>CM071579.1:24380251-24477328 GCA_036426205.1 Ascaphus truei
GGGCATTAGGTTTACAGACTAGGGATGGGCATCATTCAGGACCACGGGAAAGAAATGATGGAAAGGGGAAGTATGGCTAAAAAGGAAGGCAGGAAAGGGGACACACAAAGGAGGGACCGAAGTAGGCATGGGCATTAGGTAAGAAAGAATTAGGCGAGGGGCATTAGGTACAGAATTAGGCGATGGGCATTAGGTACAGAATTAGGCATAGGCTTACCTTATGACAGGAATTAGGGCATGGGCATGTTAGTACAGAATTAGGCACATGGGTGCTTAGGTGAAAGAATTAGGCATGGCAGCATTAGGGTACAGAATTAGGCATGGGCATTGATGATTAGGTACAGAATTAGGCATGGGCATTAGGGTACAGAATTAGGCATATTGGGCATCATAGTAGATAGGTACAGAATTAGGCATGGGATTAGGTACAGAATTAGGCATGGGCATATGATACAGAAATTAGGACATGGACATTAGGTACCAGAATTAGGCATGGGCATTAGGTACAGAATTAGGCGATGAGGCATTAGGTACAGCATTAGGCATGTGGCATTATGGTACAGAATTAGGACATGGGCATTATGTTACGAATTAGGCATGGGCATATGTACAGAATTAGCAAGGGCCAGGGTACAGAATTAGGCATGGGCATTGGTACAGAATTAGGCATGGGCAATTAGGTACAGAAGAGCATGGGCCTTATGTACAGGAATTAGGCTGGGAGGCATTGGTGGTACAGAATTAGCCATGGGCATGGGTACAGACTTAGGCATGGGCATTAGTCAGAATTGCATGGAATTAGTAAGATTAGGGATGGGAGATTAGGTACAGAATTGGCATGGGCATTATGTACAGAATTAGGCATGGGCATTTGTACAGAATAATGTGTGAGACGGGTTAGATACTGTACAATAAACAGTGTATACAGGACCTGAGGGACACAGGCACTTATGGTATTCGAAAATAAGACACAATAATGTGCACACCTCGTGCAGTGTCATGTTTGGACCCTTTCATAGTGTTCTCTTTGCAGTTTCTCTTCTGTAACCACCTGATCTGGTGAATAATTAGCAGCTCATGTACTGTGTCTGAGAAAGGTAATGTGAGACGAGTGGGGAACATTTCCCAGGGGCTAAATAAACAAATCCACGGAGGTCCCAAAACCATCATAGAGTTTGTCAGGAACCAGAGCCCCAAACGTCCTGACCCACCCTCCGGTGCGGGGCCACACCTCCAGTGCGGGGCCCACCCTCCAGTGCGGGGCCCACCCGCTACAAACACGAACTGTGGCAGCCGTTCTGGAACCGGGTAACAAATACAGACAAACAAATATGACGGGTTTCATCTAATACAGGGGTGGGCAACTCCAGTCCTCAAGGGGCAACAGCAGGCCAGGTATTAGGGATATCTCTGCATCAGCAGGGGGGGGGGGGGGGGGGCTCAACTCAGTCTTCGACTACCTCACTGTGCTGAAGCAGGGATATATTCATATAAGCACAAACAGGGCAAGCTCTGCACATGCACTCCAGATGAGAATGATGGACGATTTAAAACTGAATTTATTGGTATTAAACTATAATGAATGTGCACAGAAATAACAGGACAAACACGGTAGACTTAAGGTAGGGGTTTATGATCAGATATAGCGTGAGGTAGCTGTTACCTTGTGATACCGAACCTGTGGCGTAGATGCATGGGCGGGCCCCGGGCAAAAACATTTTTCAGGGCCCCATAATATTAATACTGACAGGCTCCCCCTCATCATCATCATCAGCTCCCCCCACCAGCTCTCCCCATCATCATCAGTACCTCCCCCTCACCAGCACTCCCCTCATCATATTCAGCTCCCCCCTCATCACTCATCTCCCCCCTCATCATCATCTCCCTCCACCAGCTCTCCCCCCCCACTCATACCAGCTCCCCTCACCAGCCCCCCCCCTCTCTCATCATCCTCAGCTACCCCTCACCAGCATCTTCCCCTCAACAGCTATCCCCCCATTAGCTCCCCTTCACCAGCTCCCCCCTCAATCATCATCAGCTCCCCCTCACCAACTCTCCCCCTCATCATCAGCTCCCCCTCACTAGCTCCTTCCCCCCACCACATATCAGCTCCCCCCTCACCAGCTCCTTCTCTCCCCTTAGCTCTCTCTTCCCATGCCTACCCTTGGCAGGAGGAGATTATCAGAGGAGCAGCCGGCAAAGGAGCAGTGGCAGCAGACACCGGAAGTTATAAAGACTTCCGGATCAGACTGCTAGAGGGGCTCCTCCCCGCCTTGCTGATTCCTATACCGGTTCTGTTTGCGGGGCCCGCCACCGCCTACCATCTCCCCCCCCCCCCCCCCCCCGGCCTGTCTCTACATGGGGGGTGGGGGGGAGGGGAGCGAGTGGGCCACCCAAGAGTGCAGGCCCCCGGGTATAGCTATGCCCCTGTACCTAACGCTATACTAATACAGTAACCCCTACCTTAAGTCTATTACCATGCCCATCAAGAACTAGGATTACACGGTTGCACTTACCGACAGTGACACACGACGTACCCCTACCGTTCGCCCAGACCCACCCGGAACTATTTCAAGTTACGTGTTGTCTGTTTTTTTTCTGTCCACTTTTATTTTAGTTTAATACCAATAAAATGAAGTTTTGAATCGTCCGTTATTCTCATCTCGGGTGCATGTGCAGAGCTTGCCCTTCTGTGCCAATATGATTATTGAACCTTCCTGCTTGCACCTTGGTTTTTAGTTACTATCTAACCATTAAGCCGAGCCGGAGTTTTTCTTCTATCCTGAAAACCTGACCTGTTGGTGGGGTCTTGAGGAGTGGAGATGCCCTCCCCTGGTCTAATGCACGACATGATTAATACACAGTGTGTAAAGAGACTTAAAGGGTATTAGTGAAAAAGCTCCAACCTGGGCCCAGCTCCCCTCCTCATCGTCCTGATGTTAGGTGGGTTAGGGAGGCAAAAGGACACAGAATGTTAGTTAGCGGTGTTACACTTTGCGGGATCAAGGCGCAAGGCCACTGCGATGTCACTCCACGCCATTAACGCACCCGAGGTGCACATGCAATGAGGAAATAAATAGAAACCTCAATGAAAAGCATTGAAAGACTGGGGGGGGGGGGGGGTTACTGTATTATTGCTTCCAACATGAACCACAATTGATGCTGGTTTTATAAAAATGCAACATGTACACACACTTTATTTTACCTGCTGCACGCAGATAATATAAAGGAGGTTAAATGGTTTCTAATCATTTCTCCGGTTAAACCCCTTCAGTGCTGGAGGGACCCGCTTGCAAATTCTGTGGAGGCACTGCCAGCGCTGGAGAGGATAAAATCAAAAACAGCCTAATACTAAAAGAAAATCAGAATGACTACAATTCCACGCAGAAAACTACACAGAGACGGGTCACGGCATCCAAGGGAAGACACGCTACAGGACACAGCGGGGCTCAGACTAACCGTTTGTGGAGAGGCTGTAAGAGTTTCCATCTCTTCATGAGTTACCCAGACATTTCCAGTGGACTAATAGAACCAGATTGAAGCAACCACATCCAGTGAGAGGGAAGCAGTAACAAGGAGGAAAGGTGGCACAATACATAAGCAATAGGTAACATGTACGGAACAGCAGGAGCAAAAGCTACGGTCGCTAAGGCATTGAGATACATTCAATCTACACAGGATACAGGCTCACTAAAAACAGGACATTTCAACGCCTAATTAACATCACGCGGATAATTAGAAGGCTCACACTGGATAGCAGTTTGTTCAACGCCAGTATTCACTATGAGTCGTACAAGGAACCGATCATGGGAGGATCGGCCATGGGTCAGACAATGAATCGAGTCGGCACAATATGACCGTGTCCTTTATCATTTATAGCTCCACAATCATATCGGTCTCCCACCCAATCAGAAGTTCAAAGATAGGCGTTAGGTTTTACTTTGCTGTAACGGTCCCATGTAACCCCTTCCATTGTAACTGTAGCATAGAATTCATTCTTAACCCAGCATGGAAAGTGTGCCCGGCACACCCTGTGCTCACGCCGATATATTCTTACCGTTCTGGAGGTGGGAGGAGCGGATGGGCTCGTCAGGGACATAATCTCCTGGATGGCGAGTCGCAGCTTCAGTCGGTGTAATGGGTTACTAATGCCGATCTCTCTCTGGATCTCGGTGTCTGATAGAGCGGACATTATAGCCCCACTTTTCACGTTGGCTCGGCAAGCAGCCACGTACCAGGCAGGCATACCAACCCATAGCTGGCACAGAAAGATACGGCAGAAGTTAAAAGACCATCTGCATGTTGGCACATTATCAGGGCCTCCCCGCTGCGGCAGACACTTACCTCTAACCACACAACCACCGTAGGGCCATCCCAATGTGCAAACGGCAGCCCAAGTCTGCGCGCTTCCTCCAGAAGTTCATGTCTGCAGTGGGAAGAGCGGTTACAATGCAGGAGGGCTGATACGTAGCTAGCACATTACTAATACTGCAAGGGTTCACTTCCACCTCACTCCCTAAGAGGGCGAAAGCCAACACATGAATACGCTCATATTAAGAGCAGAGCACACAGCTGATGGAAGACAAAACTAGAACCTTTGTTTTGCCAGGATCACTTAGGCCGCGGTTTATAGTCCCGGCGAAATCGTGATGTCATCTGTCGCCGAAGCGATTTCTGCCTATAGTGTTAGAGGCAAGAAACGGCGACAGGGGGGGGGGGGACGTGTCGTGAGCGGTTCGCCCTCATTGGCTGAACCGCTCATGTGCCCGCTGACGCCGAAAAATCAAATTTCAGTGACTTGCAGCCATCGCGCCTACTATAAGTGCACGCGACAGATTCACTTGTTTTGACGCGATGTTGCATCGCCGGGACTATAAGCGCAGCCTTAGTGTGACGTCGTACTGTGGCGACTATTAGCCTGCTAACCTGTAATGTTACAGCCCGTTAATACACTAACGAACTTTCAGTATCACCAAGTATTGTTCTTTTTGAATTACGTGATATAACCCCCTGTACTGGGGGGTGGGATAAAGCCACAAGAACGCGCTACAAAGATACAGAGAGTCGTTTTGTTAAATACACTCACAACATGCAATTGGAAACAAGGCGAAGGAAGAGCGAGGAGGTGCTACACCTGCAATGTAAAGGTAACCACTGTAAAGCAGGAGATGCTGACCCTTTGTGCAGTAAAGTGATTATCAGAATAGTAAAAGTATGTATTAGCAAATAACACCCCCCCCCCGCCCCCCGAATCAATACACAAGGCTATTCACAGCAAGCAAACAGATCACAAACTTACCCTGACTTTATGCTACCAACATCACAGGTTATAGGGGAAATAAGCAAAGACACAAAATAAACAGCTACCCAGGATAAAGCATTGCTACACTGCAACCTGTCAGTGCCACGCCAGGGATTATAAACCCATCGCTCTGAGCAGCAGAGCGCTCATTCTGCAGTCATTCATTACAGCAGAACAGGGTGAAACTTCCATGCTGGCTCCTAACATATGAAAATTTCCCTTTGAGTAAATTGCCTTGTTGGTGACGGAAGTGCACTCACGGAAGTGACGTCACTACTGGCAGCAGAGGCCTCCCACGCTCGGCGAGCATGCGCAGGAACCGTTGCCAATGGCTCGGCGCGCCTGCGCAGAAGTCGCCGCAGATGGTTCAGAGCGCCTGCGCACGCCGCCTCAGTGCTCCATTCTGGTTTCACAGTAGGCGCCGGCTGGGTGCGCGCATGCACGGACGCAGCACAGGTGGAGCGCGCATACACAGAGACTCGCACACACAGACACACACGGTTAATTCACAGTAACTATACATATAGAAGTACAGATAGGTAGAACCGGGGGTGTGCCGCGCACGCATGTTCTAAGTGAAACGTCTTTGCATTTTGTCACTGAAATTGTGTTTTGATTTTTAATGAAAAACTTCACCATCACAAATACAATTTCTGTGACAAACCACAAAGAATGTTTCACTTAAAATGCGCGTGCTGGGAACACACACCCTTTTTATTTTTGTAGGTGTGAATATGGGTGACCAGAGCTGAACCCCACTAATTTCAGCTGCGGCTGGGGAGCTGATCAGGCTGCAAAGTCCCCCTGCACACATTTCTGGGTCCCAGCACCCGCCCTTCTGCACAATTGGTGCACGACTGGGATTTTATTGCCTTGTTTTACTATATAGTTCAATATTAAGATGGACTTGCACACTCCCCCCTCCCCGGACTTGCACACTCCCCCCTCCCCGGACTTGCACACTCCCCCCTCCCCGGACTTGCACATTCCTCCCTCCCCCAGGCCCCGTCAGATGAGCAGCAAACATCAGGGGAACGCAAACTTTTGCAGCTGTGTCCCCCTGCCTGCTCCTCCTCGCGCCCCCCATAACTTGTTTTGCGGCGTCATGTGACGGGACCCCGTTGCCATGGAGACGGACGTGTGACGTCACTCTGTATAACACCGCGGCGGCATTTGATGCCGCGTTGCCATGGCCACGCGTCACAGCAACTCTTCTGAATCCCGGTAAGTGAGTTGCAGAGTCCTCACGCGATTCCCCGGCATTTCATTTAAATGCCTCTGCAAACGCCTGCACCCCCCAAAAAATGTCAGCGCCCCCCACATTGCGCACCGCTGGCATACATGATACCATCAACAACAAAAAGGAAGCCATACTTCTTCTGCAGCTTGCGATTCTTTTCAGTCTGTCCTCCCAACTTGACAAGTCCGAGGGATTCCTGCGAAGAACTCTCAAATTCTGGGATTCCGCCTACATGCCAAACAAGAGGAGAGTGTGAGGGCGGGGCGCGAGGGCGGGGCGCGGGGGAGGGGCGCGAGGGCAGGGCAGGGCACGAGGGCGGGGCGCGACGCGAGGCGCGAGGGCAGGGCGCTTCTTGTTCCAACATGCTTTGAAAATAAACATCAACAGCACGCAAAAGATTTGGCTTTGTGCACACATTGCTAAGAGCCAAACTACTGACCATTTCTATACCCTGGGAATATAATGATGAAAGGATGTTAATATGCCTGGGATACTTTGCACGTTTGCAAACCCAGAATATAATCCCATCATGTTCAGCCCTCACACAGATTCGCTACACTGTCCCAGGTCCGGACTCGGACGTTAGTGGAATAACCAGGAATCCTGTTGTGACCGTCGATCCCAGCACACGGACACTAGGACATCGTGTGTCACAAGCCTTTGCACCCTAATTATTACTAGGCAGCAAGGAGAATAATGGCTCCAAACAAGATGGTGTCAGATGTAATTATGCCCAAACTGGTACATGCCTGGATAAGGCTCATCAGCTCAGCTGTGTATATAGCATGTCTGAGCAGCACCGTGTGTAACGCAAAGATACATCCCAAGGGAAGGGATTTTGAAGATTAAAGTGAACACCTCATGCTCAGAATCCCTCCTGCGTACTCCAACATTAAGACAATCTGTAAAGCGTGTATGTAGCGTGTATGTAGCGTGTATGTAGCGTGTGGATGGGTACTTTGTTCTGCATTTGTCAAAACTAGAATAAGCAACGCATTTTTTTTAAAATCAATTTGAAATCAATAATAACCGTGCACTTTACACCATCGCCTTCTTAATGCGCAGTGGCCATGACTTAGGCTTGTTGGACAGTACGCGTTGCGCGTGCAGTTGCTATAGCGCAAGCGGTGAACCGTACGGTTAGGGGGTGTGGCTCTGACGTCACAGCGTCAGGCCGCGCAGTGATTGGCTCGCAGTGCTAAAAAAAACAAGCACATTTCTTGTATTTTCACAGATCTGCCGCGCCAACGCGCACGGCCGTGCGTGCATCTCAAGTATAGCGACTGCAGGCTCCCCCCCTGCACGCGCTCACCCCCTGCACGCGCTCACCCCCTGCACGCCCGCGCGCTATATTACAAGCCTAATGTGCTCTACCAAGCAGCATGGTGTTAATCAGCTGGTTTGGCAGCGGATTGGGATACACATCCTACCTGGTCCAAGTGAATCTTTCCCCATGAGTCCAGGGCGACCCTTTTCCTTTTTACCAAACAGACGACCGATGGATGACTTGATTCCTTTCTTCTTAGGGGCTTTGTTGAGCGAGTCCTGACTGCTATTACTGCTGCTAGGATTGCTCACCTGTCCATCTTGTGACCCTGTGGAACTGCAGAAGAGAATCAGAGTATTTACCAGCACAGCTCCGAGAGCGATCGTAGGGTACAGGATACAGCTCGGCAAAGCGGCATTATCCATTCTGCTATTATTTGTTTCTTTACCAATGTGCAATATGGAACCGTTTAACTTCTCTTTATTAAACTGCATCAGATCTACTGTTTTTCATGTTTGTCTCAAAAATAAGAGTGGTAACTTCATTCGGGTTTTAACTACAAAATAATGTCCAACCTGAGGGCATTGATTGGGTTTGATAATCCACGGGTGCGCAAAATTTTTGCCCTGCGCCCCCTTGCCTGCTCTCCTCCACTGCTTGCCCTTACCTTGTACTAAACGTCAAATGATGCAGCGGGTCATGTGACGCCGTGTTGCTATGGCGACGCGGAGTTACGTCACCCCACGGCGTCATTTGACGCGTCGCACGAAGCCATCTGAATCAAGGTAAGCGAGTTACAGAGGCTTCGCGCGGTCCCACAGCATTTAATTTAAATGCCTTTGGGGGGAAAGAGTGGGACCTCTGTAACCGCTGCGCCCCCCCCCCCCCCCCCCCAAAAAATCTCGCACCTTCCAGTGATAATCTATTCCTCTGTGCATTGAATGTAGCTGTTACACCCCCCCCCCCCCCCACCTCCGTGCAGCTCATTAGATTAAGGAGCGATACCAACTTTCAGCTCCCGTGTCTTATTGTGGGGTTCAGTACGTACTTCCTTATGTCCCGGATGTCTTCGTGGCTCATGGTGTGCAAAGCTCCTTTATGGCCCGCATTTAGGCGAAAGGACCTGGGCGAGGGAGGGGGCGACGTTTCACATCTAATCGTAGCCTTGTCGTCTCTCGTCTCGTCTCTTGTACCTGGAGGCTGCATCGAGATGGAGGAATGAGGTCTGGCACATCACACAACCCTGAGACACAGTCGCCCTGCCTGAATTGTGTAGGGATTGCTTCTATTGGCAGCGCGCCCAGGTTCTCTCCTGGCCCAAACCCGGTATCATATCTTTCCCCTGTGAGGCGAGTCTCACAGCAGCGGGGGACAACTTAAATGGAGAACAGCAACGCACAACCAGAACAGTGACTCGTCCTTTCCTGGGTCTGAACCCCGTCAGGATCAATCTAAATCCGTACGGATAAAAGTACTTTCTGGCACCGGAGAGGTTAGAACTAAAGCTTGCCTGTCTATACGGGAGAGGGGCGACTCGTGGAGGCTGCACTGGCAAAGCTTCACTCAATAAATCGTGTAACCAAATACCCGACCTACACTCAGAACGATCAGGCCGCACATGCGGGGGATGGGCCTCTCCAACATACTGGCGTGAGCCACCAAAATGGGGTGTCTAACCTATATCAAGTAAATCCATTAAATCGGAAGGCGTTATCTAACCAACGCCCATTATAAAGTCATTCGCTTTGCAACAGGAAATACAAGAATACGGGACAGAAATAAAGAGCGCGCGCGAGGAAAGCTCTGATCTCAGGGACGCGGGTAACACTGACATGCAAAAAGCACGGCGGGTTAGTGGTTAAAATGTTACCTTTCTACGGTATTTCCTTAAGTCGCTAGGCTGAGAGAGGCGTGCAGGGAGAGAGATTAGAGGACAGCAATCAGAACACACAATTATCCCTTCATTTCCGAAAAGGCTCATATATAGATAGATAGCAGACATAAGCGGATAAAGAACATCGCCCCGGAGTCATCAAAGCATGATCCGCTGAATCGCGCCTGAACTGGCGATATCCGCCATTAACATAAATGGCAGATACCGCAAATTCAGACGCAATTCAGCTGAGCGCTCTCTGGTGACTGCGGCATTTACTGGTCATCCCATTCTTGTTGAAATATGTACATGATTTGTGTAGAAGATGCTAAAATGCAGCAATCAGGGGTAGGAGACTGCAGAAGTATGGTTACCACAAGCAGAAACCAGACACACAGAAACAGAGGCATGAGATAACGAAAGCGCAATGACAGGTGCAAGCAGTGTATCCTTCCTGGGATTATACCGGGGGAAGCGGGGCTCGGTGTGGCGGGTAATTCAGGTTTTTTCTTTTGTATACTGATGTATGCACTTCCGTGAGTTATGAAGGAAGATAGGAGACTGGCAAAGGGGGGTGGGGGTAAGAAGAGAGAAACACGGTGGGGTGGGTGGGAGAGAGCCCGTGGGGGGAGAAGAGAGCCCGTGTAGTGGGGGGGGAGAGGGCGGGGTAGCGTGGGGCGATGAGAGGAGAGACAGACAAGGGGGTGTGGGAGTAAGAAGAAAGAAACCCGATGGGGTGGGTGGTGGGGGGGAGAGAGCACCCGTGGGGGAGAAGAGAGCCCGTGGGGGGTGGGCGAGAGAGAGGAGAGACAGGCAAGGGGGGAGGGAAGGGTGAGAGAGAGGGGAGACAGGCAAGGGGGAGGGAACCAAGCAGGAGAGAGACCAGTTTTAGGGCGATGAGAGGAGAGACAGGCAAGGGGGGAGGGAGACTGGTGGGGGAGGGAACCCAGCAGGAGAGAGACCGGCGGGGAGAGACCCCGGCAGAGAGAGACACCGGTGGGAGATGGTCGGCCGTTACCTGGCACAGCTGGGAGGAGTCACTACAGGAGAGGGAGCTGGGTGAGGAGCCTACACACTGACTGGGAACTGAGGGCTGCACAAAACATGCATCCGGAGATGGAGGCTAAAATAATACAACAAAACAGAAATCAGACGGAGATCAGGAGGTCATAATATGTCAGTCATAAACCGGAAAACTCAGACCGGTTTCATTTACAGTTCAGAAAGGAGAAATTGCTCCTACTCCCTTTTCCTTCGCCCCCATTGTTATTTATATTTCATTTTGAAGAGGCTGGAAATGTGGGGTCCCCCTGAGCCAAAAGCAAATATTTTGTCCATCTGGGGACCGCTCCGATTCCCGATACTTACTAGTGAAGTTATTGGGTTTAAATCTCCCTTAGGGGAAACAAAATGGCCGTCAAATCTCAGGCCAATAGGAAGCTGCATTATCATCAGTTGTAGCTTCCTGTTGGACGGCCTTTTAAACCAGGAAGTAATACCGGTAACTTCACCAGTAAGTATCTCGGGGGTCTCCGGAGCTGGAAATTGCGCGGTTCAGTCCTGGAAAAAAACCTGGTTCCAATCCGGTCTAAAAACGAGAAATAAATAAATAAAATAAAAAAATCGAGGTTAGTTCGGGTGCCGGCTCTGTTAAAGGCGAATCCCACACAGTCGGCCATTTCTTAGGGGGCCGCTGAATAGGGAAGTGTTTGTCCATCAATTGGTTTCTTATCTCCCCCCCCCGTCCTGATCAGGGAACCAATAAAGATAAGGGGAGGTGGGACTCTGGCTGTACAAGCGCTCGCTCATCACACGGTGACATCACACGGTGACATCACACGGTGACATCACACAAAGAGAGCAGCCAGAGGAAATCAAATCCCTACAAAATCTAACTTTAAATATTAAAAATACTTCAAAGGCTGCGCTTATCTTGCCGCCGACGTTGTGGCAAAACAAATGTATTGCCGCCGTCACGTGCGAATATACAAGCGACGCGACGGCTTGCTCGCGATCGCTGGAAGTCGGCAATTTGATTTTTCCAGCAACCGCAGCGTGACGTCACCATCGCGTCGCTGTCGCCATCGCCAGCACTATAAGCGCAGTTTTAAGTGTCAGCTTTGAGTAACAAAAGTGTTGATCACCCAGCTGAGACCCTTAAACATGTCACTGGGAGAAGAAGTTCCCTCTGGACCCGGGCAGGGATTGCGCCTCTAACGGGATGAAATGTTACAGGTTGTTACAAACCGCTTGGATTATTTGTTCCCAAATCGTCTGGGGCGGTATTAAAACTATGCCATTTCACAAGCTTTTAGAGAACTTAAATAGAAAGAAAAGAAATGCAATGTCTCAGTGACGCGCACAGGAATTATTTCAGGAAAGAATTGATGTGAAAGTCAGGGGTACGCCTCTGTTTCAGGGGAGGTCACATGATCCGGCTGTAAATCAATGACTGACATAGTATGATGAAAACCAGCAATGTAACATGAAGGGAGAGGGAATGGAATCACAGCACATATTATGGCATAGGGGAAGGTTACTACACAATACGCTTGTGGATAAGGAAGGATTGAATTCCACAGTTCAAAGACAGAAAAAGTGAGACCTGAAATGAGACCAATCCCAAATATTTCACAGTAAACGAATACAATTATTAAATGATGATCGCTTACGGTGACTGCATGGGGCCGAGGGGCTGGTCGTGTTCACCACAATCTCATTTTGCCTGTGATAATTCACCCATACCCCTCTCTGTTTCCAAACCCTCTCCCAAGGACACCCCGGCCTAGCTGTGTTTTAAAGATAATGAGCTATTCGCGTTCACAAATTACAGAAGTATGCGCGGGCGTGCTTCGTAATCCACTGGTTATTTCTGATCTTATGCCAGGGTGTCCCGAGCAGAGGGTGGAGAAACACGGACCCAAGATATCCAGAGCAGTGAATACTGACCCAAGTCACCATATAATTCATTTGCACACAGGCCAGGTCATAAGCCCACGGCACCACGTACCACGTACCACAAGCCGGCTCATTCTCGGCGGGGTACAGGATCAGCATCCAGCCAGGACTAATCTCAGGTGAGTACTTACCAGAGTCATGACACCGAGTCTGTCCACTTCCCGGGCAGGACTGTGCGGCATTCTCCTGGGAGTGGAGCGGCCGCTGCCGGGGGGAGAGGATCCAGCGAGGGAAGAGCCGGTGAAAGATGGGGGGATAGAGCCCAAGGACTTGAAGCAGCCAAGATTATCCGTGCTGCCGCTGCCAACCCGGTTCTCGATCTCCTCCGCCCGCAGCTCTGTGGTTTCCTTCTCTTCTTGTATCAATCTAATGAAAGAAAGAATGAAAAGATTCTCCTCTCCAAACAGACTTTGTCCCTGGGGTTAGTTTCAGGGGCTGAGAGTGGATTCATCTGCTCGTTAGGGAGGAAACATTATATACTCCCGTAATACGCATGTAGAACTGGACGCCGACATGCAACCTGTGCCTCTCACATATCTGGCATAACCACATGTAGAATACGTGCTGTTTGCACACACAATTATAATTATTAAAAGTAGTATCTGAACATCTGTGCGAGGGAGGGGTCCCAGCACCCGCACGTCAGGGGCGGCCACCCCAGCACCCACATCAAACATCCAGAAATAAAGAATCTATATATGATTAATATAATTTGTATGTTGTATTGTAATGTTTGGTTTTGTAGTGTATTATATTGTGTTGTATGTTCACTGTTATAAAAATGTTGACAATAAATAAAGAATTAAAAAAATAAATTAAAAAAAAACACATCCAGAGATAATGATGTCTCCTTACATTCAAACTGGTTTGTCCACAATTCATTTGTTTCAGGCTCAAAATGAGCTCTCGTTTTTGGCCTTCGCTTCTTATATCACCCATATACACTGCATATTGCACACTGTATATATGTTACTGGACCATTTCCAACAGTCAGCAGTCAACAGGTTTAAACTCTTCAAGAAAACAAAACTATGGCACCAGAATCACCAACCACGTAACGTGGAACTTAAGCGGCTAGTCTCTAGGTACGTAATATGGTGTCACCAGATCTTAGAAATAATTTCCCATCAGAAACTACACACACACACACACACACACACACACACACACACACACACACACACACACACACACACACACACACACACACACACACACACACACACACACACACACACACACACACACACACACACACACACACACACACACACACACACACATATTCATTAAACAAGCTATTTTTATTATGGGAACGCATCCTTGTATCTTATTTTGGTTCAACCAATTTTGGATTTAGTGCTCCGTTTTTTCCTTCCTTTTTTCGTCTATTGTATCCACCCACAGACGGAGGCACAATTAACCCCTGGACTGCTGGCTACATCTGGACTTGCTGTCAATCGTGGATCACCATCCCAATGTGAGTCTATTCCAGTTTGTCCATTATATTGGATTTCAGTTATAACTATTTGATGTTTACAATACTGGTCACCAGCAGGTGTTAACATTACTGTATCCTTACCTCAGTGCTACGTGGGATCACAGTTTACCAGTCTACATCTTTTGGAATCATTTGTTACCTTCACTCATTGGGTTAATTCCGTTTTTCAATATTCATTTTGTTTTTTTGCTGTTTTTCATTGAGCACCATACAACATATTTTTGATAAAGACAGGGGTTTAATTAGTTCCCTGTGCACATTTGTGACTATTTAAGGATCCTTCTGTGCTGCGCTGCTATTGGCCACAAAATGACAAATTACACACACTGCCTCCGTAGCCCATTTTGTAGCTCAGAGGTCCGCGATGTTGCGTTTGTACAGCGAGCTCTACGGCAGACATTACCTTGTCCTCCAGCGACGCCATCCTCTCCTTCAGGTGAAGCTGCAGCCTCTCATTGGACTCGGAGAGAAGTTTGTCCACAGTGTCTGACAGGCGCTTGTTATGCTCTTCATTCATTTTCTCTCGTTGTCTCGCCTAACGTCAAGAAACGTGAAAAACATAAAGCCACCACAAAACACACAGCAACATCGCTTTTGTTACGTTACAAAAATGTCATCTGCTGATGGCTCACGTGCAGGTCAATAGTGATGATATATATAAATATCTGCATATCGCTTTAATTATAACTGAAATGATTGACATGAGCCACCTCCGTCATCTACCTAAAGCAGAAATATGTCACATGGACACTTTAAAAGGAAGACAATACGTGATGAACATACTAGTCTCTGAAATGGGAGCGTCACCTTAGCCTGTGTGAGACAGTCCCCTGCAGCTCAGCTTGTAGGAAAATTACATGGCTAGATTTGCACCTGCTCTCTGAATCACAGCGTGATATTTACCGTGGCCAGCAATGCACACATGAAAGTCCATTCATATCCAAATCAACTGCAAGACATACCCTGTGCCTTTATTACAGAGGCCTGAGACAGACCCTCTGCCTTTATTACAGAGCCCTGAGACACACCCTCTGCCTTTATTACAGAGCCCTCAGACATACCCTCTGCCTTTATTACAGAGGCCTGAGACAGACCCTCTGCCTTTATTACAGAGGCCTGAGACATACCCTCTGCCTTTATTACAGAGGCCTGAGACACACCCTCTGCCTTTATTAGAGACCGCTCAGACATACCCTCTGCCTTTATTAGAGACCGCTCAGACATACCCTCTGCCTTATTAGACGACCGCTCAGACATACCCTCTGCCTTTATTAGAGACCGCTCAGACATACCCTCTGCCTTTATTAGAGACCGCTCAGACATACCCTCTGCCTTTATTAGAGACCGCTCAGACATACCCTCTGCCTTTATTAGAGACCGCTCAGGACATACCCTCTGCTTATTAGAGAACGTCAGGACATAACCTCTGCCTTATGAGAGACGCTTCAGACATACCTCTGCTTTATTAGAGACCCGTCTCAGACATACCCCTATGCTTTATTAGAGAGCTCCCGCTCAGACATACCCTCTGCCTTTATTAGAGACCGCTCAGACATACCCTCTGCAGCTCCTGGTTCTTCTCTTCCAGCTGGGACTCCATTTGGCGTAACCGTTCCTCTATGTTGCCGTGCCTCTCCTCGGCCTGTTATTATAGGAAACGGGAGAAGAACAGAGCGTTATGAGAAGCCCCATGTAGCCGAACCTCATGTGGGGTTAAATAAACTTTAATCTCAACAAAAGTAATCGGACCGAGTGATTTTGGTGAAACTTTGTTACACGTGGAGAAAGGGAACTATTAATATTCCAGACGACTTCTCTCATACTGTAAGCCATTAGCCCCTTGTATACCATTGACCACTTGATCGGAGTGGGAGTAAAGGCATGCTAAAGCTTAGCACCCTTCTGTACATGTGGGCCAGAGATGTTTCATGTCACAGGGATACTATCTAGGCTCCACAGGAGGCATGTAAGAAATAAGACAGCACTGGCTTTACAGCCTCAGAAACCTGCAGGATGAATGTGCAGCTGTGACGTGTACTTATGACTATAAAGCAAATCTAAGTGTCGCACGTCATTGGTCAAATGGTTAGAAAATTCCCCAAACCTCAATCATGAAAAGCATCCAAAAATGTTCACACTTAATTTGCTGTCTCGTCTTTCAGGATTGTGCCCTGCTGTGCACCAGATCCGTGCACAGAGCGTACAGGAGCGCTGTCCTTACAGGAGCTCGGCTCTCGTCCCAAACATTTCACCTTACTGCATTTAGTCAGCGTACAAGGGACACTAAGCTGCCATTACTGTGTTACTTGCACATGGCTCAGGGTTGGAGCTCAGCTGGAGAATGGCATGCTGGAATATTTCTATCCATTTGAGAGCCCCAGAAAATTATTCATTATAACCCAAACCTGCAGTGCACTGAGCTTATGACAGAGCGGTGAGGAGATGAATGTAAATCTAAAACAGTTCAGTGGTGCTAGTTCTAAACAACACACACACATATATCAACTCTCCTAAGGAATTTCAATAATGTCATCTTTAAGAAATCACTTTAGCACATTGGCACTGAATGAGAAGTGATGTTGGTTTCGGCAGCACATGCTCTGGAGTGATCAACAGGTGCTCACTGACAGCAGTGCAAACACATCCCAGTCATAGAATGAATGGGTGAGCACAGCAGCCCATGGGTTCATGGCTTATCCAACTGCCCTGGATCATATAAAGCGATGGAGCAAGCACAGCAAAGTGACAACGAGCAAATTCTACCTTCCTAGGCACGGAAGTAAGTCCCAACAGTTTAGCTTCCTTAGCAGCAGGCTTTCCAGGAGACAAAAGTTCAGACTACAGAGTCAGAGGAGGACAAGAAAGGGAACAGACAGACACACGAATAACTCAGTGGCACATGTACAGAGCCTGGCGAGACGTGATTAAAGCAGCGCTGAGTGCTAGGAGAATGTTTGCATATTTATATATGAAACGCTTGCTTGAAGCGCAGTCTTTGCATTGTTTTCCAGCCCCGCTCAGTAAATTAGATCGATTGTAATGATTACTATAAAAAAAATAAAACAATTATACAAGACTGATCCAAGTGGGATCAAAGATTCCCCAATATCTGCCCTCAATGCTGGATATATAGGATCAATATTCCTATCGGTCAATTGACCGACTCAAAGATAAAACTATCTGGTGGACCATACAGTCCTATATATCCATTATTAAGCATTGAGTGCAGATATTGGGGAATCTTTGATCCCACTAGGATCAGTCTTGTATAGCTATTATCTTCCTCTGTGCACCTGCTTGTTATTTATTTTCGGTTAGTCCAAGATTAGGACTATACCAATGGTGAGCGGCTCGATCCACTTTTTTTTATATTAAAAAACAAACAAAAACAAAAAAACGGACTCTGGGCAGATTATTAGAAGAAAGCAGATAATCAGGAAGCAGAACCCCCCTGAAATCATCATGCGGGGAGTGGGAAGTGGATGTCTAGCCACCTGCAAGAATATGCAGACGACTGATTTAGATACCAATCCCTCGGAGTGATAAAGGTTCCAGGTTAGTGTGTTGCTCACTATCGTTTTGTGCTTGTGCCCATCAGTAGAAATCTGCCACGCTGCATTAACACACCGCGTGCAGCAGCAGAGAACTGTGCTACTTCACAAGCTACAGCAAAAGGCAGCAATACAAGAATTCCTTGCTCCCAATCACTCTTGAAGTACATGTCCATTATTAATGTTAGCACAGGGGGGTAAAAACACAGATACTATCCACCCCCCCAGATCAGCAACAAACTCCCCTTCTCATTCCTACATTCCATATACAAATCAATGTTACTATTAAATAAGATAATCAGGGGCGCAACTTTTTGGAGAGGATAAGAGGAAGTGAAAACACGAAGTACAACAGGACACTCGTTTGGAAAGTAAACAAATGAAATTATATAAAAACTGCCGCCGTCTTAGAGCTGAGCATCTGTAGTCTGCAAAACAGGACCAAAAATGGCCCATCAACAAAATGGAGCGAATAAGCTCAGTAATAACTTATAATAAAAAGCTATCATACGTTTAATAAAGTAAATGTAAAAGTACATTGTATTATTTACCTACATATTGCCAACTAAAAGCAGATCCTGCGGGATCACCTCTCAGCAGACGTATTCATGTACACAATAATATGTCCTTGGAATAAAGTTAGGGAAACTTGACATCACAATGTGCCTATTTGAGCCTTTTCACTGCGTAGCCCTTTTTCCCGACATACTATTATCCTGTGCGTGCCGCCCTGTGCGTGCGATTTGGGCTTGGTGTGTGTTTTATCTTTGCCCCTTTTGCTGCACTGATTGATAATACTCTGACCGCCCGGTGTGGAAATGAGGTGTGCGGCAGCTAGACATTCCCGGCATTTCGTGGCCGGTGCTGCGGCGGAGGATTGATAAACGCTATGATTAGTAAGTGACTATTCCCTAGGACAGGTGTGCGCAAACTGGGGGGCGTGGGGTTTGGGAGTGGCGGTAGCAGAGGCCCCGCGCTCTTCCCCCAGGCATGTAAATTAAATGCCGGGGAGCCGTGAGGCCTCTGCAATTTCTCTTACCTGCTCTCAGCCGGATCGTCAGCGAAGCGTCGCCATGACAACGTGGCATCATTCAAATGACGCCGCGAAGACCGAGAGCAGGTAAGGGGGGGGGGGAGGGGGGGAGCGTGAACTGAAAAGTTTCACAAAACCCTTGCCCTAGGAGTTAACAAGTTTAGGGAAATTCGACATTTCTTTCAATGTCTCGGAACCCAAACTCTGTGAGATGATAAATCTTAGAGAACACGCCATATTTCCGTGTGTATTCTCCGTGTGTCTATACCATGCGTGTACAATTCATCCTTTAAGACGCCCACATGTTCTGTGGCGCGGTACAACACGAGTGAATAAAATGAACAGTACTAACATACACGAGTACAGTATTTAAATGAAGCCCCGTCCCAAGAGGTTTACATATTGCTTTCTAGTCTAGAGCGAGACGTTGCTTCGCAGAGGTTTCATCCATCCGCACTGTCCTAAATCCTTTGCAAGACAAATAAAAACGGCAACTACAAGAATTCGGGAGAATTGTGGGGGCTCCGACAGACTGAAATATAAGAATAGAAGTGACAGTCACAGATAAAAAGACAAAGCACTGACCAACAAGCAGCAGTGACCCGGCCAGGCCTGAGGTCACTTTATTTGCAGAAAGACAAGGCAACGAGTTACCTTTGAAAGCGCCGCTACACGCTGGGCCAGTTCTGCCTCCACCTCCGGCAGAGTTTCGGCTTTCCTTAGCGTCTGCTGTAGCTTCTGCTCTGCCAGCTCCAGACGCTCCTGTATCTGCCGGCTCTTCTCTTCACTCTGAGAACAACAACACGATTTAACATAAATGGAGACACGTCTTATTTCACAGCAGTTATACGTGTTACAAACAACACCCACCGAAAACTGACAGGTTACAACATACTGAGAATGACGATACCTTTCAAATGACCTAAATATTCTATGGTCCCCCCGTCCCCCCCACTTACACCTTCCAAGGGCCTCCCACTCTCAGAACCGACACCTTCCAAGGGCCTCCCACTCTCAGAACCGACACCTTCCAACGGCCTCCCACCCTCAGAACCGACACCTTCCAACGGCCTCCCACCCCCAGAATCGACACCTTCCAACGGCCTCCCACTCTCAGAACCGACACCTTCCAAGGCTTCCCACCCCAGAAATAGTGACACTTCCACCGGCCCTCCCACCCTCAGAACCGACACCTCCCAACGGCCTCCCACCCTCAGAACCGACACCTTCCCACGGCCTCCCACCCTCAGAACTGACACCTTCCTACGGCCTCCCACCCCCAGAACCGACACCTTCCTACAGCCTCCCACCCCCAGAACCGACACCTTCCAACGGCCTCCCACCCACAGAACCGACACCTTCCAACTCCCTCCCACTCTCAGAACCGACTCCTTCCAAAGGTCTCCTACCCTCAGAACCAACACCTTCCAAAGGCCTCCCACCCCCAGAACCGACACCTTCCAACGGCGTCCCCACCCCAGAACGACACCTTAAACGGCTCCCACTCTCAGAACCGACACCTTCCAACGGCCTCCCACCCCCAGAACAGACACCTTCCAACGGCCTCCCACTCTCAGAACCGACACCTTCCTACGGCCTCCCACCCCAACAGTGAGAAGCAGTCCACTCTTTGAAAAAGCCCAGAGTGGGTGAAATGCGTAAGAGGTGCGGGGGGGTGTTACCCCTTCTCTTGTCTTTTTAAATCCATGCTTTAATAAAGTTACTTCATAGCACAGTCCAGCCTTTGCTATTTTTGCTGCGCGGCCGTGCCCGCTGTCTCACTCTCCTCCTCGGTAGTGGTGATTTCTTCCTGAGAAACAGTCCCCATCTCATTTCTTTTTGCCCTTAGCCTTTATTTTTTTATACTTGCGTAGGAAGCTGTACCATGTTAATATCAGCTCTGTAGAACCCTTGCTTCTCGATACTTACTGGGGAAAGTAGTATCCCCTCCAGGGGACACAAAAGGTTTAAATCTCCCGAGTCACACAGGCCAATAGGAAGCCGTAATGTCATTCGTCTCAGCTTCCTATTGGCCCGCGAGACATTGGGGATTTAAACCTCTACAAAGAACAGACGACAAAACCAGTAAGTATCTTGGGAAGCGCTGGGTTCCCGGAGCTGAAATTAACGTGTTTCAGCTTCCATAACCTAGCAAGAACCTGCGAGATGGGGCTTCCTTAGGCTCCATCTACTCTGAAACCCTATAAATATAGTAACATTATAAAGCACGAACACAACACAGAACATACAATGCTGTTTAAATGCACAACGTATGTGATGATAGTTAACCCCTTGGCTGCCTAGTTCTGCATTGCAGATGCAGGCCGTACCTGTCTGAGCATCGATTCTTTGTTGGCGATCTCATTTTCAAGCTTGTCATTGAGGTCGTGCACAGAGGTGGCTTCGCGCTGTGCGGCGAGGTAGCGTTTTTCAAGAGTAGTTATCCTCTCCTCCATGTCTTCCTTCTGGGCCATGGCCTGAGTGGGGCACAGAAACCAATTACAACAGGGGGAACCGGCGACAACCAGACAATATACACACTGCGACAAGACACCAGCTCTTTAGAAGGAAGGTAAGGAATAAATGTGCTCCTATTCAACTCAGTAGCTCTAGATGCCAGATAAGGAAAAACAAACATTCTAGACATATAACAAAATACGTCATGAAGCATAAACATGGAGAGAGCAGAAGAGAGTGACTTGGCCCACCTAGCCTGCCCATTGCACTGCTCTTCTTCCCTCACCTCTCGTACGTCACGTTGTAGTTTAGTGTTCATTTCTTCTGATTTAATCAGATCTTTTCGTGCTGTATCTAGATCTTCTTCCAGCTCTGTGACCCGGTTACAGAGCACAGCCAGCCGTTCCTTCATTTGACTTTGCTCCTTAGCTTGCTTCTCTATGACATCCTGGAGCTCCATCACCTTAGACAGGTCCTCATCGTTATTTAAAGAGCCATCAGAGGACCTCTGTTGTATAAAAACACAGGTTACCTGTTATTAGGCTTAGGGAAGCCAACGATTCCTACTAAAAATACATGAATCCTACATTAGTCCCTATATTAATGCAAAAGCCAAATTAACAAAAGAACTATTGAATGTCCCAGATACAGAATATTCCTTCCTACAAGAGGGAAGTAACTATTAGCACTCAGAAGGGACCCGTCAAACAGTGCTGCCCCCATCCCGTAAACAGGACAGAGAAAAAGCTGATACCTCAATCAGTATATTATATATATTTATTTTATTTTTTTAAGTTATGGTGAAAAAGGCAACAAAAAAAAAATGCGCTGTGTGTGTGTGTGTGTGTGTGTGTGTGTGTGTGTGTGTGTGTGTGTGTGTGAGAGAGAATGGAAATATTACTGTATGCTCATTTGCATGTCATAGACAGGTCTGCAACCCGTCTTTCACCCAGCACACACTGCTTCCACTGCAGCAAGGGATTCTGGGAAATGACATGCAAATGAGCACACAGTGCCACTTTTTGCTTCAAAACCATTTTTAACATGGTTCCCTATAAGCTTAAGCTTGCTGCATGGTCACAGCTTTGAGCACAGCCAGGGTTAAGATGCATAGCCAGTAAACCCACCCACAGACAGCTGTTTCGACCTTAATGGGTCTCCTCAGTGTGGGGTTGGTTATACTGGCTATGCACAATGAAGCAGGGATAGGTTTTACCACACTTAGTTAAGTTATGGTGGGTAAAAAAAGTGACAAAAACCCTCCACAGCAAAGCATATAGCAAATGGAAATATTACTGTATGTTCATTTGCACGTCTTAGACAGGTCTGCAACCCCGCCCTTCACCATTATCACCCAGCATACAGCACTTCCACTGCAGCAAGGGATTCTGGGAAATGACATGCAAATGAGCACACAGTGCCACTTTTTGCTTCAAACCCATTTTTAACATGGTTCCCTATAGGCTTAAGCTTGCTGCATGGTCACAGCTTTGAGCACAGGATATATAGAGAGATATAGAGAGATATAGAGAGATATAGAGATATATATATATAGTGATATATATATATAGTGGTATAATGTTAATGTGCATTGTCCAACATGAAACTGCTAAGCTAACTCCTATCTATCCATCTATCCATCTATCCATCTATCCATCTATCCATCTATCTATACTACAAACAAACAGAGCCCAGTGCTACACCCATAGGCAAAAATACACAGTGAAATACATCAATATCTCTTGAATAAAAGGGTCATTTAGTTTAACACTTTGGCCAAAGCATTGTAAGGCTGTGAGCCCCTCCAAGGCATGACCATAATTCACAGGTCCTAACACTGATTCAAATTCTTAATAACCTGTGCTATATATATATATATATATATAGATAGATAGATAGATAGATAGATAGATAGATAGATAGATAGATAGATAGATAGATAGATAGATAGATAGATAGGAGTTAGCTTAGCAGTTTCATGTTGGACAATGCACATTAACATTATACCACTATAGCACACATTAGACATGGTCCCCAGGTATCACAAGAAGCCACAGCTAGAACTAACAAATACACATTTTACATACACCTAAAAAGCTAAAGCTAAAGCCACCCTGTGAGGATAAATGTGAGGCCGTGACCTTCCTAGCTGCACTCTCTATAAAGGGAGCAGGCTCCACGGATTTGCTTTCCAAGCAGACGGCCTCACCTTCCCATTGGTGCTCGGTGCATTGTCCTGCTCGTCGTTCACACCCACAATGCCGTCACTGTAGATTTTCTTCTGATTGTCCTGCTCTCTTGAAATCATCAGCTGAAAGCAGACATTTCAGCGAGGGTTAAATGAAAGCATTGGTAGCACCTGACAGGGCTGACTGTATCTGCTCGTGCTAGCGGAGGGGAGGGAGAAGCTCCGAGGAGTAGTACACTGAAGATGAATGCAGTAGGTAAGACCATACTGTTGTCAGGCTCACCTCTTTGTGCGTTATAGTAAGCTCTTCTTCCAATAAGCTGCATCTTTCTAGCGCTACCCGTAACCTTTCCCTCACCTGCAAAACACCGCACAGTTAAAAAAAACATCTTGCATTAAGCTTTATTTTTGCACATGATGCTGAATTGCTGTGGACCACGGTAAACTCCTACAGACTTTCAGCTAGTAAAAGAAATGCCCATGGCCAAACATCAGCCACTGTGAACAAACTGGTTTAAGCAACAGAACTAAGAAATATATTCATTTTAATTCGTAAAGAATAAATAAATGAGTAAAAACACTGTGTAGGGTAATGCACCAACCCAAAAGGGATCAAAAGCGCGTTTCTCTGAGATTGTGGAGTAAAAAAGGGAAAGGACAATAAGAGCTCATACATCTTTAAAGAGAGAACAGAAAAAAGACCGTTTTAAGGCTTGGATGGACGTTTCCTGATGTCTGTGTGGCACAAACTTATTTGCCTTAACAAATAGCAGCGCTTTGGTGACAATGGAAGATAGGAAAGATCCTGCACTGAATAATTCATGCTGCTAGGAATGACATCTGTGTGAACAGTCAGAGCAGCAGGAAGTTAACACTACAAGTGTCCCTAAGAGGAACCGTTTTCAAAGGCTTTAATGCGCAAGTCTCAGAAACCAGTTCTTCTGCTTCACGCTGGTGTTATAAACATTAGTCTTAGTATCAGTCCCACAGATTACCTTTTCATCCAGGGCTTTGTGATGTTCAAATAAGGACTTCAGGGCTTTCAGGACTTCAACTTCACTGGATACCCCTGCTGGAGACTGAGCTTGTCTCTTTACCACTGTCATTCTAAGAGACCGCTCATGCCGGGAAACGAGACACTCCAGATGTTCGAGCAAGAGCTAAAAGTACAATTATTAACCAGGCACACAATGAGAAACACGTTCATCTGCAAACTTGCTCATAAGTCCCTTGTAGCTACAGAGTCCTTCCATGCATTCCAGTGATGGATTTAGGCAGCGATTATACTGTGTGCAATGGCGCGGGACAAACTGCAGGGTCCCTTAGAGGCCGCCCCTAGTGCCTGCGCATGACAGGCGATGGCGTTTTAAAAAGACAAAAAAAATGTGTCTTTTCAAGCGACGGCCTTGTCACGTGAGCGGTTCAGCCAATCACTGCGAACCAGCTTTGTGACGTCATAGCCACGCCTCCCCATCACCTGAAACAGTATGTGCAGAAATCACTTGAGCAACGGGTGCGCGCCACGCCATGCGCGCTCTATAATCTCAGCCTGAGAGGTATTTGCTGTAAGCAGCTGATATAATGGATACGGGAGGTGACCTTTTACTCCGGTGTCCAACGACAAGGCCAGATATTAACAGTAAAGAGATACCCACCCGAGTATTGTTCCGCTCTGCCTTCAGCTCAGCAATTTCTTCCTCCCTCTCAAGAAGTTGCTCCCGGCAGATACTGAGTTCTTTAGTAAGTGCTGCGAATTCCTTCAATAAACAGAAATTACATTAGTTACAGAACCGTGTAGAATCAACCCCAACATGCGTAGAATAAAATATTTAACGATGAGGTCTTTATGTTGTTGTGATGATGAACATGGGAAATTTGGATTCATGTTGCTCCAATGTTCCTAGATCATGGTCGCTATACACAGTTATCAGAGCCTTCCTCAGATAAGCACCCCCCTATAAGAACATGTCATGTAGGACTGGATCTGTACTATTCCCTTTAACGCTGCTGGTTCATTAAACAGACAAGAAAGTGTAGAGGCTGCTCACTAAATATCTGACAGTCCAAGCTGCCGTTTTTTTAATTTAATTTTTCCCCCTTTAATATGTGCAACAATACAATCCACACATCATAAGCAATTAGCTAAGTTGCCGACGGATCGGCGAAGATTCGGCTCGTGTGTTCACTAAATGGCTGTCAGGGCAGTGCAGAGGACCAAAGAGGCAAAGTTCTGTGGGGAAGATCATGTGACCAGGCAGTCACTAGATACAATTGGTGCACTGCTAGAGAGAGGGCAGGGCTCAAAAAGGGGTGTGCCAGAGCCTGTTTCAGAAGAGGGAGGGGATGTGACTTTGTAAATGGTTGCTATAGAAACAAAAAATGCTTGTTACATTATAATGCATAAAAAATGTTAGAGTTGTTTAAAAAAAAAAAAAGCATTTTCTCATTGTACAGCACTGATTTATAAAAAAAAAGCACATTTAGGATATTGCTTGGTCTGCAGCTTTAAGGACAGAATTGATTACAGATAACTAGTTTGCTCATCTAACATACAAAATACATAGCACTGCTCCACGTCTTCCTCAGCAACGCAACAAGTATTCCCACATTAATAATCTGAAGTGCTCTGCTGTTCTTCCAACCAGACAAGTATTAGTACTTTCACAGCATTTGTTTAAATGCATGTTCATTAAATACTTTGGAGAGTTTTACGAGCTTTAACTAATCGCTTGTGGTAGGAACGTGTAGAGACAGCGGCTCTTCTGCCGTCATTGACTAAACAGCTAAAGGAAAGTGTCCCTGCAATGTTTGTAGTGCCACAGAGTCACTTAGCACACAGGGCAGCTTAATGCTGCACATAACATTCTGCATAAGCAAAGCCAGAGGTCTCACCAAGACCTCCGGAGTGCGGACTATTGCTTTGTTTATCTGAATGGTGTGCGAGTGCGTGTGCGTGAGTCCGTCCTCAGACACCCGGGGCAGATTGCAGTGAAAATAATGGGAGTGCTCCTTTGAATTCACCATAACATTTTGCAGACAGGAGCTCCTGCTCAGAGTTCAGCCCACTCGTCCTCATTCCCTCAACAGGCTGGTAAAGGAAAGCAGCAGTGAAAGTGCCCAGGGGTCAAAAACCGCCAACCGCTGCTGTAAATTCCTTACAAACTATAGCAGGTAACTCATTACACAGAGTAAGTAATGTCACATCTAGTAACGTGTGCGTCCACAGGTGTTTTCCGCAATGGAAAATGTGGAGGTGTTGGTCGTGTTGTGTGGTGATGTGTGCGTGTGTGTGTGTGTGTGTGTGTGTGTGTGTGTTCTTTATAAACTGTAACCACAGAAAAGCAGAGGAATGACCATTTGTCTTTTTCCTCACTGTTGTATCATTTCTAAAGGGTCTAGCTGCAGGATAACAATGTGGCATTTAACATGGACATTCCAAGAGAAGTCACAGGCCAGCGACCTTCCAGGCTCTGTTTCATATGTTTAGAAAGCAGGCGTTTATCACTATAGCTGACGGCAGGCTATATTCTATTGCTAGCCTGCCAAAGGCATGGGAAACACGGAGGTGATGCAGAGTTCAGCACAGAGAAAAGGCATCACTGCACCCAGCATTTTGTACAAATCCTAATTGGAGACAACCACTCAGAGGCCGTGAGCCTTTCATTTTATTAACACCAAATCCTATAAAATCTGTTTATTACCAGCTTCATTGCCAAATGTTTTATTTACCGGGATCCGGTTCCATATGCCACAAGAGCACATGCACTTATAGCATGGCCCGCAGAAGAGAAGGGAAGTATACTTTCAGAGACATATAAAGCCATATAACTCGGCCTAGTGCACCAGCTGCTCCAAGCAACTCGGCCTCAACATGCAGATGAAAGCTTCGGGGAGCGCCAGTCTTTGGGACCGCTTGATTCAGTCTGTAGCATGTCCTTTCCAACTTTGCTACCGGGGAGTTAGCAGCTCCAAACGACTGAGCCTTCCAAATGCTGACATGTTTCCCAGATATTCTTCTTGCTCAGTACCACACGGCAGACGGTGCTCATTACTTCTTAGCGTCATGTGTATGTGTATGCTAGTAACACTGATATAAAATATCCATGTTATCGGAAAAACACAGGTCCGTCCTGGTTATTCCAGCATCTAAATTAACGTTGTCTGAGCGGCATAAAGCACCGAAAATAAACAGCGGGCGAGGAGACAGAAACCATCAACATTTACACCAATGGATTTTGTTTGCAGATCTGTTTATAGGTCGAGTTCAACTCTTCCAGTTGTGTAATATTACATCTACATTTTAAAACATTTCCCGTGGATCCCTGCTAACTGCAGCGGGAGTTTCAGTTGCAGTCGGTGGCCTTGTGTGGAGTTTATTCAGACTGAGCCGTGAGAACCAAACAAGCAGTCTCATTAGATGCACTTACTAGATTCCCCGACATCATCCTGCAAAAGGTGGGACTCCTCTTGGGTCATTTAAAGTGATCTGTCAATAGAGCCAGATGCCGCCATGCTGTAGATTTAATGTCATTTATTTGGGTTTTACACACTGATGCACAACGGGAGAGACAGACAGAAACACAAGACGGTATTGTTCTGTTTCCAACCGATTCTCCATCTTGAATTCTAATGTACTTCTGACAACTCGAGGGCTAATAAAAGCACAAGGAGAATTTGTTCATTATCTGTCTGCGTTAAATAGGTTATTTTTACAATTTGACAGACATTCACCGATCTCGTTGTTTCTGGTCACCAGAAGAAGGTTTAAACAAGTGATTACACACAGTGTAAATCTGTGCCCATTCCGAATATCACACAAGACATTACTGCAGCTATTCCTCATGTTTTCAGAGGTCAGCCCATGAGAACAAGCCATACAGTGGACATTGTGTGGCAGCTGCACAGGTGTGCACTAAATAAAAGGTCAGCCCATGAACAAGCCACACAGCGCACATTGTGTGGCAGCTGCACAGGTGTGTACTAAATAAAAGGTCAGCCCATGAGAACAAGCCATACAGCGCACATTGTGTGGCAGCTGCACAGGTGTGCACTAAATAAAAGGTCAGCCCATGAACAAGCCATACAGCGCACATTGTGTGGCAGCTGCACAGGTGTGTACTAAATAAAAGGTCAGCCCATGAACAAGCCATACAGCGCACATTGTGTGGCAGCTGCACAGGTGTGCACTAAATAAAAGGTCAGCCCATGAACAAGCCACACAGCGCACATTGTGTGGCAGCTGCACAGGTGTGCACTAAATAAAAGGTCAGCCCATGAGAACAAGTCATACAGCGCACATTGTGTGGCAGCTGCACAGGTGTGCACTAAATAAAAGGTCAGCCAATGAACAAGCCATACAGCGCACATTGTGTGGCAGCTGCACAGGTGTGCACTAAATAAAAGGTCAGCCTGATTTAGGGATATGAGGGCAATGTTGGTGTTGGCTGCTCAGACACGTTAATACTTCTTTCTTATAGCCACTAAAAAGCAAGAGGGGCCGTTTTGGTGGGCGGGCCTTGGTAATGGGCGCATTTTAAACGAGCTCCCCAAAAGCTCCCCTAGACCAGCGGTGCACAAAGTGGGGGGTGCGAGATTTTTCTGGGGCGGCACAGGAGGTTGCAGAGGTCCCGCGCTCTTCCCACAGGCATTTAAATTAAATGAGGGGGAGGGGGGGAAATCGAGTGAGGCCTCTGTGACGCTATACTTACCTTGACTCTGCCGGCATCACTCGTGTCCATGGCAACGTGACGTCAAATGACGCCGCGGAGTCATTCGACATGACATCACACGCGGCAAATGACGCGGTGGGTCACGTGACATGACACCGTAAGGGAGGGGGCGCAAGCACCAGCGGAGGAAAGGCAGGGGGGCGCAGCTGCAAAGGTTTGCGCTCCCCTGCCCTATGCAACTCTATGGACCTGAGATATTAAGTCTTCTAAGACCACCCCAGAGGACAGAGGAGCAGGGGATAAGTTGGCAGGCAAGGTGGCACAAATTCGGAGTCCGTACGGCCCTCTGCCAAAACACTGAAAGTCCAAGCACACACCAAGCCAGGAAGACAAGATGGCAGCCATGTAAGGAACATAAAGCAGCCAAATGTACCGGGGAGCAATCCCCGCACCTCTAAAACAGCAGGAGGACAATATCGGGAGGGAGGGACCGGTTGCACACGGTCAGAGAAGCAGGCCAAGACCGCGTGGAAACATGGGGAGGATGGAGTGGTCGGTGAGCACAAGAGGTAGAGGTGCATATAGAGGAGGCCCACGAAAGGTGACCCAACTGCCTCTCAGCCCGCAGAGAAGCGAGGGAGAAGAGACCGGACAGATAACTATGGTGGGACAGGTGGCGAGAGGACGTTCATCTGGTGGGGGCTAAAAAAGAAGTGGCTGCTGAGGAAGCCCGCGGAGAGGATCGGGTGCCCGCAAACCACATACCATAGCAGTAGAAGCAAGAGACGGGAGCTGCTGTAGCACAGGGCGAGGCGTGCAAAAATATTCATACCCCATGAATACCAAAATGGTGCACAGGAGGCGGGTGCCGAGGAGACCACTGGCAAATAAAACGGAGATCGCGTGGGAGAAAATCAACGGGCCCAGGGAGTGGCGAGAAACAGTGCTAGGGGCGGCACAGGCAGTATGTCAGGTACCCCAAGCTCCAAATAAAACCAAGGGAGGGAAATAATATACACAACCAATGTACCACACTATTTACATTAAATGTAGGCATACACAGCAAACGTGCACGGCCTGCGACAGGCTCAGCAAATCCACAATCCAAGAAACAAATACAAAACACACAACTTAAAGCCAAATATACCACACCAAATACAGCAACTAAACCAGCAAATATACCACAATACTAGTTACCCGAGTCCGTCACCTCTCTCCTCCATCTAATACTAATTACCCGAGTCCGTCACCTCTCTCCTCCATCTAATACTAGTTACCCGAGTCCGTCACCTCTCTCCTCCATCTAATACTAGTTACTCGAGCCTGTCATCTCTCTCCATCTAATACTAGTTACCCGAGCCCGACATCTCTCTCCTCCATCTAATACTAGTTACCCGAGCCCGTCATCTCTCTCCATCTAATACTAGTTACCCGAGCCCGTCATCTCTCTCCTCCATCTAATACTAGTTACCCGAGCCCGTCATCTCTCTCCTCCATCTAATACTAGTTACCTGGTGATGGTCAGAGCATGTTGCAAAGGCTGGCACCCCCCTTCACCCTAACCCATTCCCCTACACTACAACCCCCCTCTCACCTCCCAGGACGGTGGCTACTTATTCGGACTGTGTAACAATGTGTTTCCCGCTGTACTACGCTTCCGACTATATTATACATAAGCATATAATAACCAACATAAGCAGACCAATATCACTCCAATTAGCAGAATAACTCCAGCACAACAAATCAGTCCTTATTATTATTCATATGATTACAGCAGCAGCCCCCCCTCCCATTACACATGCAGAGTGTGACTTCCCAACTCTTCCCATGCCTGGTGTCACACCGTGGCTCTTCCCCCACTCCCCCACCACGGCTGTCATATCGTGGGCTTTGTCCCCCCACATGCATTGAAGTGGACACATATTGGGGGTGTCATGCCATCTAATAATCACTACAAGGTACAAATGGCATGGATCTTTTAATCGGGGGCAGGCCATCCTAGGACCAAAGGGAACTAATGGCAGTGGTATATTCCATGGGTTATATGTAGGCGATGGCGTGTTCTATGGATTATATGTAGGCCATGGCGTGTTCTATAGGTTATATGTAGGCGATGGCGTGTTCTATAGATTTTATGTAGGCGATGGCGTGTTCTATAGATTATATGTAGGCGATGGTGTGTTCTATGGATTATATGTAGGCGATGGTGTGTTCTATGGATTATATGTAGGCGAGTGACACCATTATTATACAAAATCAAAAAGTAAGTAGAAGTATTATTTTTTTATGTAATGACTCTATAGTAACCAAATGTTTTGGCGTATTTACAAAATATTCCCGTGATCTCGTGTGATGACTAAACTACTATATAGGAGGGAGATTGTTCATCCAGTCTTTCCCTTTCATGTTTTGTTTGGCTAATGATGGAAGCCTCTAGAATATGATAACAGAAATGTTACATTTCTTTGATCTTGGAGCAGCCATAGCACATTTAGAGCAGAGAACGCCGTACGTCAGTGAAGAAGCAGGTGCTGTGCATGTGTTTGAACATGTTACTTTTGCCGTGGATAGAAGTACAGGCTGGTTTGCCAGCCAGGAAAGGGCCTAAGACAGGAGGATATTACAGCGCGTGCAGTGGGATCTGCGCAGAAATCAGTCACCACTTTCTCATTGAAGTCTTGGGCAGTGTCAGACTTCACATTCTTCTCATGTGAAATCAAAAGCGGACACTATCTCTATCAGCGCTCTCACCTCTGTGCTTTATTACAGACCATGAAACAGGTGGGAAGCAGTACACTAATGGCTTTAATAGACCAAGCCCTCCCACCCCTGTGCCGATGTCAACTGCCTAAGGGATCTGCCCGTCAGGCAGGTAAACTGCAACATATAGTATAGAGATTAGATGCCTCATGTTGAAGCTGAAGGAGCACTGAACTCAAACGAACCTCAAGATTTTGTTTACAGGATTGGAACCGGCGGGTGGGGGGGGGGAGGGACAACAGCACTATTTCCAGCTCCGGGACCCCCCAGGATCCTGGGATACTTGCAGGTGAAATTACCGGCATCACTTCCTGGGATTTAAATAGCCATCCACTAGGAACACGCAATGGATGATGTTGCAGCTATCTATTGGGCAGAGATTTGGCAAATAGTGCCATTTGGCTCACGGAGAGACCGCCAGTTCCCACCCTGTAAAAATATATGGGCCAAAAAACCCTGAGTAGAAGGGACTGCTCCATTAATGTCTGAACTTCCACATGTGTAGCAGTATAAAGCAACAGCTGCAATCCTACACTGAAGTACCATCAGGCAGAGTAACAAGTCATCTATTCAGCAAAGGGGAGTAAACGCAGCCCTTATTTTACCCCATTAGTACTTATTTTATTAGGTTGGGTATATTTTTTTTGGGGGGGGAAGCAAATGCAGTCTCCCTGGACTTCCACTTTGCGTTTCAAATGCAGAAATCATCCAGAAATACTGAAAAACTGAGACAGATGCTGTGACGCTCCCTGAACAAAACGCGGATCACCGCACGCACTCCGCTAGGTTAGTGCTTCGGCTCACTGGGATCATTTCTGCGTACTGTCAGGACACAGCCGGACACTCCATCTTGGGGTCCACATCGTTCTCTTTTGTTCCCCAGCAATCTCCCATCAAAAAGCTCTGATTTCATTATCCCAATTCAACGCTTGTATTGAAATCTCCCTAGCACATTATTTAGCAGAATTTAAAAATATCTACTTCACACATACACACAAAAAACCCTGCATAATTTAAAAAGCAACACGGCATTAAAACGGTGACTGTGAAATGGCTTTTTAAAACAAAGTAATTTGATTGCATGAAGCGTTAATACGCGAAATCTTTCTTGAGAATTTTTGGGGGTTTTTTTTTTACTACCCATCATGCCTTGCATGCATTTACCAAACTGAAAAGTGAGGGCACAAGTTCCTAATTTCCACCCTCCCCCCGACTCTTCATTTCATTTTGCTCTCGGCACGTCAATCAGAGCCACTCATTCTGTCCTACTAATGCGCACCTTATGGTGCATGGGATCAGATGTAAAAATCTGCTCTGGTTTCAGCCTCAGGAGAACAAAAAAGGGACGGGACACCCAGTTTCATTTTTAAAAAGGTAATGTCCACTTTGCACCAGAACTATAATATAATGAAAAGCCACCATTGTTTTGCCATTTAAGATCTCTTAAACAGCTATTTCAGTACATCTTTCACACGGTTAACGCTAAACATAAGGGCATAAAAGAACCATACTGAACATGCACTTCGCACGAAAGGAGAGTTAAGGTACCAGGTGATGTAGTTCGGGTCAACTTACACAGCAGCTCTGCGAAAACTCACAAAAAGTCCCCCAAAAAGCACATCAATTTCTCCCAAATAGAAATCTACGGGAGAATTTTACAATGGAAAAGCCCAGGACGACACCCAAACACTGCTTTTGCAGCAATCAAGTAGGACTACCCCTTTAGCCACATGCTAGAAAGCGCAGGGTGGTACGTACCTGTGGGAGGGCAGTGCTGAGTTGCCTCTGCAGGGAGTCCCGTTCGTGGCCCACTTCCTGGAGCTTGCCCTGACTTAATGCAAGTGTTTCCTGAGTCTCCCGTAGTGTGTCCAGCAGTCTGTCTCGTTCCTCCAACATGGATACCATTAGCTGCTCAAAGTGGGAATCGGAGTCTGTCTGTAATGGGGAGCCTGAGCCGTGGTCCCCGTTCCCTCCGGAGGGGATCTCAGCCTCGCTGATCGTTGGCATCACCTCGCACATCATCTTAAGAAAGGAACAGCAGCAGTTAGGTTACCCTGCATCCCTCAGTGACGATTCTATTACTGTCAATTCAGAGACCCAGCTAAATGTGATCAATCTGGACATGGTAAGAAGCATCTGGTTTGAATGTTTTCAACCAAACGGTATCATAACAGCCATATCCCTAGTAATTACAAACGCCACTTAATTTTGTTTCACCCAGATGAAACCAGCAACATGGAAGGAAACTGGAACCAGGTCTGCACAGTATACTTATCACTCAAGCTTGCTGCGGCTAAATCTGAGGCGACTGGGTCCGCAGAGAGCGAACTACAAGCAACATGTCAGATTATGACCCAAGAGATTTGGGATTCAAAACAATCTGTGTGGGGCTAGGTACCAAATTAGATTGCATGCTCTCCATTCTCAATGTGCACAGATATGTGGGGCAAATACAGCCAGCTCCGTGCAAGGTACCGCACCCCGATCTTCAGTGTTAACTGACTTGACACCCCGCATCGGAGCTTGATGAACCCCGATATATGCGTCTGAATACACCTGCCAGTTCTGTCTGGCAAAACGTGGCTGCACCGTGACTAACAATGTCCTCCAGGCTCCATCAAGACCGTAACTCCTATTCCTTACAGTGGCCGCACAGGTGTGATCTGTCAATCAGCGCCACGTGCCTCATACCCCCTTGTCACGAGCCAAGTGATGGGCTGCGGTATACAGCTTCTCCTACGCACCACGCCAGGTGTAAATGTCTGTATGAATAAATATATGTACAGTGAAACTGTATTACCTTACTACAAAGTGTAAGCCTTCCTATAAACTGCACATAGCCAGGGTTTCATATCGGGAATAACGGTTATTTAAGAAATGTAACAAATAAAATAGAATGAATAAGTGAATAATAACTGAAAATTGCAAATACAGACACATGTAACATGTTACATTTTGGGAGAGGAAGCTGTACGTCTGACAAGACTGGGAGCCTCTCCAAAAACAATAACTTCCCGTCCGGCCATCAGCATGCTATATAATACCCTCTGCTCTGGATCACATAGGACCATTCCTAAGAGAGACCATTCTCTCCTAAATGTTCATCGTCCGTTTTGCCAGCAAGTTAAAATTTGCCCAAACTTTTCAAACTTATCAGTCTGGTCCTAAACATCTGATTCTCCGTCATGCTGACGCTCTGCACTGCAGCCGGTAACTGGTCTGAGTGACTAACTGATCATTCTTGTAAATCAGGACTTCAAATGTCATCCCAATATATCATCTGGGAAACAACTTAAATGAATAGCATCACCACACACACTATCGTTTATATAACAGACAAACAGTAATTATACTATATATACATACGATACATATATCTATATACTGTATGTATACTGTGCGTGAGAGATATCTATTATTCTGCACTATCGCAACTGGACAAACCCGGCTATTTCCGTTTATATATATATATATATATATATATATATATATATATATATATAAACCTTGCACAAATAAAAGCATTTCGTTAGCCACAGAACAGTATTGAAAATGAAAATAAATATATACACACACACACACACACACACACACACACAGAGAGAGACAGACACAAACACACACAGACAGACAGACACACACAGACACAGAGACACACACACACACAGAGACACACACACACACACAGAGAGACAGACAGACACACACACACAGAGAGACAGACAGACACACACACACAGAGAGACAGACAGACACACACACACACAGAGAGACAGACACACACAGAGAGACAGACACACACAGATCTGACACACAGTATCCATTCACTGGGGGGGTCTATCTCTGACACACCGTATCCATTCACTGGGGGATCTGTCTCTGACACACAGTATCCATTCACTGGGGGATCTATCTCTGACACACAGTATCCATTCACTGGGGGCGTATCCATTCAGTGGGGGATCTATCTCTGACATCGTATCCATTCAGTGGGGGATCTATCTCTGACACATCCCACCTGATGTGATATAGGGAGTTTTTGGTCAGAGATTTTATGTGATCAGCCCACTGAATGGGTACCGTGTCAGAGATAGATCCCCCCACTGGAATGGAATCGGTCGTGTCAGCAGATAGAACCCACACTGAGGTAACGTCAGTGAATTCCTGAATGGAAGGTTCAGACTTCCCCCACTGAATGGGATCTGGTGGTCAGAGAGACTAGTATATCCCACACTGAAGGAGCAGTTTTCACTAGGAATAGATCCCCCGAATTGGATTACGTGTTCAGAGATACATAACCCACAGATGGAATGCTACTAGGTGTCCAGAGATGATCACCCACTGACTGGATAACGTGTCAGAGTAGAAGATCCCCCCAGGAATGGATACGGTGTCAGAGATAGATCCCCACTGAATGGAATACGTGTCAGAGATAGATCCCACTGAATGGAACTGGAATTGTGCAGAGATAGATCCCCCACTGAATGGATACGGTGTCAGAGATACAGTAGATCCCACACTGAATGGATACGTGTCAGAGATGATCCCCCCACGAATGGATACGGTGTCAGAGATAGATCCCCCACTGAATGGATACGGTGTCAGAGATAGATCCCCCACTGAAGGATACTGGTGTCAGAGATAGATCCCACACTGAATGGATACGGTGTCAGAGATAGATCCCCACGAAGTGTATACGGTGTCAGCAGAGTAGATTCCAACTGATGGATACAGGGTTGTCAGAGTATTTAGATCCCCACCGAGGTACGGTGAAATGCCCGTTATACGGTGTCAGAGAAAGAGATCCAACTGCGACGCGAGCTAGATCGACTGAAGTACGATGTCAGAGATAGATCCCCCAGAAATGGATTACCGGTGTCAGAGATAGATCCCCACCCCCAGTGAATGGATACTGTTGTCAGAGATAGACCCCCTGTGAATGGATACTGTGTGTCAGGATAGATCCCCCAGTGAATGGCATACTTGTGTGTCAGAGACAGATCCCCACAGTGATATGGTATACGGTGTTGTCAGAGATAGACCCCCATGATGGAACTGTGTGTCGAGATAGACCCCGAATGGATGACTGTGTGGTCAGAGATAGATCCCCACTGAATGGATACGATTTGTGCAGAGATAGATCCCCCATGAAATGGATCGGTTGTCAGAAGTAGATCCCCCATTGAATGTGATAATGTGTGTCAGAGATCAGAATCCCCCTTGAATGGATACTGTGTGTCAGAGACAGAGCCCAATGAATGGATACGGTGTGTCAGAGATAGACCCCCCGTGTGAATGGATACTGTGTGTCAGAGGTAGATCCCCCAGTGAATGAGTACTGTGTTGTCAGAGACAGAGTCCCCCAGTGAATGGATACGGTAGTGTCGAGATAGACCACCCAGTGAATGGATTACTGTGTGGTCAGAGTAGATCCCCCAGTGAATGGAACGGTGTCAGAGATAGACCACCCCCAGTGAATGGATACGTGGTTGTCAGAGATAGACACCCCAGTTGAAGGATTGAATGTGTGTAAGAGATAGATCCCCCACTGAATGGATACTGTGGGTCAGAGATAGATCCCCCACTGAATGGATACTGGGTGTCAGAGTAGACCCCCCCCCAGTGAAGGGATAACTGTGTTCCAGAGATTGACTCCCACACTGAATGGATACTGTGTTGTTTCAAGACAGATCCCCCTGAATGGAACTTGTGGTCAGAGTGACCCCCTCCAGTTGATGTAACTGTGGTGCAGAGATAGTATCCCCCAGGAATGACTGTGTGTCAGAGATAGACACCCCCCGTGGAATGTGATACCTGTGTGTAGCGAGAGATAGATCCCCCAGATGAATGGGGATACTGTGTGTCAGAGATAGATCCACACCAGTGAATGGAAAATATGTTGTCATAGTTTAGCCCCCCCAGTGATGGATACTGTGGGTCAGAGATAGAGACCCCCGCAGTGAAATGGATTACTGTAGTATGTATGTCTGCTTTATATTGTAATATCGTCCATAACATGTACATAGCGCTTCACAGTAGCTAATACATGTCATATCAAAAACAAATATAAATATACGTCATGGTGAATAAGTGCTCAGACATACTGTAAAAGTACATTGAAGGAGATCACCTGCTCGAGGAGTCTGATCAATCTTTGGTAGGTAGGGCAGAATTTCAAGGACAGTAGGATGGGATACTAGTACGTGCGTCTCTGCAGGGGCCAAGCTTTGTGTCAGTCGTGTCCAGATATTTTATCAAGTGCTATCTCATATGCTTCTTAAGCAGATAAGTGTCTTAGGTGGGTCTTAAAGGTGGATAGCGAGGGGGCTAGTCGGCGTATTGAGCGTGGAAGGGCATGCTCCAGAGGGTGGGGCGAAAGTGAGAAAGCTTTAAGGACGGGGGAGAGCTTTAGAGATACAAAGGAGGTAGAAGAAGCAAAATCAGAGATATAGACCCCACCGTTACATGGTACTGTGTGCAGGAGATAGACCCCCCCAGTGAATGGATACTTTGTGTCATGAGCTAGACCCCCCCACTGAATGGATACTGTGTGTCAGAGATAGAACCCCCCACTGAATGGATACTGTGGTCAGAGAATAGACCCCCCCAGTGAAATGGATTGTGTGGGGTGCAAGATCAACTCTCAGACTATGACTATTACGTATTAATGTACTTATGTGAATATTTTATAATTAACTGCTGTGTTCTAGGTTTGTTAACAATCTGTTGCAACCCAGAAATAACTCAACATGGAAATGTAGGTATAAAATAAAAAAGGTGTTGACCTACAACCTTCTGCTGTCCCTCAAATCAGCCATTCTATGTTGAAACGTTTGAAGCACCAATAGAGCCAAAACTGGCTGTACACCACGTACAAAAGTGTCCCATGAATAAGTAATAGGTGGGTGTCTATTTGGTTCCTTGTGACTACCCTCAGCCAGCCTATTCCTTGCTTCCTTTCCATTTTCTCTAAGGATCCCCGTGATGGAGGAGCGGTTTATGTACACAGCCGGAGTGTGGGGAGTGCTATGTTTTCTGGAGTAAAGAAGACCTAAAACATGGGCGGCAGCAATACGAGTATACATTCGGCAGCCATACATCTCTGATTGAAAAGTGAGCGCACAAATATGTGGCGGCTGTTGATTGCACACAAAAAATTCGTAGCTAAGAGTGATCTCCTCCTCCTCCCCCCAACTCCCCAATCACCCGTCCAAGCCACCTCCCCCCCTTAGCCCACCCACCTTCCTCACCTACCCCCTTCCTCCACACACCCATCCTCCCCCCACTACTCCATATTCAATTCTTACAGCTCCTTACCATCCCCAGTCTCTGTTTTCGCCTCTGAGTTCTCTAACTCACCCCATCCCAAAAATGTCAGCCTTTATCTACTTTGCTTTCCCTTAGTGATGAGAATAGCTGGTCATAATAATTTGGGCTTCTTCCATATCCCCCTCCATTTGATTTTTTTACTCACTGTGATACTAATTTACTAACAGGAGATAGGCAAAGGTCGCTTTGTGCAGCCACAGGGATGACATACATTTCTATAAGCTTCTTTCCAAGGACAAGCCAGTGTTACCTCTTTATTAATGCTTGCCACTCTGGTCTCTTGACTTATGTTTCCCAAAGCAATCTCTTTACACCGATCAGCCTTCGATGTAGCATGTAGAAGAGGAGCAGGTCGTAAATATCCATTCAATGACAAAGGAAAGAATCCAGCGTGCACAGGCAAAAAGTTGGCCCTCCAGTCTGTGTAGTGAGCGTTGTACAGATCATTCCTGCGATAAAGGTTTTCTCAGACAGAAAAAAGGCAGAAGGAAACAATTTTAAAACACTAGAGCTGTCTCTGTAACATGTCTTAAAATGTGTGGGGCAGTTGCTGCATTTTGGAGATTATCAGCTGTAGGATCCACCAGCGTAACAGGTGGGATGTCATCCTGTCACTGCAAAAAGCCGCAGTCACAAGGAGGACCGGCTGCAGGCTCCCTAATCGAGAAAAACACGAAGATATAACTTTTCTTTTACATGTACAGGTGGCAAATTAAATATTTGTTTTTTTTCGCCAACCACAAAGTATATAACCCCACGTCACCATGGTCCTACCAACACAGCTTGCAAAAGTTAATGCACCCAACTGGAGTTCTGGGTTGAGGGTGAGACTTTACGTAAGTTGTCCGAGGTTCACCATCAGTGTGAGGACTCCTCCATAGGAGTGAAGCAGCAGCAAGGCACTCATCGACATCAGGAATCGTGGCAGTGGAGCAAACAATTTGGCAATATGGAAATAGGATATTATATATATATATAGATATATAATATGATAATATATATATATAGATATATCAGTATATATATATATATAATTTGATATTAACATCATAGTTCCGAGCGGCCATATTACAAAGCTCAATGTATCCTGAACACTGCAGTTTTGGAGATAAAACACCCTTTAAAACCGTTTATCTTTTTGTTCTGAGGAATGGTAATCAATTACTGTGGTATCGCTTATTGGTTACCTGTGGGAATATAGCATGTGCCGTCATCAAGACGCAATATAGGCCGTTGAGTATTACCAAAAACGCGCACGCTACAACCGTTGCAATACGATGAGGGAGCGGACTTTGGTTCCTCAAGCAGATTTGAGATGTTGTTTATCCCACACGACGGCCGCAATCACGCGATTGCAAACGGCCAATCACAGTGCGAAAGGAAAAAACTCATACGGAAGAGAAACCAAGGTCTGGGCCCAGGGGTGTCTGACATGCTGCTAGAGAGGGAGACGCTTAGCGTACAATATTAAAATCTTTGCTGTTCAAGTGTAGCACGGCGAATCGCTGCGATTGGCGGCACCGGATCGCTTTGCAGTTGCAGTTTTTGATATAATATAAGGCCTAAGTTGGCACGCATTTTTTTTTGGTGCAGTTGGAGCGGCGAAGGTCACTGCTGACCTGAGAGGGGTAGTTTTTTGAACATGGTTATGTATTGTCAATTTTTGTAGAGAGAACGACCATAATATACAATTGCCAAATAGACATACCGAGACCATCAAAATATCTCTATTTTTAAAAATAGAACAGAGTCCATCCAAAGAACAAAACAAAATGATAATAATTGATCCCATATGCTCAGTCTTTGCTGGATTCCTATGGTGAGTCCCAAAGACTCGTCAGCTTGAGGATCACTGGGGCAGGAGTGACGAATGATAGGCTGAATCACCGCGGGAGAGGCCGTGCGTTTAAGTGAAATGGCTAGGACGTGCATAGTAGGTGTGGTGGTATGTGAGGGTTCACGGAGCTGGGTTCAGACATCATTAGGCGAAAGCTTCAAGTGAATGCCGTAGCGCCGAGAACAGTTTCAAATGATTAATCGCGCCAAATGTAACGCACTCATGCTGTCTTGCAGCGAGCCGCGGCGGGGCGGTATTCCTATCTCTGACACACGATCCATTCAGTGGGGGATCTATCTCTGACACATGATCCATTCAGTGGGGGATCTATCTCTGACACACGATCCATTCAGTGGGGGATCTAGTGTGTTGGGACAGGTTGACATTTTGGGTGTCGAATGGATAAAGTTTTCCAAAACATGCATGGGAAATTCTCTGTAAATAAAATGGTTTAAGTTGGTAGTAGGGCTGTTAAGTGTTCCTAACTGAAGTATATTGTGTATTAACATGTCAAGATGTTTAGGATCACCAATTACTCACCCAACTAACCTTCTTGAAGGGGTTAATTATATTTTTGCTAACACTTAAAAATAGCCCTGACTTTTTTTCAGCGATCAGACAAAATAAGAGTGTTTGCTGGAAGCAATGTTCTTATGTCTAATGATACGTGTTAGGATATGAACTGGCTGAGGCGTCCCTTGAAATCTGGAACCTGTCATCGCAATGCAAGAATGAGTCCTCGCTGCCCGGTATCACGCTGACCAGTGACCAGTTACACATTATTGATTCTGGTTTACGCCCGGTAATCCTTGTTACTTTCATTCACTGTACGCTCGAAATTCAGACTGTGGTTTACAGCCTTTTCTGTAAGCAAATCCTCTGCTTTATTTATCATTAACTTTCATATTATTTCTAAAAATGATCCGATTAACATCGGTATTTTGTGCGCATGTTGCACTTTGTACTTCTGCTTCTTGGGTTAGTTATTTTCTCCTATATTCATTTATTCCGGCCTCCTTGCTTCCGGCAGTGGGTGACTTACAAGCGACGTCGCAGCTTTTCATCTATCTGTGGGAGGGAAGACATTATCAAAGAGCAAGCTGATCTTTCTCCCACAGTTGACAATACACATAGGCCGAGTGATGCCATCCTTCTCTCCACCTCTACCACACAGTGATTCCTATTGATCTTTCCTCTTGTGTGGAGAGATGACTCAGTCTGTGACACCTGTGTGTGACTTGGCAGAATACTCTCAGGGACAATGAGTTTGTATATGGGGATGACAGCATAGTAATTACAGGGGGGCCCCGGGCATGCGGCGGGTTCCGTTCTAAGGTCCCGCCGCAAAGCGAAAATCGCCGGAAAGCGGAACCCGCGATTTTCGGTGTGGGCGCATCCGCAGACTGGCAATTCGCCCTTCTACGCATGCGCAACCTCGGCAACTCCCCCCCATTCTGCGCATGCGTGACCTCGGACCGTCCCGTTCTGTGCATGCACGACCTCGGAGTGGCTCATTCTGCACATGCACAGGCATGGCGGCCCCCTTCTCGGTACTGCCGTATCGGCGATCGCCAAAAAGTGGGGTGCCGAGAAGCGGGGCCCTGCTGTACAGCCACAGATATTCCCTGCCAGTAAGACTTTACAATCTAGTTGTGGCCATTGGAGCACGCAACAACGGCTATCAACATCTCAGTGAATCTTCAGCTCAGTCCAAGGCTGCTCTCTTGTGGGAAGTGTCCGTATACTTGGCTGGGATGGACCTCCTGGTTTTATTTATTTGTAAAATGTTTTGCCAGGAAATAATACATTGAGCGTTACCTCTTGTTTTCAAGTATGTCCTGAGCATAAGACAATACATCATTACACGTTATATTTACAGACATTTCATGGACAGTTAGGGACAATATATGTTATGGGCTATGAGAGTCTCTGGTAGTGTTGTATCAATAATTCTACCCGGCTGGGTACCCGGTTACCCGTTTTTTCACTTACCTGCAGGGTGGCAGCAACATCTAGGAACAGCAGCAGAGGTCCTGTATCAGTGGCAGCATCGGAAGTGTCTTCAGCCGGCGTGGGACAGCAGGAATCCATTCCACAGCACCGCAGCAGGTAAGCAGTGTGAGCCGCCGGGGAACCACGTGACCGGAGCAGGAGATGGAGCGTTCCTATTAGACAGATGGCTGAAGACACACTTCTTATGCTGCCATAGGTAAGTGATGTGATTATTTTCAGCTACCCTGACATTACCTGACACCGGGTATTACCCGGCGCTGGACCCACTTCTCAGTTGCCGGGTCCGGGTAATGTCCGGGTAGATGGAAATGTACCGGGTAACTCCGGGTACCGGGTAATTCCGGGTACACGGTACATCACTAGTCTCTGGTAGTTATATACCCACAATAGTAAGTCTCAGATGTCCCCATAACCTCACTGTAAATTCCTAAAAGTGAGTGCGTTTTGCTCTCATACAGAGGTGGACTTGCATATTCCCTGCAGATAAAACATCTGGTTACCTTGGTATTAGTCCCACGGATTGGCCTATAAAGCAAGTGATTGTCAGCAGCAGTGTCCGGAGATCTATGTCTCATTGTAGGCAAAGGTATGTCTGGAATTGCAGCCACAGTACGCAGGGCTTGTACTACTCCTGGGAACATACTGCTGCCCTTCAACCATTTGCAGGAGTTTGGCTACCATCAGATCGCTCACCCAACGATGACACGCAGCCGGTTGAGAATCTTATTGATGGGTGTATGAATGATAGAAGTATATTCCCCTTATGCTTTATAATTGATTCGTTGATGGGCATGTTCATCCTACATCTGATATGTATCAAGGTACTTTTTCGCTTCTCTTCCCTCGTATAAATAGGGTTACATTTTGGAGAGGGATTTAGGATTTAGTTTGAGGAGTTGCACTATGCACAAATGTAACTGCATGTGTCGGATTCTGCTTTTTGAGTCTGTTACTTTTTTCCTTCTCTAAGCCTCAAATTTGGGCTGGTATATAAACGCCTTTAACTAATGATCTCCTGTAAATTAATGAACAAGACTCATACATCGGGCATAGTTTTTCGCTGTGTTAAAAGACCCTTTTCAAGAGGTTGAACCCTGTTATAAACCAAAAACTTCTGTAAATAGGTCAAAATGATTAAATAACAAGCTGCCATTAAAACGTTTAATTAGCAGCAGTCCGTGCTAAACAAAGCTGACGGAGGCCTGGCAGGCAGCGAAAATGACACATACCACCATTTTTTTAGACAGGTTTCTTTTGCCAAATATATTGATTTAAATAAAGTTTAACAATGCATTTAACATGATGCTTTCAGTTTTCTATCAGTCATTTATTGACATGAGTGGTTGGCTGCAATAGGCAATACTTACTGAGCACGTTTCAAAAGGGCAATTAGCTAGGGGTATTCACAACAAGGGTTGTTTGTTCAAGTCTTACAACTGCAAAGCTGGGGCAGAACCAGCACACCCAAATTATCAGAGAGAAAAACTAGCTGCCAGGAGACCTGTAAACCTGAATTTATTTCCTAATTGTGTATCAACATCACATGTAACCGCTGAAGAGTCTGCACTGCTCCCTAGCTGCATCATAACAAAATAGTGTGTGTGTGTGTGTGTGTGTGTGTGTGTGTGTGTGTGTGTGTGTGTGTGTGTGTGTGTGTGTGTGTGTGTGGCGTCTCCCTGCTGGAGAGACCCACAATACATTTTAACGCTGAATTAACTAAAAAAAAAGTTGCTATTTTTGGCTTGTTTTCATGACTGGGCACAAATCCAGATCTTCATTGGAAATGGCTGCTTAAAATAGCATACATCATTTCTAAATGGGATTTTGAAAGGAAGCTTTTAAACGTGACACAGGCCAAAGAGATGTTATATTCAGAGAAGCACAGAGTGAAAGCTGCAGCATGTGACAGTCGCGCACCATTGTTAGTGGATTGTGCCATTTTCTCGGTGTAATACAGAGCCAGTTTATATCTTCAGGTATTCTGGAAAGTGCTGACCGGCCTCTTTGTGGTAACCCAGACCCCAAGAGGTTCTTCATGTGGCCTTGTTTCTCTCTGATCTCCAGAGCAAGACTTCACACTTCTCGACTCAAAAACAAACTCAGACTTTATCGCTGTAAGAGACCTATCCATTGATATACTCAGGGGGACTGATTGAGGGGAAATTAAACATGGCTTTATTTAACCTGTCACTTTAAACAGCAGTTTTAGGCAAAACATACAGTATATACAAAGAAACAAACACCGACTCCACTTTGGAGACTAAATAAACAGTACATGCCCTAGTTATCTGACTGGCTGGATAGGCCAGTTCCCAGTCCAAAACACATAACATATTATCAGGGCATAATGTATATGAAAGTCTTATCTGAGTATGCTGGTCCGGCGTCTCCGGTTTCTCCAGGCAAACTTCAGATGTAGGTGTTGCAGTCCTGCTGCTCCCTCGAGGGCCCAGCCTCTGGCAGGTTCCTGGGTCCTCTGTGTCCAGGAATATATCTGGTCTCCTGGTGTCTTGCTCACAGCACACAGCCCTTCTGCGTGCTCAAGACTTCCTCTCCTCTGTCAGCACAGTGTGTCTGTGCTAAGGAGTCCCTTGGTCTGTCCCCAGCAGGGGAGTTTTACCCTCTACTGATTACCCAGGTGGAGCTGGTTAATTGACTAGCTGCAATTAACCAGCTCTCTGCTGGATTTCTCAGACCACTAGAGGAAGCTTTATTTAAACAGTGATAAATCCCTGTTACAATCCCACTCTGATTTTATTGGGAATTTTCTTTTATTTTAATTTCTGAGCTAGCATGCCTCAAAAAACAGGTCCCAGAGATGGATTAAAGTGACCATCAGTAGGGGCAATGGAAACACGACAAGATGACATGCTGCTCTGTGTAGTAAGAGAATTGATGTGCTCGCTAAGCCACTTCTCCCTAAAAAAGCGAGGAGACACATTCCAACGTAATAGTTGGCAATGCTGGAGTGGCCCTCACAGTCCTTCGGATAGTCCTTCCCCACTGTCAGGTATTTCTGATAAAGTCGAGGGCGGGTGGAAGGCATTAAAAGCAGCCAGGATGTCAGCAGTTATGATTACTTTCATGAGTCCATCTTGTGGTTGTCTGCTAGAAATAAATAGAAGATTTAATTGATCGAACGTATTTCTTGTCACTCCGACACATATTTAGTAAGCATGCTATTCCATACGCCACCTTTCTACACCAGAAATGCCTTATGGCCCAGTCAGCTGTTAGGGGTCCTCGGGCACCAGAAGATGTCTTATAGATGGGCACCTCTTGGTATGTGTGCCCGTAATATTACATCATAGTCTAACATGTCAATTATTAAAAGACGTATTGACATTGTTGCATTTTATGAGGGATCGCAGGAGCTGTTTGCTTCTTGTTTGTATTTCATGGTTCTTACACAGCAGATCATTTCTGTATATTCATATTATTGGTTTAGACACTTATTTATAGGTACTTGTTGTGCTGTTGGTGGTTTGGCTTTGAGGCCTCAGCATGTTGTCATTATTATCAATGACTTGCTCAGTTGCATTTAGATTGTTACTCGGAGATTCTGCAGCTTCATTCTGATATTACCTGTCACTTGCTGGATACCAGAGTATTAAAAATGTGCTGTAACTCCAACAAGTCATGTCGAGCCACATATTGGTTCTTCCTTACAAGTGTACTGTGTTCAGTGTGGCTCAGGGACAGAAAAATATGTCACATGGAATAGTCGATAGTAAAGGCGTATGCCCTCCATCAGCTAAAGGAGGTGACGTGTGCCAGTGTACGTTCTACACAGAACCTTGTCAGAATCACCTATAGGAGTTGGCGTGTGACAGTGTATGTTTTACACAGAACCTTGTCAGAATCACCTATAGGAGGGGGCGTGTGCCAGTGTACGTATTACACAGGACCTCGTCAAAATCACTTATAGAAGGGGGGCATGTGCCAGTGTACGTATTACACAGAACCTCATCAGAATTACCTATAGGAGGTGGCGTGTGCCAGTGTACGAATTACACAGATTTTCGGCAGAATCACCTATAGGAGGGGGCGTGTGCCAGTGTACGTATTACACAGATTTTCGTCAGAATCACCTATAGGAGGGTGTGTGTGCCAGTGTACGTATTACACAGATTTTCATCAGAATCACCTATAGGAGGGGGCGTGTGCCTGTGTACGTATTACACAGATTTCTGTCAGAATCACCTATAGGATGGGGCGTGTGCCAGTGTACGTATTACACAGATTTTCGTCAGAATCACCTATAGGAGGGGGGGTGTGCCAGTGTATGTATTACACAGAACCTCATCAGAATTACCTATAGGAGGTGGTGTGTGCCAGTGTACGAATTACACAAATTTTCGTCAGAATCACCTATAGGAGGGGGCGTGTGCCAGTGTACGTATTACACAGATTTTTGTCAGAATCACCTATAGGAGGGGGCATGTGCCTGTGTACGTATTACACAGATTTCTGTAAGAATCACCTATAGGAGGGTGTGTGCCTGTGTACGTATTACACAGATTTCTGTCAGAATCCCCTATAGGAGGGTGTGTGTGCCAGTGTACGTATTACACAGATTTTCATCAGAATCACCTATAGGAGGGTGTGTGTGCCAGTGTACGTATAACACAGATTTCTGTCAGAATCACCTATAGGAGGGTGTGTGCCAGTGTACGTATTACACAGATTTCTGTCAGAATCCCATATAGGAGGGTGTGTGTGCCAGTGTACGTATTACACAGATTTTCATCAGAATCACCTTGTTGAGTTGAGCCCATTTCTCTTTTGATGGCAGCATGATTCTGGAAAGCAGAACACCCTGCAGCCTTTATTATTAGATACAGAGACTAACAGAAACCCACAATAGGAAATCCCACACTGCAGGGGCTCGCTGTATATTACATGACTTCTGCTTTATCCTCAGACTCCAGGGATTCAGAGAAGTAAGTTCCAGTCTTTATGTTTATCGCTTAGTCAGATGATGGAAAGCATTTCTGAAGGAAGAGGGGAGGAGAGAGATTGTGATGTCGAGCGACCGCGAGACTCTGAAACAGCAGGCGGCCCTGATCTCTGCTGCCCGTTTCAGAGATTGCAGAACATGACGTCCCCACGCAGTACAAAGAACATAAGCATACAGTATGAACACAAGTGAATGAGATGTAGGGTTTTTGCTCCCTAAGTAATTCTGACTTCTAACACTTCATCAAAGTCTTTACAGCAGCCGTCCAAGCTGCCGGTTTTTATTTGGTGATTTTCCCCCTTTAATATGTGCATCAATACAATCCACACAGTGTTAAGTAATTAGCTAAGTTGCCAATCGATCCGTTCTCCTGTGATCGATCGGCGAAGATTCGGCTCGGGGGTTCACTAAATGGCAGTCAATGCAGCAGAAGAGGACCAAAGATGCAAAGTTCTGTGGGGAAGATCATGTGACCAGGCAGTCAAGAGATGCAATTGTTGCACTGCTAGAGAGAGCAGGGCTCAAAAAGGGGTGTGCCAGAGTCTGTTTCAGAAGAGGAAGGGGGTGTGACTTTGTAAATGCTTGCTATAGAAAAAAACATGCTAGTTACATTATAATACATTAACATTTTTATTCAGAGTTGTTTTAAAAAGAAAAATGATACAAATATTTTCTCATAGTACAGCACTGATATATTAATAACACACACACGTAGGACTTTGCTTGGTCTGCAGCTTTAACATGGTGAATGCTTTGTAATGAGTCATATTCACACTGCAAGATGGATTACCCACGGGAACACAGCTGTGTGAGGAGCAGGCGAGGGGACGCCAGCTTCGAATGCAGCAACGCCAGGGTCAAGGGCAGTGCACCCCCAAAAATGTTTCAACATCACTGCAGATTGTATTTCTGATACATTGTCCCTTTAAAACGCCTACACAAGTAACTAAACTAACACGGAGTCAGGAGTTTCTGATTATAAGCGTCGCCTGACATCACATGACATAGTTTCAGAGCATTAACAAAAAAAAACATGACATTATTGAAACCTTTAGATATATTTTGATTAGAAATGTCCCTCTTGCTGTTTAAAGTGGATTATAAAGAATTCATGGATCTATATTCTTATGTCACGGATTTCACTTCGCACATCGGCCTGACAATGAGCATACGGAGCGTTGCGCTGCAGCGCTGCAGCGATGTATTTATAGGCTCATGTGCACAGGTTTCTCCGCAGGGCTCAGCTGGGAGGAACTGCGCAATGTGACTTGTTTCCTCGCAGAACTTGTGTCTCACGAGCAAACACTTACACATATTTTCCTGTGCGTCATCTATCCACTCAGCATTAACATGCTAATATTCTGGGTTTGCAACACTTTAATAGCAAAAGGATTCAAAACAACAGCCCGGGCTAATTTTGTTACTGGGTATTTCCTATTTTATTTCCCGCATTTATTCGTTTTTTTGTTTTTTTAACTTATATTTTTATTGATTTTTATAATTAGGATGGGGGGGGGGGTTACAAAAATAAAAAGGGGTGGGAAGGGGGAGGGGTACATTTCCATACCTTTTTTTGTATTTGTAGAAGATAGAAGGTGCAAACAGCGAAATGTTGTTATAAATACCTTGACATCTTAGTTCTATATTCGCTACACCCAAATTAGGCTTCCATTAGGGATCACTGCCCATTCCCATCACGGCAAATCACCCATGGATCCCAAGTCGACACAAAACTATTGTACCTGTCCTGGATCAAACGGGTAAGTTGCTCCATCATCATTATATAGTTTAGTTTATTTTTGACAGCTGTTATTGTCGGGGATCATTTTGCTTCCATTGTCTAGATATAGTCACTTTGGCCAAGGATAAAATGTGTGTTATCAGCTTGTCAATGTTCCTCTCTATATCCTCAACTGGTCTCAAAATTAATATAGTTTCTATATTCCATGGATAATCTAGTCCCGTGACTCTCCTTATTAGTTTCCTTATTTTCCCCCAGAAAATAGTTATCTTGGGGCAAGCCCACCAAATATGTTTGAATGTGCCTATTTGGCCCAATTTTGCCAGTAAAGGGGGGAGGGGTTGGAAAAACGAGTGGAGCCTGGCTGGTGTGTAATACCACCTGTGTATAATTTTCAGGTTAATTTCCTGAACTGCCGAGCATCGAGATGACCTGGCTGATCTCTCATAGATGTCCTCCCACTCCTCACTAGCTAAGTCTAGAATATTTTTACCCGTTTGACCATTGGTTTGAGAGATCAGAGCTTGATACAGCTGTGCGATTGTCCCTTTATGATATTGCCTTGCTAGATAAAGATTCACAAATGTAGATAGTGGCCTAAAAATATCTTGTTTTGGTTCAATTGAAGCGACATAGTGTCTCAGCTGAAAATATTGATACAGGTGCATATTTGGCAAATCAAACTCATCTCTAACTTCTTGGAACGTCTTAATTCTATCAATTTTTAGAATATCTCTAAGTTTTCCTCGTCCCTTTTCTCTCCATACCTTATACACTTTTGACTGTAGGGTTGGTGTAAACTTGGGGTTAGCCGTGGTTGGTGTCAGGGGTGGGGGGATTGACGAGATAGACTTGACTGCAGACCTTGTCCCATATTTTTAAAGAATGCCTTCGGCAGCCATCTTGCGTTTGAGTTTCACAGGGCTGTCGCTCTGGTCACACACCTCCCCCCCCCTTCTTACCCGCAGCCGCTTGAGGTGAGGCACAGCTCCCGCTTCTGAACCGGGCTCGATTTGGCAGCAGGGGGGCCGGTCCCGCCACCCTTGTTGTTCCACTCTGGTGCGCTCCGGCTTACAAGCAGACGCTTGGAGGTGCCATCTTGGAGGCTGCTGGTCCCGGCTACCCACGAGTGCGAATGGAGCAGGTAATCTCTCCAGTGTTTTTTTTAAACCTCCCTGATAGTCCGTGCCGTTCTGGCCACCCTCCGCCTTACTTGCAGCAGTTTCCCCGGTGTTTTTTAGGCGATTGGGGCACTCTTTATTGCTCTGGTGGCCGGAGCTCTGGAACCTCACGCCCACTCCGCTTGCTGGTTGGTCACGTCCCGCATTTATTAGGTTTTTAATAAAATATTTGATTAATGTGATACAATGAGCATCACTGAGTGAACATAATCTCACGGGATCCTGAGGGTCATATTTAATAGATGTTATCATTCCATAAAACTCCCTCCTGCTGTGCCGGAAGACACCTTACTGTACATCGCTTTCACTTGTATAGGCCATAAGTTGTCTTCCAGCATCAAACTGTGTCTTATAGAATAGTATCCTTTAGTAAGCATGTGTTTATCAAATGTCCTTATCAGGAAATAATATACTGTATTGAGAGTTATTTCTCGTTTTCAATTATGTCCTGGGCACAGAGTTATGATAACAGTACAAGGTTACATTAAATGAACAGAGGTAATACATTATATTGACAGACATTTCATGGATAGTTAAAGATAATACATGTTATAGGCGTATGTTACAGTTACAGACCAGATTAAAATGTGAGACAGCTTTAGGTTTGAAAGAACTTAGTCTAGTGGTGGATGTGAGGGTCTCCGGAAGTTTGTTCCTGGTTTGGGGTGCACGGTTAGAGGAGGAGGAACGGCCGGATACTTTGTTGAACCCTGGGACTGTGAACAGTCTTTTGGAGTCAGATCTCAGATGATAGGTGCTGCGTGTGGTAGGAGTGAGGAGCTTGTTCAGATAGACGGGTAGCTTGCCCAGAAAGTATTTGAAGGCAACACAAGAACATTTTAAATCTAACCTCTTCTTTTGGACTTCACCAATGGACTATAGCCAGCACCCACACGGATGGCCACTACCTAGACCTAATTTTAGCTAAAAACTGTTCTCTGATTTCACATCAAGTGGAAAAACCGCTCACCTTAATTACAGTACAAATAAATTGTGTGAAGCTGGTGCATGTAGGAATAACATATATCAAATATGTGAAAAAGGAGAGTTCAAAAGCTGACAACTCCCCAAGTACCCTACTTCCTGCACTCAGTATATATCCACCTTATTGGTGCGGTGTAAATACCCAAATACACAAATTGTAGGTGACCATATGGCATCAATCACGATTAGCAACTGCCCCCATCACTGTGGAAGGACAGATGCTACTAAAAGCCATAGTTGGCTCGAAAATAATAAATCTTTATTAAATTATAATGTGGACAACGCAAGAGGAGTGCTGCACACCTTAAAAAGAGAAATGGAAAATTACCGGTGCTCTCACATGTTAGAACGAAAGCCTGCATCAGCAGTCCTGAGTACATAAGGAAGGAACAGAGGGCACAGCGGATTCTGCAAATTCAAACTCATTTATTGAGCCAACACAACGTTTCGACCGTGGAGGTCTTTTTCAAGCCATTGTCATTTGAAAAAGACCCCACGTTCGAAACGTTGTGTTGGCTCAATAATGAGTTTGAATTTGCAGAATCCGCTGTGCCCTCTTTTCCTTCCTCTATGACAACGCAAGACTCACATAAAATAAAATAAATAAAAACTCCAATTGTGCATAAAAGTGATACTAATGTAGCCCTGTTCTCTATCGGCTCCCAGTAACCCCCCCCCCCTCACCTCCGCGGGCGTGCAGGTGTGCGGCGGGTGCCGGAGCGGCGACGCCGTCGCCAAGGACTCCCAGCGCCCCCCGTGCATGGCGCCGCCATCTTCTTTTTGCTTGCGCAGTAAGTCCCTGCAGCCGGCGGCCATTCCTTAGCTTTGCGCATGCGCAGGATAGGTGCGTGCGAGGCGGCCAATGGAAGAATAGCTCCCAAAAAGACTACAGCCCCCAGGATGCACAGGGGCAGTGCCAGGTGACGCCAGGAAGCCAGTAGGGTTGCCCGAATCCTCTGCTCTCCAGATAGATACATTTAACGTGCTGCAGACCACGGCAGTCAGTGCCAGGAGAGGCTAGGGGTAGGTGGTCAGTTTTCAGGGGTCAGTGACCCAATGCACTAGGCCAGAATCCCCCCCTAGGCCCAGTTAGGTCCCTGAGACACCCTTCAGTTTGTGCTGCTGTAGGGACAGGCCCTAGGATAGGGAACCTGCCCCATTAGAGCTGCCCAGATAGCTTAGGGTCACAGCGGACGCTGCACTCCCTGAGGAGAGGTCTGGGATCAGGCCTCATCAAAGAAAGAGACATTATCTGGGTGGGATCGCCTGGAAGGACGTCACCGAAGGGATCGCGGATCGTCGGATCCTTTGCGAAGTTGTCTGCGGGCCCAGGTGCAGGAGCGCCCGGCAGGTACCTTAATAAAGTGCACAACACCTTATACTTACGGCGCTGATCACGCCAGGGTGGGAGAGTCACACTTGGGGACACTCGGTGGGTGGAGTGACTAAGGGCCCAGATCCGCGAGAATACCTCCCAGCTTATATCACACAGGCCCAGATTGAGCAAAGGGAGCTCAGCTTTAAAGTATGCCTTTACTCCCATTCATATAAATAACTTGTGAACACGTACAGGGGTGTGCAAACTGGGTGCGATCATTTTTTTGGGGGTGTGTGGCGGTTAGAGAGTTCCCGCACTCTTCCCCAAAACATTTAAATTAAATGTCAGGGGAGGCGTGCGAGGCCTCTGTAACACACTTAACTTCTCCCCGACGGCTTCGGACGACGCGTCGCCCATAGCAACATGTCGTCAAATGATGCCGCGGGGTCATGTGACGTGACTTCACATGACCCCGGGGAGTGATTTGACACCCCAGGTAAGGGGGGGGGAGGGGGGTGCAAGCACTGGAGCTGAGCAGGCAAGGGGGCGCAGGGCCAATAGTTTGCGCGCCCCTGACGTACAGTATGAATGCACTTGTGTGAATTTGGTGACACAGAAAGCAGATGCCCTAGAATGGTACTTTAATAAACCACAAAGGTAAAACATGACACTACAAGGGAAAAAAACTTCTGTAGAGTTAAATTAAGATCAAAACATTGTTTTCAGACGTGCAGATAAGGGTGGGGCAATTGTTGTGTTAGATAAAAGCTTCTGCCGCCAAGAGGTATTAAGTCAATTATCTAACACAGATCACTACTTCAAGCTTTTAAATGACCCGACACATAAAATAAAACCACACATCAAGGACCTCATTGAGAATGCGTTTCAAACAGGCATTATTAATGATAAATTAAAAAAACAAGTTTTTATTTAAAACATTATTTCACATTCTTTGATATCTGGTTTCATACAGGGTTATTCTTTATTTACAGGAAGATGTGCAAAAAGAAACTTTCGCACTCTGAAAATATGTTATTCCAGCAAATACAAGGGACTGAGGAGGGCCCTCAAAAAGGCTCTATACCTGGGCTGCTGCCAATATATATATATATTCTCCTGCTTTGGCCTCCGAAAATCTGTAAAAACCCCGTAAAACACACAATCTACGTGTAGCCATGCCATCTGTGGCTACTAGTCTGCCCTTGTACTGGCAGTAAGCCCTGGTAAAAGCAGGCCTGCTAGTAGTCAACATGGGTTTTCCCCACTCCCTGGTGCTGCACTTGAGTGACGGGGAGGCGGTAACATCAGGCCTGAGCATGTTCAATCATGGGACAGACCTGGTGCCCTCTTCCTGGGTGCACTTAAGGGCGGTGCTGCCCCAAATTTAGGCAGTGCCTCTCCCCTCTTGAGAGAGACAGGGATCACACAGGATTGCCTGGAACTTTGCCTACCCTGTTACTCTTCCCCTTGGGGGGAGAGTTAGTGATACCCTATACCCCTGGTCCTCCTAGAGGGCCACGGAAGAGCTAGGACAGCTGCGAGTGCCCTTGGCCTGTTGTGTAAGTCCTGGGACCATTCTCCAGCTGACCATCCAAGAGACTGCAGTGGGCAGAGACCTGCCTTGTTCCTGTGCTGTACAGACTAAGAGAATAAACCCGTTCCTGGTGTTATACCTCCTGACTGGTGCGTGATCTTACTGGGGGGAGAGGTGATAGTTCTACTGTAGGACATCATCTCCACCTACCTGGAGCCTACAGCAGATGGAGGCGCTGCACTGCTAGAGAACCATGTGGGTAATGTACCCCAGAAACCTGATCCTGTGTCCCCACTACCACCGGCGGACAGCTCAGCCGTCCTGTTACCAGCAGGTATCATGCACCACACGACCAGTAATGGCCAACTCTCCCACCGGGTGGGGAAAACGCCATTACATACATTTTCGTGCAAAATGTGGAACCACAGAGCTATCCAAAATGTTGTTACATTGTGTCCTCACAAGCAAATGGCTGTTGTTTGGGGTTTCTCTTGTCCTGCTGATGATACGCCTTCCTATACATTTTCTTAGGAATATGACCGTGGTTGACAACTCGACAATAAAAATGTGTATTAGGTCGTCGCAAATGTGGGGTCTGGGCAGATGGCACTGTCAGCCGTGTCACAAACGCAAGGGTCGAAATGCGCAAGGGAGGGGTTTGATTTGCTACGAGCTTCGACAATGTGCGTTCAATCCGCGTCAACAAAAATTGAGCTCCCGCTCAACCAATCCCAGTAACTATCACTAGAAAAGATGCCGTCTTCCCGCAGGGTGGACAACTGGCGTTGTCACATACGTGTAGGGTTGCCAGACGTCCCATAAACATACAGGATCATCCCTTTTTTCAATGAATTGTCCCATTATTCCTCAAAAGTCTGTCGGGATGCATAATTGTCCCGTATTTCAGGGGGCAACAGGACAATACAGGGGTGCTTGCAGGTCTGTGACGGGGGGAGGATGGCGGGGGCAGCGGCAAAAGGCGGGGGATGGAGTCTGGTGCAGAGGACAATGGAGGTGGCAGAAGAGGGAAGGGGTGGAGCCCGTCCAGCGGTCCCACCCAGAAGTCAATTACTACTTCCTGTATCCAGTGACACAATTACATTATCAAGTCATTGATCATGTGGATATCTGGTCTACGGGATTCCACAGGAGTCAAATGCTACGGCAGAATGAAGCCAGGTGGATTTATTTTTGGGATATCGTTTCCCCATATGGGATGGATGAGAGAATATAACTCCATTGGTTCTTTGGGGCATTTAATTGTCCTTACTTTTGAAGATGGACCTTTGGGGTACACCAGGAACTTAGAGGCTGGAATGGTTGGAACCCCTAATTCAATCTTCTTGTTTTGGGAAATAGGATCTCTTCTGGTGGCAAATGATGCTCATATTTCAGTGCACAATTTCCACTCTCACTCCCTGCCTACCCCGGTATATTCTGTATATATTTTTGGATTAGCTACTAAAGGTTGTCACTAAATGACCATGTATGTTTTGTTCTTCTCTTAGTTGTTCTTCATTCCCACTGAGATTCCTTTACATGTGGTTATATAATTATATATGGAAGACATTCCAGTTTATTTAGTTAACTCCTTTTTGGTTATGTTATAAAATCTGAGTTGGGATATGATCCTTTATTTCATTATTTATAATAATTATTTCCTTTTCAAATTATGACTTCTGTTGCCAACATAAATTATACATAAAATGTACTTTTTGTTTCAGTTTTTAAATTTACATTTTTGCTTTTTAGCTTTTGTATTTTTATGTCTGATTAATGTGGCACGTACTAACGGGATGTTTTACAGGAGGGCGCCGGTCATGCGGCGGGTTCCGTTCTTAGGGCCCGCCGCAAAGTGAAAATCGCCAGAAAACGGAACCGGCGATTTTTGGAGTGTGCGCATGCACAAACTGGCAATTCTCCCCTTTGAGCATGCGCGACCTCCGTTTGGCACACTCAACCTTTCTCCTACCGTGCACCCCAAAACTGGAACAACCTACCAGAGACTCTCACATCCACCACCAGTTTAAGTTCTTTCAAATCTAAGGCTGTCTCACACTTTAACCTGGTCTGTAACTGTTTCATACGCCCATAATATATATTTTCTTTAACTGTGCACGCAATGTCTTGTATATAATGTATACCCTGTTCATTTATGTAACTGTACTTGTAACCATGTATTATTTGTCTTAACTCTGTGCCCAGGACATACTTGAAAACGAGAGGTAACTCTCAATGTATTACTTCCTGGTAAAATATTTTAGAAATAAATAAACCTTCGTTCTGCGCATGCACTCCCTCTGACTTCCCGGTTCTGCGCATGCACAGACATGGCGGCCCGCTTCTCGGTACCGCCGTATCAGCGGATCGCCGAGAAGCGGGGCCCTACTGTAATTCCTTTCCTTTGCCATTAGGGAATGTTGCTTCTGTAAATACAGTCCTGATTATCCCCATACTTTCAGATCTAATAGGGATTGCACTTTATTTTCACACTCTCTCTTTGTTCCTTTGTTCTCTTATTTTGCATTTCAAATGTGTTAGTTTACCTTATTCTGTTTATGTATAGTATTCATAGTATAGTATTTATAGTATACTATGTATAGTATTTATAGTATAGTATGTATAGTATTTATAGTATAGTATAGTATTTATAGTATAGTATGTATGTATGTATAGTATGTATAGTATAGTATGTATAGTATAGTAGGTATGTATAGTACAGTATGTATGTATAGTATTTATAGTATGTATAGTACAGTATGTATAGTATTTATAGTATAGTATAGTGCCAGCATTGTGGGCCAACCCTCTGATGTCATCACACGGGGAACCTGCAGAACTTACGTTGCAGTAATCATGATCATGTAGGAGGTATATAGGGGGTATATAGCCAGTATATAGGGTACGTCTCTTTAAATACAACTAATATTTAAGCTGTCTTGTTTTTTTGCCTTCTCCCCAATATTATGGCATTTTCTGGAAAAAAAACAACGTGTGTGTATATAAGACACAAATAGAAAGCGCGGGCTCCATAGCGTAAGTCTGTAAAATGAGGTTTATCACTGAAAGGATATAAAATGCAACTCACAAAGGTCGCTAGGACTTGCGCATGATAGTACTGTAGCAAGGACCGTAGTTAGATGTTAAAGCCATGATGTGTGGTGGAATAAGGTCCTCATGGACCTGTCGATGACGTGGTTCCGCTTCTGGGTGCGTGTCGACATAAGTCGCAGCAAAGTTCTCCCAGGAATAGATGCTGCGAATTCTGTAGTTCCACTGTTCAACTGTTCCTGGCTTAGAGTAATACGGGCTCCCTGTAAACAGACCTCAGGCGAAGAAACACCCTACGTTTCGTCACATAAACGTGAAGTGACTTCATCAGGGGTTAGATTATACACAGCCCTAATGGCTCTTTTTATAGTCCATCATCAGTAATCAAATATTAACCCATAATGGGTTGGCGATTTGATCTTGGGTTGCTTATATATAGATTTGCAATGCAGGAGATTCGTGGATGGCGGTGCAGCTGCCTTGGAAAAAAGCGTGGGACCAAAATTGCAAAATACTTATATATAGATTGACAGATATATATAGTCCCCTGATACATAGTGCCTTTTGTTTTTCTGCTTGTGTGTTTATAGCTACATTATCTGTATGTTATGTTGTTATATATCTTTTTTTATAGTAAGTTTCATTTTATAATTTATGACTAAATTATATTTAAAAATGAATTATTCGGGGTGTGCCGAGCTCCTCCCTTTTCATGGTACTTTTATCAAGTTTAGGAAGTGAGCTGGAGACCTATTCCCCTTTTTTTGAGGGGGGTGGGGGAGAGAGGGGAGGGGGGTTGGCAGAACTCTGCAGCTATTTGTTTGATTTCTTTGTGGTACTGGTCCCTTATATTGTTTTTGGACCAAAAAAAGATTACGATAAAATAAAATGACATTGGCTTTTTAAAAAGCAGTAAATAAATAAATGCAACATCAAGTTTTGACAATTTTATATTTTAGCTTCCCATTTCCCACCAAGGAAATGTTCCCAATGTATTTTACCACAGACTTATTAAGCTGCAAGCTGGTACTAGGTACAACATTTCAGGAGCAGCAGCAGTAGCCAGAAGAAAAGGGGTTACAATTTCCAGAATCACTGAACCCATTTAAGTCATGGTTACATAGTAGTTGAGGTTGAAAAAAGACATGCGTCCATCAAGTTCAACCTATAAAGGATGCATTGTCCGGGAAACAAACCCGGGCCTCCCGCGTGGCAGGCGAGAATTCTACCACTGAACGTGCCAGGAGGGAGCATGAAGAGAGGAACTCTCTCACCACTCAATTCCTAAAACACAAACCCCATAACCCACTCCAGTGGCTGCAAAGCTTGGAGGTGATTGACATCACAGGATTATCGGGTGTGCACTCGATGTCATTGCATGGTCGCTATAGGTTTGCTGATGACTGTAACTGTTGTATCCCAACTGGATACAGTAGCGTTTAGTGTACAGATTTGATTAGGTTACACCAGTGGAGGGGCAGCCTTACGGCTACACCATAGCCTACACTCACTTTCCTTTGAGCGTGTGTGTTATAGCCATCTGTTTGAAAATGGAGAATGATTATAACCATGACTTCATATGTGGTCCATGACAGGGCTTGCCTAACTCTAAAATGGTTTTTAGTTGGTAATCTGTCTTATATTGAGTCCTTCAGCCAATTTTTCTGCCACCAGGTTCATGTTACAACTTTTCAGGGCTCGGAGCAGATCAGACACCTGCGCCTCCCTTCCCTTCTTTTTCTGCCATTCTCTGAGACTTTGCATTAGCTGCTCGTGCATGTTGTACGGATTCGCAGTTACAATATGGTCCATTTTAACATCCGAAACTCCAAGTCTGCGAGCCAGCATCTTCCAGTTCCTCCCGACATTTTCGCATATGATGTCAAATGCCAGACCGAACTGATCTGGAATAATTGAAACAATACAAAAAAAGGTTATCTTGTGAGAAGAACATGCTTATGCACAAGTACATACAGTCTGTCACTAATTCCTAGCTTCTCTAATGAGCTGAAATGTCCTGGATCATCACGAGAGAGACAGCAGGGAGCCAGCACACAAAAAGCTGTATAAATAGCATGTACAGTGTATCAGGCCTTCTGCAAATGGTTTATCGGAGTCTCACAAGGTTTTTTCCATGGATTATGTATCATTTATTTATAACTACAGGTGACCTCAGGTAATCTGTAGGTACACATCTCATCATTGGTGCGTTACTGCTAAAATGAAATGTATTTTTTATAAATACTAGATGAAAAGTATAAAGCCTCATATGATCTAACTATTGTACAGTGCATGTTTACAGTAAATAAGATAAACGAGCGCTATGCTATGCTCAAATAGTATGGACCAACTCATTTTCAATTTCAGGCATTAGCCACATGCTATAGTTGAGTTTTTCTGAAACGTGTGTGACCTATCCAACCTTTTGTATGAAGAATGATTAGGAGGTAAGGAAAGGAAGCCTTTCGAACCACATCAACGACAAACTCGCATGTTGGTGAACAACACAGACTGAAGAAGGACTGTCAGGCCTTGGTGCACCTTGATGAACTTCTGCAAAGGATTGAGTCCGTCCTTCCCTGAAAATTCCATTGTGGATGGCCGCCACGGGTGGACCCCCAGTGAAGGAGAGAGTGGTGGACCCTCAGCGAAGGAGGGCGTGCTGGACTTTCATCATTGTCTGACCCAGGGTGGTCCCAATGCTTGAACCCAACTTATATTTGTGAGTTTATTTTTGAATTTTTCATGTTATAAAACTATCTGCACTATTTCCTGTGTCCTCTATTTTTCATGTGGCGGGATTCTCCTCCCCACATTCCTGACGGACATCATCACTGAAACATCTTATGAGGTGGTCACTCCTAATAACCACAAAGCCTTTACCGCTCCCGGAAATGTGAGCGAAATATTTATTATTCAATAAGAACTATTATCATCATACTCTTTTGCACTATATGTGTTTTCATATACGCTTCGATGTGAGAGCTCTCCTGACCCTCTGTCTTCACTACCACTTATGGACCTTGGATTGGGTCCATCCCTGGAGCGGCACCTATTCAAAGGACTCTATATATACCCATTTTTTCACTCTCACCAGTGTGCTCACTTGGTTTAAATTAATTGTATTTAACACGGTATTTGCGCTTGATCTTTTTGTCGTCAGCTACAATGTACCTGTACAAATACTAGAAACTCTAAAGAGATCAAGAAATCCATCACTTACCGCTTTCCTGTATCTCGGACATAGCATCAACACCCAGGCTCCTCTCTTGGAAACCATCAACTTCTTGTACCAAATCATGCCTTTTGATTGTTTTTAATAAAGTTCTTAGGAATTCTAGATTGTCTCTGGAGATATGCAGCAATTCCATGAGATATCGGAATAGATCTCTTACACTTTTAACACTTTCCAGTTTTTTTTTACCCATTTTTTCCTGGCAAAGAAACTTTAACGTGTCCAGTTCCTTGTCGTCCAGCTGTGTCGAAAGGTTGTGCAACATTACTACGAACGTATCCATTTCAGGCGGGGACATACAGGGTCTGTTGTGTGTTCTTTACCACGGTTAGTGTGTCACCTGCAGATGAGAGGAAGGGAATGAAATCACCAGGCCTCTTTCCCTGCTTTCACTTTCGTTGTGATCAGCAAAACTGGACTAATTCTCCACACGTAACCGTTTAAGCCAAGAGACAGCCACTTAAAGAATGTTACTACAGCTCTGTACTACTGGAATAATAGTTCTATACATTCTATAGACACATACCTCTTTTCTCCTGCTTGTTTTGTAAGTGCAACAGTAGCGAGAAGTGAAGTTGTAGAAACTCCAGAAGCAGGAAGTTACAAGGAGGAGGATCTGAGCATGTCAGCTTCAGCTCTCTCCTCCCACCTCCAGCATTTGCATATTCAGTTTTACCCAGTGAGTTTTGTGTCAGACACAGAGCAGAATCCGTTACCGTTTTTGCTTGTTTTGACCAAATGCTCAAATATCCTTTTCCAGGAACAATGTTTTGGGTTTTGGCGCTGTACAGTACATACGGAATCAGTAACATAAACATATTACTATAATGTAGAAATGTATAAACCCATTGGTTGCTGCAGCCCCACCCCCTGCACCTCTACTTCCAGCCCCCTGCACCCCTACTTTCAGCCCCCACACCCCTACTTCCAGCCCCCCGCGCCCCTACTTCCAGCCACCATGCCCCTACTTCCAGCACCCTAGAACACCTTAATTCAGCCCCCTTGCCACTTATTCCATCCCCCTGCACCCTTTCTTAACCCCCTACACACCGACTTCCAGCCCTATACCCATACTTCCAGCCCCCCGCACCGCTACTTCCAGCCCCCCATGCCCCTACTTCCATACCCATACTTCCATCCCTGCACCCCTACTTCCAGCCCCCTGCACCCTGACTTCCAGCCCCCCATGCCCTACTTCCAGCGCCCCACACCCCTACTTCCAGCACCCTCTGACTACTAGTTCCAGCTGCCTGCACCCCCACTTCCAGCCCCCAATGCTTCTACTTCCATCCCCCTGCACCCCTACTTCCTGCCCCCCCCTGCTTCCAAGCATACTTTGCTAACGGCACGCATGCCATCGCGCCCGCTGCCGCGTCCACCGGGGTCTCTGCATTAGCAGTGAAGCTCGGAGACGTCACAGGATACATGAGAAGAAAACCTAAATGTTGCTGATGAAAGAGACCGTGTCTCCCCGGAGCTCCGCTCATTGCTGAGGTTGACTGGCGCAGAATGAAGTTGTTCTTCCCAGTTTGAGGTCGAGCCATTGGGGGTGATGGATGTGATATTGCTTTGCCACTGCCCACGGTGTAAATAACAAAGGAAAATGAAGTTGCTTTTGACTTGTTTGTTTCTCTCAAACAGTAGGAAACCAATTTCCTTTATAAAGAGTTCGCAGTCTCCCCGGGAGCACACAGATGTTCACTTTAAATCCTAGTTTGGGGGTAGCACAGGATTGGTGCACCATCTAGTGGTGCTAATTACAATGCTGCACCTGCCACATTGCAGTGTGTGAGCCGGGAGTCCTATGTACTTAACCAATATAGGCTACTGGTACACAAGTGCACATATTACTGCTCAGCACCAACCCACAGCTTATAGCAGGATACACTGTATATAATAGAGAGACACAAGGTGGTAATTACCTCATCATTTACCCGACACTGCTCTCTTGTCGCCTTCTATATGTGTAGTATGTATTGACGCAAATTGACATTTGTGTCAATACACACACACACGAAAAGATTGCGAGCAGACACACCAAAACTAAAGAAAAATGGTGGTGAGTGTGAGCCGAAACGTGGATTGTTTTCTAATAAACTATTTTCGTTTTCCTTTAGTCTTGGTGCGCCCGCTCGCAATCTTTTCCTGTAATCCTGTATACTTTGCACCTAGGCCAGGACGCCATTTTTAGTGGCGTGCCACTATACCTTTGTATCTATAGCTATCTATATATATATATATATATATCTATATATATATGTGTGTATATATATATATAGGGGCAAGGATAATTGATGTGAATATAGAGCCTCTCATTATCAATTGACAACCCTGCCCTCACGTGGCGCCCCTCGTTTCTAACAGAATGGGCTCTGTCGACCCTTGGCCTGGCGTCCTCTTGGGTATATCCGGCTAACAACTTCCATGGATCTTTCTAAAGTGAAGTTTTCCGTGGAAGTCGCCTATACCCATCCGGGGGTGAAGAGGCGGAAAAGAAAGGAATATATATAGTGGCGAGAAAAAGTTTGTGAACCACAATGATAATTACCGAAATTCCATAGTTTCTCCATGATAATCTGCGTGAATCAAAACCATTTTCTTAAATATCCAACAGGGTTTATATTAACCAATTCCATATCTTTTGAAACAAAATGATGTATGAATTAGACAAACAATGAGTAATTAAGAGTCCGGGTATGTGCAAAAGTAAATGAAACCCTGGTTTTATCAGATAAATTAAAAGGGAAAATTTGAATCAGGTGTTTAATTAGGTAGATCTTCAGGCGTGAGTTTGGGAGGCCCCATCCTATATAAAGATCAGAGACTTTGTAAGTTAGGTCTTCACCATACAGGTGTGTGGAAACACATCATGCCACGTTCAAAATAAATCTCTGAGGACCTCAGAAAAGCCGTTATTCATGCTCATTAGTCTAGAAATGATTACAAAACCATTGCTAACGATTTGGGGCTCCACCAATCCACTGTCAGACAAATGGAGAAAGTTCAAGACCAGTCACTCTACCCAGGAGCGGTTGTCCTACCAAAATCTCTCCCAGAACAAATCGCAAATCATCTAGGAAGTCACAAAGAACCCAAGATTAACAACCAAGGATCTGCAGGCCACTCTCGCCCTGGCTAGTGTTCATTACACAACTATCAGAAAAACACTGAACAAGAATGGTGTTCATGGAAGGATAGCCAGTAGGAAACCACTGCTCTGTATAAAGAACATTACTCCCGGTCTGAAGTTCACCAGTGAGCACATAGATGATCCGCAAGACTTCTGGAACACTGTTCCCTGGACAGACGAGTCAAAGGTAGAACTTTTTGGCCTCAATGAGAAATGTTATGTTGTCAAAAAACGAAACTGTGTTCAAACAGAAGAAACTCATCCCAACGGTCAAGCATGGTGGTGGGAGTGTGATGGTTTGGGGCTGCTTTGCTGCCTCAGGACCTGCATGCCTTGCCATCATTGACATAACCATAAATTCTGCATGTATCAGAAGATTCTAGAGAAGAATGTCAGGCCATTCGTCTGTGAGCTGAAATGAAAGTGGGTCATGCAGTAAGACAATTATCCTAAACATACAAGTAGGTCTGCAAAAGAATGGCTGCAGAAGAAGAAATTCCGTTTTTTATAATGGCCTCAAAGTCCAGACCTAAACCCCATCGTAATGGTGTGGCAGGACCTGAAGTGAGCTGTCCATGCAAGGAAGCCCTCAAATGTCACTGAGCTGAAGCAGTTCTGTAAGAAGGAATGGGCCAATATTCACCAAACCCGATAAACTGACCAGCAGTTACAGGAAACGCGCAGTTGAAGTCATTGCTGCTCAAGTGGGCGCCACCAGGTACTGAATCTAAAGGGTCACATACGTTCTCACACATGGATATTTAATGTTTAATCATTTGCGGATAAATAATTATTGAAAAAGTGTCATGTTTATATGTAATTTGTTTGTTTGATCAGGTTATTATATATATATACACACACACACATACTGTATACAGTATATATACGTTTATATAGTAAATTTGTTTTCTTTCTTTGCATTGTTTTTTCTTTATTTTATAAATGCAAATATTTGGATGTAAGCAGTGACATCATTTGCCGCAGTTTTCACTGGGTACTGGAGTGTTTGTTTCTTACGTTCACCATCCTGTGTAAGGTACTGCAGGAGACCGAAACGTCCACCAAGTAATACTGTAATACATGGTTCTTCTTTCTATACCCGAGAGTGCCACTTTGTGTACAGTACTTGTCTCTGTATGTGTATGTGTATATAGATATATACACACACACACTTCCGTTTGTAGCAGCGCTCTATAAAAAGAATACCTGCTCATTAGTTTTTATTTTCAGAATTATAATAATGATAATAATAACATGTTCCTGTTTAGATCTGCTAGTTGTACGTAGCGCTTTACAGAGACATTTTGCAGGCACAGGTCCCTGCCCCGTGGAGCTTACAATCTATGTTTTTGGTGCCTGAGGCACAGGGAGATAAAGTGACTTGCCCAAGGTCACAAGGAGCCGACACCGGGAATTGAACCAGGCGCCAGTCAGTGTTGTTACTCACTGAGCCGCTCCCTCTCAATGAAATGATATAGTGCGCTGATTATTGTCTTTTTACCCGAATATATACTGTGTATATATATATATATATATATATATATATATATTACTTGCCCTTTACTGCTGAAAGCTTTTACAGAACTCTCCGGCCTCCCCCTGGAAGTATTCTCGTATCTGAGATGTATTGTTTAGTTTAGGATATTGGTGGGGAGCTGCCGACTTTATATAATCATTTCCCACCTTTACTAGGATCTCTTTGTAATGTTTTCCTGCTGGTTTATGGACATTTCTTTCAGAAGCTCTAAAGCCTGTTTGTTGAATGTCAGTCACTAGGAATTTCAAAGGTTGAAAAGTAATTGCACTCAACTGCCTTTGATCTTAACAGCCTTTAATTTTTGTGTCTCAATGTCCTGCAGTGCCAATAATGAAACGGTGAATTGTAATACTGCATAATACGAAACAACACAGAAGAAAAACTTGTTGGAATAAGGTACTCCCATGTGTATGTGGATCACCAAACCCTCTTATCCCATGAGGATGCGGATCACCAAACCCTCTTATTCCATGAGGATGCAGATCACCAAACCCTCTTATCCCATGAGGATGCAGATCACCAAACCCTCTTATCCCATGTGTATGTGGATCACCAAACCATCTTATTCCATGAGGATGCAGATCACCAAACCCTCTTATCCCATGAGGATGCAGATCACCAAACCCTATTATCCCATGTGTATGTGGATCACCAAACCCTCTTATCCCATGAGGATGCAGATCACCAAACCCTCTTATTCCATGTGTATGTGGATCACCAAACCCTCTTATCCCATGAGGTTGCGGATCACCAAACCCTCTTATTCCATGTGTATGTGGATCACCAAACCCTCTTATCCCATGAGGATGCGGATCACCAAACCCTCTTATTCCACGAGGATGCGGATCACCAAACCCTCTTATTCCATGAGGATGCGGATCACCAAACCCTCTTATTCCATGAGGATGCGGATCACCAAACCCTCTTATTCCATGAGGATGCGGATCACCAAACCCTCTTATTCCATGAGTATGCGGATCACCAAACCCTCTTATTCTATGAGGATGCGGATCACCAAACCCTCTTATTCCACGAGGATGCGGATCACCAAACCCTCTTATTCCATGAGGATCGGATCCACCAAACCCTCTTATTCCATGAGTATGCGGATCACCAAACCCTCTTATTCCACGAGGATGCGGATCACCAAACCCTCTTATTCATGGGATTTAGAGAAGACCATTGGAGAATAGCTGATTTTCCCAAGGTCATTGGAATCTGCTTCCCACAACATTTAACTTCAGTGCTAATCTCTCATCTCGAAACCCCTGGCAGGTGTTAAATCTAATTCCAGTTTGGGTTGAATCCCAGCGGCTCTCCTCCATCCGGGGCTCCCAGGGTGATCTCCAGTTAGCTGTTTGCTGACATTCACCTCTTGGGTCCAGATCCACAAAGTTAAATCAGGACTCATATAACATGCGGAACTGACGTTCTGTTCTGTAAGGCTTGTATTTCCTAGGCTTAATGTCACGTTACAATCCTGTCACGTATATGCACGTTAATCATCTTAGCGCATATATGGGTTAATAAATAATAACTCACATATCCATTAAGGAAAACTTGCACGCACGCACAATGAGTCTTTTTTTCGGGCATGTCCCTTACAAAAACAGGCCGCACATGCATGAAAGATGTCTCTGGTTCAGCTTTCAGTGAAGAGCAGGAGATCCGACGGGTGGGGTGGAGGCGTGGTGGGGATGCGGCCATGATGTCACGCGGCTGGTTTGCCCTCATTGGCTGAATTACCGCCGTGACGTGGCCAGTGCTCCGTCGCCCCTAGTAAACACAAAAATCTTGTTGGCAGAAAATCTGGTCGTGCACCGCAACCGCTACGTGCGCCTGCGGGCAGCTACGGGGACCAGCCCCATTGAGGGGCACGCTGTAGCGAGCGCAGCAGTAGACACTACGACCGAGGCATAAGATTGTGCAATGTAGCATCACATTGAGGGAATGACTATGCTTTCTATTGCGGTATTCATGTTCTCTCTTTCTGGGTGGTGCTAATGCTACGCGTGTGCAGTGTATAGCACCCAACACATTGGGGAAGCCGGCTATCCTATAAAAAGGTCAGCTCCTGTCACTGGGGAAATGTATATACTCCCCTGCGCGGCTTTTCAGAGCACACGGAAATTGGTGGAAACACACAGAAACCGTGGATTGTGCCATTTCACAGACAGCGGCCACTGTAGTTTGAAAAGAACCGGAGGCTAAATACACCCCATTTTTACCAGACCAGTAATGGCGTGGCTCTTGCAGGTGCGTGGCTTCAAATCTGGTCTTAATCTTTTGTAAAGAGCCATACTAATGACAGCTGTGTTTAAGCAAAAGTGGCCTGTCATCCTCTGTAAGGTTCTGGAATGTATGGCTTGGACTTAAACCCCTGGGTCTCATAGGAGCCAGCAGACTCTCTTCTCCCTTTCCACCACGAACTCTCATATCCCACCAACTCCTTCTACCCCAGATTCCAAAACCCTACCAACTCCCTCTCCCCTACCAACTCCGACTGCAACTTTCTCTCACCCACCAACTGCTCAACCAACTCTCACACCCACTCCCCCAACTCCATCTCCTACCCCAGATTCCAAAACCCTACCAACTCCCTCTCCCCTACCAACTCCGACTGCAACTTTCTCTCACCCACCAACTGCTCAACCAACTCTCACACCCACTCCCCCAACTCCATCTCTCCACCAATCTCCATACTTGCTCTCCTCAATCGGTTACGCTGCTGCTACAAAAACTCGGTACAATCCCTGGCGCAGTACTTCCATTTAATCTTATTGGCAATTATCCAAGAATTAGATCACCCAATTGGATGGCGTTAAACAGAAGACTGAACGAGAATATTATTGGATGGGTAAGTGCATTATCCTTTACGTTAACCCCTCGAGAGACAATTAGGTGTGAAGTCACTCCTTGCTATTACATAGTCTCACATGAATTCAAGGGCGTCATTGAGATTTGAGGTCTGTATAGAAATGTATTTAGTTATCTAAATGGTGTGTTTTGTTTGGACAATTGTATATAGCACTATTGTGTATCTTTTGGGTAGTAGGTCTGTGTGTTTTGAAGTTGGTTGATGGGTTGTTGTTTGTGTAGCTTTTGGCTGTAGCTGGTGAGGATTGGAAAATAGGTGGTCTGGGGAGGATGCTTAAGGCAGCCAGGGGCGGGGGAGGGGGGGCGCGGAGGGCGTTTGGCGGTTGGGCTAAATCCCTTATTCCCATAGTGGCGAGTATGGACTTGGGTATCCTGGGTGGAAGGTATGTAGTGTAGTGTAACAAGTATATGAACTGCTTTATCAGTTATTAACCAGCTAGCCATAGATCAACGATGGCTACACGGTGAGCTACTGCAGGGTTAATGTAGGGGTTTTAGTAAGACCTTTGAAGTCTCATCAACCACACCCATCAATCAAATCTTTTTCTTTTAAGTATTTCACGTGTAGAGTGTTTGGTGAGGCCAACACCCATCATTTTATTCATATATACCAGTTAAATACATTCTCTTGTGCAGTGGTTGGCGAGGATAATATTCTCCTACAAGGAGGTGTAAGAGTTTTCCATAAATGGCGTAGAGGGGTAAATTATAAAACAATGAGAAACGACTGATGAAACAATTTTTGTTTTTTACTTGCGAGATGCCTCATGAAAGAACTTAGGTCCTGATGGTTAATGTAATGTAATGTTATTGAAGGTCTGGCGGGGTGTAACTTATGTAGCCCTTTTTGTGAACCCCTGCACAAAGGAACTACTAATGCTGTGTTTTACCTGTGGCTCCAGGAGCTCTAAGCCTCCGCTGTTGGGGAGCCTGGGGTCTTACCCTCTCTTATCATGGTGCAGCGCCTCCACTTACCCAGGATCCCCATTGTAGAGAATCTACCCTGAGTAAGAAAACATAACAACTGTATTGTGCAACAAGCAACCTTTTACTATGATACTAACTAATACGATAATGCAGAGTACACATAACATGCATAGGACCCTTACACTTTATAATCAAACATAAAATGACTGATCCGCATTAAAGATCAAAATCACCCAGTACCTAAACATGTGTCGAATTGTCCTCTTGGCAACTTAAATTTACTTTCGGTCCAAGGTATAGAACATATCCCTGTTCCCCTAAGAGGTGGAGACAGGGTTAAGATGTTAGACAGACGTGAATCCTACTGGATTTTTACTCTTAGGACCAGAGAACCCTTTGGCATGAATATTGATTGGGATATCAGTCACTTTTTAAATTAATCTGTAAAAATTAACGTGTATATATTCAATATTAGTTCATTCACCAACAAATAAATGATGTATTCAATTTATTTTTTATATAAACACTATTTAAGCACTGATATTATAGATTAATATTATTGTACTATATAATTGATTAAGTATTGTTTACTTTTTTAGTTTCAATACACTTTATATTATTTTGTTTCCCAAACTCTATTCATGTTCTCTCAACAACATATATATATGTAATTAAATACACTGCAGTTCTGGATATATAATATTTATCCCAACGGGTGCTAATATGATAGCATTTAATCAGTAATTATCATCACCAGTTGAAGGGTCACTTCATAAACAATTACTAGTATACAGAATACTTTAGTTATGTTGATTGTACTGATCAGATAAGATTTAATCTTTATCAATTTCTATTACTATTTACATGTAAATTTAAATAGGTTTATTGTTATAATCTATGTATCACTTGTCTTGTATTGTGAACATGTTTCTTTTTCTCACGGATAACAAATCCATTATCACTACCTGCACAGTTACATGCCAGGATATAATGTGGACTCTGGCAGGGGTTATAAGTTATATCTAATACATACTATAAGTACAGATACTTATCCCCTAGAATATTGTGTAAATTATAGACATCTTCTGTGCAGGGTTGCTGCTAGTTCAGTACTCTAGTGTGTTTTTAACAAGTTTTTTTATTGTGTGTTCATTATTTCTGTATTAATAAAGTTTGTTTTAGAAAAAAACGGAAAAAAGAGACAGTCAGCTAGTATTAGCATACCACCTGACCTGCCGAGCCAATGGCTGTGCACGCCACGTCACCACGACCCGTTGCGACGCGGGATGATGACGTCACACCCAGCAGCGCGGGACAGAGTCTAGGTGAGTATAAATCACGCAGCATTATATGTATTTGTCACCTTGATAAAGTGCCTTGTGCATGAAACGCGTAGGTGCGTTCATGTAGTCCTATTTTTGCTGCACCACCATGCAATAAACCTGACCTGTTGCAAGATTGGAGTGTTCACCTGTATCATTTGTTCCGGTCCTATGCTGATTTGGAATTCGTGGCTGTGCTTTACATCAACATCTCTTCACTTAATCAAACATAACACACTGTGGCTCGGCCACACCTTTATAGGGTTAATGTCCTGTACACAGGTGGCTCTGCCACTCTCCCAAGGAGTATGTCCTGCAACTAGTAGTTGTATTGAATAGTTTACTGGCACACTAGTGCCTCCAATTAGTTAGTGGGAGGCGGGATCAGCGCCTGGTGACCGGTGTAGGTGCACTTGATGACTAACAATACCTCCCGGTCACTGCGGTGACCACACCACTTCACAAAGGGTCCGTAGTGTCGCTCCAGCCTTGCGCCGACACTCTGCTCTGCTGTGCGGTCTGTTATCCAGACCAAGATGGCGTCCGCAACTCTTGCAGCTGAACCAGCACTAATGGGATGCTTCCCTACGGCCGTCCCTACAAAAGCGGCACCCTACGGTGACAGGGGTTATACTCCTGGGGGCTAGGGAATGTATCTGTCCTAAGCGGAAGGGTCACTGACCCTCCGCTCGCACACACGAGGTTCCGCCACCTTCCTCCTTCTCTCTCTCACTCGTGTGTCCGCCCACACGCTTCCTGTCTCTCTCTATCCAGAGTCTCACACCCTATTGGTCCCCAGCCTCAGCTGACTCCTCCACAGTTCACAGTTCAGAGTTCAACCCCCAAAGTCCCGCCGGATTGGTTGCTGTTCGCGCGCTTTCCTCGCGCATGCTTAGCCTTGCTATTCACACAGTGACCTTACTGGCAAAAGAACAATATGGCGCTTTCTGCATTAGTAACAGCGCGGAACCCACACATATATGTACACATCCTTACACTTATAAAGAGGGATCACTGCCTGTAATTTGAGGAGTGCGCCTGAAATTCCGTTTAAGTTGCTGTATGGTGCAGAGACGCTGGGAGCAAGGAAACAGAAGCAGCAAGACCTAGTAAAACAGCATCGGAACTCTCACAGAGCTTCCATGTTGGCGCATCGCTCATTCTTTGATTGCGCCTGATATTATCACGTGTATATGAGATTGTCCTCTGATTTTAGGACACCATTGAAATGCCTATTCCTAAACATTGGTAGGACACATTATATTTCAGATGGATCCATCATGTAACTTCTTCACTATCTGCAGCTTCGGCCAACTGGCTGAGACTAAAAATCACAGAACCAGGTGAGTACCGTAGCAACAGGACAGGTTCTCAGCATTCCTCTCTGTGGTGCAGCGCCTCCATCCTGCAGGGACCCTATTAGAGACAGGGGTAACCCGCACAGGCAATTCTTCCTCCATAGATCACACAGGAGCAATGGTATAACTGGTTCTTTATTGCAGCAGATAGTCATCTCATCTCCCATGCAAGAGAGGTCCAATCATAGGCCGTACCTGCACCTATCCCTCGCAACTTGCATGTATCTGTCTGGATCAGAGCCTAGCTCGCAGGACCCATCCCTGGAATCAGCCCAAGGAGCTTGAGGCCCCAAGAATAGGGTGACCAGATGTCCCGGTTTAACCGGGACAGTCCCGTTTTTTTAAGGTCTGTCCCAGCGGCCCGACAAACGTTAAAATGTCCCGTATTTTTGTGGCTGTCCCAGCTTTGACCAGAGAAGGTGGGGGCAGCAGAGAGCAAGAATGCAGGGAGGAGAGCAGAGGCCGGTCTGACTTCTGCTGCAGAGGGTGGGGGAGGGGTTAGCTGCAGAGGGTGGAGGCGGGGTTAGCTGCAGATGGTGGAGGCGGGGTTAGCTGCAGAGGGTGGGGGCGAGGTTAGCTGCAGAGGGTGGGGGCTGGGTTAGCTGCAGAGGGTGGGGGGAGTGTTAGTGACAGCGGAGCCTCAGCAGTGCCGAAACCTTTACAACAAATACTCACCTATTGTTCCACGAGTTATAAATAATACTACCTATTACGCATTTACATCCCGGGCAACGCCGGGTCTCTCAGCTAGTATAATATACAGGCTACTGTCTTGCTGGCAAGTAAGATGGCACACCATAGTCTAGTCCGCTTTGTCAGTGAATCGGTGAGAGAGCCAAACAACACAAGAATACTACTATCCGTAGAAGACTAATGTCTAGTTGGTAAATGATTAGCCTAAAAATAGAGGGGGGGGGGGGATCGGGATCCCCCCCCCCCCCCCGCCCGCCTCCCCACCTATAATTTGTAAAACCAATCAAATACTAGTTTTTAAAAAAAAATATGAACTGCTCCAAAATAGAACTAGGTATGCAACGACCACACAGATAAAGCAGTGTTTGAACCATGTGAACCCATCTATCCGTACATACATAACCCCGGCAATATAGGGTGGGGTAGGGAATCAGCATAGAAAAAATGGGAAACAAATATCTACCCTTGTGGCTAATCTTACCCTGGTCTAACACTGGGATCATGAACATCAGCTGGGGATCGCGGTGAAGTGCTCCTGCGTCAGTGTACCAGGGTATCGGGGTACCAGTGTACCAGGGTACCGGGTTCTCGGTCTCAGTGAAGCTGTATTAGTCGCATCATGCGGGGCGTTATGGGTGATGCCTACCCTTACGCAGAGATCAATTACTGATGACATTAATGATTACCTCCCAGCATTAGACAAGGCCTATAAACATCAAGCTAAATTATGGTGGGGCGATAGCAAGCGTAGAAAATTACATCAAGTCAAGTTTGATACCCAGAGGTCCGAGACACAATCTCTCGCCCTCACTCCAGTCCATCAATGATGAGTCTATGAAACCCTAACCCTCAATCACTGCTCTAATGAGCTCATCAAATAGCTTTCAGGATTCTGTGCGCTATTTTGTCATTCAAGGTGCTACTATTTCCTATATAGTTCAGGGAGATATACCACCATCATCCCTGGAATTAACCCTGTTTAGCCACACAAGTGCTGGCCCACCAGGCGAGCGATTCAGATCTGTCTGCCATCAGTGGACATAGACTTTGGCTTTTTGGCGTAGCAGGCGAGCGTTGGCCCCGTCGCGGCGGCGGTTCAGCCAATGAGGACAAACCAGCCATGAGTTGCCAGTAGTCCAACTGGTCGCGCTGATGCCGGGAACGAGCGCCGCCAGGCACCCCGTCGCGCGCACTGGGACCTTAGGCTGACACACGAGCTCCCTGCCCCGCACCTTTTACCCCTTAGTCGGCACCTATAAAAAAGGTCGCAAATCCTATCCCAGATGGATATATTCCACAGCGTATGACATCATGTCACATTAAAAGGCTTACAATTAGGAAATGCACCGGTATCTGTTTTGCAAGTTGTGCTACATTTGACAAACCAAGCTTTTTTTTTGTATTTTTAGCATACTTTATTTTATATAATGAATCTCTCTATACGTCGAATTATTTTCTGAAATTTCAACTATTATAAATGGCAGAAAAAGTGCTACATATCTTCGCTCTGCTGGTACTCTATGCTTTTCCTTTCTGTATTTCAGAAACGATGTTGCCACAGATGGAAGGTTGAGCCCCGAGCTCTCGGGATCAGCAGGGCACTTGTCAGCGTGCAGATTTTGCATATGATTAGCTTTGCAGAATAGCGGGGTGTTGCTTTTACTTGGTGTCAGATTGAAGGCTTCCCCCGTGGCCTCACTTGCCACCTGTGCAGCTGTGGAGCCTTGGTTTGCATGGTTTGCAGATGCATGAGGATTGCCTCCTATCTGGTTAGCATGGTATCTCAGAAGCCATCACTTGTACTGCTTTTCTGCTGAAAGGAGTTAAAGACGTTTCCTTCATACATATCTCACTGTGAATACAACGGGAAAAAGCAGCATGGGAATAAGTGTAAGGGAAGCATGTAATTAAAACAGGAGAGAATAATGGGAGAGGAGGGATGCTGCTTGTCAGACATGCTTAATTTCTTTCTCATCCCTGACTGTGCATCCCACAAGAAGGAGCATTGCTACTCATGCAGATTCCTTGGAGGATAAGAGGGTCATAGCCCATCAATTATCCCATTCACTGCAGGAGAAATGGCCGGCACCTCCAGCAGAATTGTTAATGCCATTCCAGATCACTGGTAAATGTAAACAGAAAAGCCGTGAGAGCAACAATATCATGACATTGAGCCACTCAATACCTGGGACATGCTTATATCTTCCTATTAAATGTCAGCTGTATGACCAACTATCTTCCATTTGTAACACCATACACAAAGGAATCCCCGGCGCATGGTATGGACAGACAACAGAGTGGATTACCACTAAAGTTGACAAGAATCCAATAGATATCCACAGTTGATAAAAAGTCTGGATATTTTCCATATAAAAGTTCTGCTCCGGTGCTGTCCTCCTCAGCGATGTTATCCAATTGTATAATACACAAGAGGAGAGGAAAACACAGCATAGTGCAGTATGCAAAGTCCAAAATCTTGTACCCTGTAGACCCAAATATAAAATGCCTACTTACAAAGTGGGCATGCAATGCATGCGGTGGATAGGATCTGTGCTTGTGCCAACATACATGTACATTTATTTTTTGGACTCTGGCATGGCTTCATGGATATACATAGTTACATAGTAACATAGTAACATGGCTTCATGGATATACATAGTTACATAGTAACATAGTAACATGGCTTCATGGATATACATAGTTACATAGTAACATGGCTTCATGGATATACATAGTTACATAGTAACATGGCTTCATGGATATACATAGTTACATAGTAACATGGCTTCATGGATATACATAGTGTGATAGAGTCACTGTCTATCTGCTGGAAGTGCAGCTAGTGTAGGTTCCAGCATGCAGGAGGTTAAATCCCTCCTGGAGAGGCTAGCTGCAGGTGCAGCTAATTAGCAGAAACCTCCTGAATGAATAGGAGTTTTAAAAGACAGACCGAGAGCTGCCATTCTGAGAGACTGCTTCCCCAGAGAAGGGGGAGAGAGAGGCGATAGAGAGACTTCTCCCCAGCCAGGAGGAAGATGTCTGGCCCAGTCCCCTAGGCTTGCTGGTTGTTGGTTGCAGAGCCTGCTGGGACTGCCTGGGTATCACACCCAGGAAGCAAGGACATGTCTGCTGTGGAAACAGGGCTGTCCTGTCCAGGACATTGGATCCAGAGGGATTTCTTAGACTGTTGTGCGAGGGATTTCCCTATAGCACAAGAACAGATAAGGACTGTTATATTTTCTTATTGGACTTTTGTATTTGCAGTACATGTTTTGGGGTGGTAACCATCTTAGCTAGCTACCCAGTTAGAAAGAGCTGGGGTGGTGTAGTTAGTCTCCCAAGAGGAGTAGGCGTTTATTTTATGATTTGTTTTGCCTCAAAGGGAAGGTGGGCCTATTATTTAGTTATTGTGCAGTAATAAAAACCTGTTCAACAAACCTCCAGGTTTCCTGCCTTAATCTGGGACACAAGACCCCGCAACGTGACGGAGGCATTACAATAGTTACATAGTAACATGGCTTCATGGATATACATAGTTACATAGTAACATGGCTTCATGGATATACATAGCTACATAGTAACATGGCTTCGTGGATACAGTAAATCAGGAATGCTGTGGATTAAACTAGATAGATCAGATAGATATTTATAAGGTGCCAACAAAGTACTCTACAAAAGAGACAATACAATTAATTATAATATAAGTACAACAAACATAAAATCAGACAATAATTAAGAAAATCCCTCACCCGAAGAGTTTACAATCTAAGTGGTATGTTGGGTGACTGACAGATACAGCGGGTGAGGGAGTAAGTGCAGTAGATGGCAGTGCATGGCCACGATGGTTGGTAGGAGTGACAGTGGGTGTGGGACAGTAGACATGAGTCCAGGATATTGAAGTGCTGCATTCAGAAGATGTGTTTTTAGGTTTGATTTAAAGCAGCAATCCTGCCTGGTGGATTTTTTTTACATTGATTTAGCAGCTGGGAAGCTAGGGGATCCTCCAGCGCTAAACCACGGTTCCCAAGATACATTGGTCTAGCGCTTGTTTTAGTATCCCTTGTTTCGCCATGCGGTTCCCACGATACTTACCAGTGTAGTTATTGGTGTTAAGTGTCCTGCCTGGGAAACAAATGGTATTTCCGGTTTCTCCTGAGATGTAAAATTCTGGATATCCTGAGCCACTTTTTATGTGAGAAATGCGGTTTTTAATCTGGGAAATGGTGAGTCCCCACTTTGCTGAGCCCTAGAAGTTACAGATATTTCCGAAGCTGATTACACTATGTAGTTTTCATTTTTCTTCATTCCACATATTGTGATACCTGCGCTCCCCAAAGCTTCCTACACAAATGACTGGAATGCCTGACCACAGTCACTATCTTTGCCCTAGCTAAGGCCTAGGACTATAACGGTCAAGTCCATCTTCTCATCTGCATTTTCCAAAGGCCGACATATTGTCCATGCCAGTCTCCTCATACAAGTGTCCTAACCTACTCTGCGCTATCCGTCAACCAGAAATAGCTGATCAACTTTCCACAGAGAGATGTTTAACGGATTTATAATCTATCCCTTCGCCTTCCTGCATCTCCCCTCTTGTATAGTCAGCCGAATCAGCATCGTAAGCAGAACATTTTCCCAATGACTTCCAAGCACCTCATTCCAAATCAATTTCTGAAGATGGTCCTTTTAGATCCTTCAAGATTGAGGCAGGTATCTTTTTTCCAATAAAAGCAAAAAAAGAGAAGCGCAAAGAAAGAAAAAACAATTCAAGCAATAAGACTAATTTTTTAAGCAATATATAAAATGTACAGCACTTACATCAGTAGACAGTGTTGTATCACAAAAACTGCACACTCCCCATATCCCTGGTGACCAGATGGTAGATGGTTCCAAATAGTAAGTGGTAGTCAGCACCCCTTCACACCGATATCGATTAGGGGCTAACAGATGACACAATCCTATAAGACTACACAAGGGTATCTTTTTTCCAATACAGGCATACAAATTCAGAGCGGTGAACTAATGAGCATGATGGTATTTCCTAGTTCTGGTCTCTCGATTATTTCTAAGCAAAACCCTTTTTCTAAAACTAGTTATATGTGGTAGTAACTCCTCTTTCTCACGATTAACCAATTAATATTAATAGACAGTAAGAAAACATATTTTAATTTTAAGCTGTTATCTTTTAGACATTCAGGTAGAACAATGTTTCCCTATATTTTTATTGGTACAGGTGATGGATGGATTTGGATGCCCATTTGGACACAAAGTACCGGACAACCCAGAATTTCCTTTGCCTCCTGTGCGCATAACTTTCACAGGTCCAGGGTATGTGAGACGTTTTGGAACCAGAGATATCCGATGTCCAGAAGTAGCTACAGAAGAAGATAGACCACTTCTTAAACCAGAACCAAACGATAAAGGGCCCGGATCCATCGCATGAACTAACAGATATCACTTCCAAGAAATTAATACTGCCCTTGATATCTGTTTGTTCATATTTCCCTGCCTTTTCTTTGTACAATTGTATGCCTTTATTTGTACAGTATAGCGCCATTAATGTACACAGCGCTTCACAGCAGTAATACACGTGACAATCATATAAATAACAAATAACAGATCATGGGAATAAGTGCTTCAGACATAAAAGTAACATTTCGGAGGAGGAGTCCCTGCTCCGAAGAGCTTACAATCTAATTATTGACTTTGACCTATGTGCACTGTGCTTGCAATCCCTGTCTTTGGCTTTTGTGACATTTGACTGTGTAACAAGTTTCTACATTATAAGAATGGTATTACTGCATTTCTTTCAAATTTCAAAGGGACCTTCTTTCTGAATGTTTTAAAGATTACCAATCCTAAGTAATCATAACTAATAATAACTAATAATAATGATGATACATCCTATCCGGCCCCCTTCAACAAACCTGTACATGGTCTGACCATGTTGTTGTAAAATACTAATTTTCACATTTTCCTGCAATTATGTTTGTTCAGTAGTTGCCGTAACCCACTGATCTTTTTTCAATAATAGCAGCTTTCTGAAAACCCTTGATCTTAAATCGGCATAATACAAGAGGTAACAAATCACCCCAATTACTGCCACTCACCTTGCAGATTTTACTGAATTCTCTTAGCTGTCTATTCCTGCTTTCCACTAATAATTCTCTCCTGTTTTATTTGGAAACATGGAATTAATTCCCTATTCTTTTCAGCATCTCTGTGTCTCTCTTTTGCACGACCTTTGTTTCTGTCTACGACTCTGTGTCCTACAACTCCCAGTCTCCTGTCACTATTCTCACACCTTCTATCAACGTTCTAGATGACCCATTTAACAGCTTCTTCTTCTGCTCTATTGTTTCTGAGAAGAAGGCTGAGAGTCAAAGCCTGGCCAAAATTGGTCTTCATTCCCCAAATCTGTCCCCCTCCAATTTCTCCTTCAGAAAAGGGGAGGCCTTCTCCATTGTCACCATCTCAGTACAAGTATGTGTTTCACCTTCATATTGCATCAATTCAGGCAATAAATTCAGCATCGTGTTCTACCTGCAAATATATATATCCTGCAGTTTGGTTAACCAATGGGCATATCTTTGGTTTGGGACATCTTTTACTTTTACTGACAATAGCATTTTAAAAGAAGTGTGTGGTGTCTGCTCAATGATATCACTGAATCCTACTCTATGTTCTGTGGTTGTTACTGCACAATGTAATGCCATCAATTGTTGGCCAAATGAAAACAATGTTTTCTCGATGGGTATCAAAACTCAAAAAAGAAATCTAGATTCTAGGACCATCAGAGTCTCTGTATATGCTCAACACTGATACTGTCTGATACATGTATAAGCACTGATTCTGTCTCTTATACATGTATAAGCACTGATACTGTCTCTGATACATGTATACGCTCAACACTGATACTGTCTCTGACATGTATAAGCACAGCACTGATACACGTATAAGCACTGATACTGTCTCTTATACATGTATAAGCACTGATACTGTCTCTGACATGTATAAGCACAGCACTGATACACGTATAAGCACTGATACTGTCTCTGATACATGTATAAGCACTGATACTGTCTCTTATACATGTATAAGCACTGATACTGTCTCTAATACATGTATAAGCACTGATACTGTCTCTTATACATGTATAATCACTGACACTGTCTCTGATACATGTATAAGCACAGCACTGATACTGTCTCTGATACATGTGTAGCCCCCTGTAAACAGCACAGGCTATACCTATCTTCATTCTGCTGTGGTAAGTCCTGTTCAGATCAGGCACCAGTAATCATCCTGGGTTTTCCCCCTTCATAGCCCTATCCTGAGTGGTAGACGCAGGCCTGGACTCTGCTGCAGGCGTGAGCAAGAGGGGAGGTTCTGCTGACATCACGAGGGGCGGGGCTAGCTCTATATTTAGCAGCCAACTCCGGTGAGTAGAGTTAGAGTTGATAGTGATATCGAGAGTCTGGAGTTGCCAGTTAGTTATGCCGGGAGTATGCAGTTCAGTTAATATGCCATGAGTCAAGGAATCCTGCGGATCGGTCCGAGGATTTGGAGGAGACTACGGTCTCCCCTGCGCAGAGTGCAGGAGCAGAGAGGAGCGGAAAGATTCAGCGTCCTTTAGTAGAGCTGATAGAATTATAGACTTGGTGGACCAGTGCCCTCACCCCACTGCCAGGGGTGATGGGGAGAATCCAAGACCCACCGCGAGGCTAACCTCGGGGGTGGGCCACGGGGTATTGAAGCCCTAGCCCAGACCATCCTGCCGGAGGAGCGACTTGGAGGGAAGGAGAGGAGGAATTATCTGGGTGGAAGGCGAGTGGCGTAATAACCCGTCCTGGCTATTGTTGTTGCAAGCACCTGAATCTACAGCTAACAGCTGCCGAGTGGTAAACAGTGTGATACACACTACATGCCTTTTACCAACTTTTTTCATGTACGCAGATATATTACCCCCTTTTTAATTCTATAATATATTGTTGAATTTGCTTCACTATTTGGCGTTGTGCACTGTTTTCTTTTGTTTCCATTCTCCTATTGTTGTTGCGGCTGCTGGAAGCCACTATCGTTGGGATATTGCTGCTCTGTCAATAAAAGAGACTATTCGTTATTATCAAAGACTGTGTGTGACTTGGAAAGTACTACCCTGGGACCCAAGGGGTTCTTCTATACCGGTCCTGTCCCATATTCCTGGGAGTATAGAAGATGGAGGCGCTGCACCACTAAGATCATGGAGGCTACCACCCCAGAAGCCCAGTCCTGGCTCCCCCAACAACATCGCGGGAAGCTCAGGCCCTCCTGTTCCTCACAGGTACGCACCACACTGCATGTAATCTGCCCTCATGCACCCTAGACACCACCGTAGAGTCTGGGGGAAGGGGGGAAGCAGGGTTACATTTGGAGGCACTGCTGAGATATGTCAGAACAGGACCGGCTTATAGCAAGACGGAACGGGCAGAGCGAGATGCACTATCCGAGCAAGTGTTGGAGAAGGATGGGCGGCCCATAGGAGGGGGTGTAGGAAGGGTGAATAGTTAGAGCTGACCGAGTCCCTTGAGGCAGGTAGCGTGAGGCAACTAGGGGGGTCAGCCTGTTAACCAGTCCAGGGACCATGGCCCAGGGCCCGCGCTATGAGTGGCCAAAAGCAGGAGACGCCCCGTACCTAGAACAGAGGTACCATAGCTATCACCCACACACACGCCCCACAGAACACTTGCATGGTAAACATCGAGTACAGTGCACGGAGAAGAGGAGTTCCGCTGAGCCTGGGGTACAAGCCACCTCAATTTAGTGAGAAACAGAATGCAGAGCACCTAGTTGACAGTCAGTCAGTGTATTTTAGGTACGAGATACCCGTTAGACATTGAGGATAGGGCACATGGACATTTGGAGGACTCGTCCAAAATGGCGGCCATCCCTACATGCGCTCCGCGGAGCAAGGACAGTGATCTAAAATGGCGGTTCCCGCCAAGCCTGGAGCAAGCACGTGCGTTGTGCACAGAGACAATCAGGAGAATGTGGCGGGACATGTGTAACAATTTGGTGCCAAACCCGGATTCTTTGCAAGGGGAGCAGAGCGGCGCGAAAGCCGAAAGCCCACCCATCTGTGTCGTGAATGGTCAACAAGCCCGGCCACGTCACGCTGAAGAAGAAAAGATCCCGCCTCTGGATTCCACCAGAGGGAGGGGGCCCAAGGAGAGCCAATCAGGAGAGTCCTCCCCAGCGAAGGGAGGGATCGGAAGCCTGAGCGAACAGCGTCACTTTTGTCTGGCATTCGAGGAGCAAGGAGCTGGAACTCTGAGCTGTTCCCACCCTGAGCGAACCATGTCCGAGATGAGTACTTCCATCTACCAATTACCAGAAGGCCTACTGGTAGTGGAGGTAGCCGAGCACGAATACGTTCGGTGTTTGTGCGTCCACTGCGGAATACCGGGCGCGGTACCAAGCACCAGGGCCCGCTGCCCTGAATGTGGCGCATTTTATCTTTGGCCGAACGAGCCGTGGCCTTTGTTCGGAACCCCGCGGGGTGCCTCTCCAGGAACCTTGACGGAGGTGGCGGACGGAAAAGAAAAGACTGCCCTGGGTTCCCGTTATACCATATCGGGAGGAACCAAGGCTCCGCTCGCTATTAAACTGAGCGAACGGGCAACAGAGAAGAGCGCAACCGCAGTGAAGGTACCATAGCGAGAAAACTTTGTACCTATACCCACTGGTTGTATCACCGAAGAACCGGGTGACACCCCAGCGGAGGAGCCGATTGTGATTTTTTCAGAGGACGAGATTGGCGTGACGTCGGTGGCGATGCGCCTACCGGCGAACCACTCCAAAGGCATCAAGAGAGAGCAGACAAGTCCGGAGACCATCCGACGGCGAGCGCTGGTGCGGCTGGAGGCCCGTAAGAGTCCCACCGCAGTGGGGACTCCCAGTGCAACGGAGACGGAGACCGAGACGATCCTAGAGGAGCCCGATGTCATCAAAAAGCAGCGGAGCGGTAATGAGACCCCACCACCCCCTTACTCCCGCCAGGCGCAGACCGCACTCACAGTGAACGAGAAAGAGAGGCTTGAGGCCTACTTGTTCGGATGTGCACCGGATGCTCCACCACCGCCCCCGCCGGTCCTCGACGCACTGCCGGTGCGTGACCCCGGAGCGGATGGAGATTCTGCAGGCGATCCTGACGACAGCGGTTCCGGTTCCACTGGGAAGAAGAAAAGTCCTGGGGGAGTGTTCTCCTCTCGAAGCATAGACTCAGCCATCGCTCGGGCTGCCCTACAGAGTCGAGGCCCCTCCCGAGACTCCATGAGCATGGCGGAGAGTGCCTTTAAGCACCGATTCCTTTGGCCTGGTGTCACCCGCTTGCTGGACAATGCCCTGGACGTTCCCCCAGCCCCGGCCCATAACCCCACTGCCCCGGCCACTGCCCCTGCCCCGTCCCGAGTGGTGCCACCGGGACCTACCAGGGATAAGTTATGTAAACACCCCAAATACTCCAAGGACTTGCGGGACTGGGAGTTGAGTGAGGAAGGGTCTGATGGGGAGCTACCGTATTCAAGTGTTATACCTGTACCTAACCCTGTGCCGTTTTCTCCTATAGCTAGAGGGAGGGCCCGTGGGTCTCACACTCCAGTAGAGACTGGGTCTACTAGTATAGTGGTGCACAAAATGAACCCCACTAGGTATTACAATGCCAAGGGAAGGAGAGATTGCTCGCGATCTACTGATGCAGGTACGTCCAGTGTATCATCACAGGTAGAGTCTGATGTAGAATGCACTAATCAGGCTGCAGAGTACGAACACCGCGACAAATGGTGGGCACCTTTGTTCACCGGATACCACGAAGGGATGGACCGTACGCGGTTCTTGTTAATTAAGAACGACGTAGTAGATCATTGGTGGGCGGTTGGTTCTTTCACTCCGCAGGAGATGGAGGATGAGTTAGATCACCGGTTTAGAGAGATAGAACAGAAACATATTGTACCTCGAGGCCCCAGTATATTGTACGATGAGGTAGCTCCAGAGGAGCCTGTATTTTGCGTACTGCCGAGCAGGGCAGGGCACCGCACACTCACCAAGCAAGGTCGAGCTGACCGGGCCATAGTCGCTAGATACCGGCAGTCACACGGGTATGAGTATCCCTACGTGCCTGAGCCCATCATGAGAGAAATTGAAGAGAACCGAGACAGTTGGCTTAGGGAGGAAGTCCAGGAGTACCTTCGGACCAAGTTCGGTCAGGGAGGGTATCACAATGAGGATAAGATTAGTGAGCTAGTACGCAAATGGAGCATCGGTAGGTGTATTTACATGCACGGTGTTACATACAGTACTGAGCACGGGCCGGTTCAGTCGTTCGCTGTGACCGTCACTGATCATAATGGACGGCGGGTAAGAAAGCCTGATCCAAGGCACTATCTGTAGGGTTCTCCATGTTGGGAGTACCCGGGTGTACTTGTATTAAAACTACCTCATTATGGAAGTATTATGACAATGTTATGTGTGCTGTTTCCCAGGTGGTTCGCCGCAGGATTGTTCTGCTAAAGATAGGTCCAAGTGGGGACCATTGGATTCCACCATAGGGAGAGTGTAGCCCCCTGTAAACAGCACAGGCTATACCTATCTCCCTTCTACTGTGGTAAGTCCTGTTAAGATCAGGCACCAGTAATCATTATGGGTTTTCCCCCTTCATAGCCCTAGCCTGAGTGGTAGACGCAGGCCTGGACTCTGCTGCAGGCGTGAGCAAGAGGGGAGGTTCTGCTGACATCATGAGGGGTGGGGCTAGCTCTATATTTAGCAGCCAACTCCGGTGAGTAGAGTTAGAGTTGATAGTGATATCGAGAGTCTGGAGTTGCCAGTTAGTTATGCCGGGAGTATGCAGTTCAGTTAATATGCCATGAGTCAAGGAATCCTGCGGATCGGTCCGAGGATTTGGAGGAGACTACGGTCTCCCCTGCGCAGAGTGCAGGAGAGAGAAGAGCGGAAAGATTCAGCGTCCTTTAGTAGAGCTGATAGAATTATAGACTTGGTGGACCAATGCCCTCACCCCACTGCCAGGGGTGATGGGGAGAATCCAAGACCCACAGCGAGGCTAACCTCGGGGTGGGCCACGGGGTATTGAAGTCCTAGCCCAGACCATCCTGCCAGAGGAGCGACTTGGAGCGAAGGAGAGCAGGAATTATCTGGGTGGAAGGCGAGCGGCGTAATAACCCGTCCTGGCTATTGTTGTTGCGGCTGCTGGAAGCCACTATCGTTGGGATATTGCTGCTCTGTCAATAAAAGAGACTATTCGTTATTATCAAAGACTGTGTGTGACTTGGAAAGTACTACCCTGGGACCCGAGGGGTTCTTCTATACAGGTCCTGTCCCATATTCCTGGGAGTATAGAAAATGGAGGCGCTGCACCACTAAGAGATCATGGAGGATACCACCCCAGAAGCCCGGTCCTGGCTCCCCCACAACATCGCGGGAAGCTCAGGCCCTCCTGTTCCTTACAGGTACGCACCAAACCGCATGTAATCTGCCCTCATGCACCCTAGACACCACCGTAGAGTCTGGGGGAAGGGGGGAAGCAGGGTTACACATGTATAAGCACTGACACTGTCTCTGATACATGTATACGCTCAACACTGATACTGACTCTGATACATGTATAAGCACAGCACGGATACATGTATAAGCACTGATAATGTCTCTTATACATGTATAAACAATGATACTGTCTCTGATACATGTATACGCTCAACACTGATACTGTCTCTGACATGTATAAGCACAGCACTGATATGTGTATATGCACTGATACTGTCTCTGATACATGTATAAGCACTGATACTGTCTCTAGGGGAGCTAGGTGCTGCAGTACCTGTGTAACATTCAGAGGAAGGGGGGCCGGTGATGGTGCTGTGAGCATTTACATGACACAAAGCTATGAATTGCTCTCTATTTCAGTCTTACTTTATCCCCCCCTCTACCCCGCAGCTAACCCCTTCTCCTGCTTCTTCACCCACAAAGCATACTCTTTGTATTGTATTCCACATATGGTTGTAGGGATTTCGGAATCACGAGGTGCCTGATCCTTAACACAGCTCACCCCCCATCTATCCTGACTTTAGATGGTACCATTCCTTGCTCAGAGATAAAGACCAGAGCTAAAGACCGGAGCTAAAGACCGGAGCTAAAGACCGGAGATAAAGACCGGACATAAAGACCAGCGATAAAGACCGGCGATAAAGACCAGCGATAAAGACCGGAGATAAAGACCAGCGATAAAGACCGGAGATAAAGACCGGAGATAAAGACCGGAGATAAAGACCGGAGATAAAGACCAGCGATAAAGACCAGCGATAAAGACCAGCGATAAAGACCAGCAATAAAGACCAGCTTGTTCACGAGCGCAAACTTTCTTTTATCTTTGTTGGTGCTAAACTTTTTCTCACCAATTTCCTTAAATACTCTCACAACCTGTTTCCTAAGGAATCCCACAAACCGACGCGCCCTGCGTTTCCTGGGGGTGTGAGGGGGATTGTGCTTTCCTTGGCCAGTTCTTGGATAAAATACATACTTGCGTAATAGTGAATATCCCAAAGTTACTTACGCAATTTGCTGCTTTTTTAGGAGCGGGCAGCAGAGGAATCCCCGACGACTGAGATTAAAAAAACCTGCTGCTTGGCGCCTTTCGTGTTTGGTCCGATCCCTCCTCAGGAAAAACACTAGCTATCCAATGGCAACAAGCAAAACTGACGCAGCAACACAGCCATGGGAGTCAGGGTCAGAAAAATAAGTATACAACAACTTTATTTTGGTAGGCATAGGTAATAGGAGGCACTGGAGACACTCCTATGCGTTTCGCACCTCCTTGATAACCCCCAATATGTGTGAAACGCGTAGGAGTGTCTCCAGTGCCTTCTTTTTGCTATAACTACCAAATAAAGTATTTTTATACTTATTTTTCTGACCCTCACTCCCATGGCTGTGCGCTGCTTCCATTTTGTTTGTTGCCATTGGATTTTGTTACCTGCAGCTGTTCACACCTAAACAGAGACTCCATGAGTGGGTGAAGAAGACTTAAAACGTAAGTACGTTGGATTTAATACTTTTTCTGGATGTATTGCTAAAAAAATCTATTTATTGACATTTCCCAATGAGGAATTAGGGGTGCGGATCCTACACAACGCGCTCACCTATACCTTCCGGGAATAATTATCCAATTATTAAGAAGAGTGCAAGACTCTATCAAAGATACTTTGAAAATTCTTACTTACCACCCACTCCAATATGGAGGTCTCTATATATGTACTTTGATATTTCTATAAAAGATTCTTGTGCTAAGGATCTTTTTCTAGAATTACTTGAGCACTTACACACAACTTTGACTATATTGTCACACAAGATATCGCTGGACCAGGAGTGTCTCTGTGGCCACCGTAGTCATTACTGGATGTTAGATACTCCTGAGGAATTGATCTACTTTAGGAAAGTGTTTTTATTCAACCCAACCCTTTCCAGGTATAATTTTGGTTCAAGTGTGTCCGTTCACTTACACCAAGGTGTTGCTGGGGAGTCTTCCTTGTAATAAGATACATCCCCTCTCTTGTGGGCTTCTCCTTTGGAAGTGTCCGAGGCACACAATGGGCGGGCTGGCTGGCCAGCGAAGATGGTCCTTTTAAATCCTTCAAGATTGAGGCAGGTATCTTTGTTCCAATAATCATTTATTCTTCAGAGACAAAAAAAATAATACAGGCATACAAGTTCAGAGCGGAGAACTAACCAGCATGATAGTATTTCCTAGTTCTGTTCTCACTATGACTAAGAAAAACCTTTATACCCTTTTTCCTATAAACAACTATATGTGGTAGTTACTCCTCTTTCTCACGATCAACCAAATTATATATAGCAATTAATATTGACAGTAAGAAAACATATTTTCATCTTAAACAGTTATCTTTTAGACATTCGTGGTAGAACAATTGTTACCTATATTTTTCTCTCTCAGACATACTATCCATCAGAATTCTAACAAACCTCCCTTATTCCAGACTGATGTAACTGCTCTGCAATCTATTGTATTAACGATGTTCCTAATCGCTAACACAGATCTCTATCATCCTTCAAATATTCGTGCTTTCTAAAGATGCTCTAGTCATACTGATTTACCGGTCTTAGCTCCTCTCACATTCCAGACTCCTGAGTTCTGCTATACAATTTCAGCACAACTCAAACATCCTCATTGTAATTACCACATTCTATGCAACATAGATAAAATAGAAGCTAGTAAGACTAAATGGATTCTTGAATCACACGAGACCTTTGTACAATTTCTACCAACTTTCAACTTCTATTTATCCACCATCCCCTCTGGAACCTCCACGGTGTCAAACAGCGAGACTCCCACTACTTCACAGTCCGCCTAACTTGTGTCTCGAAAAAAGAGGTCTAGAACCATTAGATTTATTTGCAGGTACAGTATATTGTGCCGGCTTCTACTAAGCTGCAGGTCCCCCCCACAATTACGTTAAATACTGTGCTGCTTCTGTCCTCTGCACGTTCATCAATTAGTGACCGCCATCCTCCACCATTCCTATTCTATTCACTAGACTGGGCCCTCTTTGAGGCCGAACCCGTATATTGCCCAGGCCAAAGCATTCTTTATATACTCTCTGGTCTGCAGAGCACGCACACAATATCAGCATTTACAAGAGGCTCTTCTATTACATGCTGACCTCAGCCCGACTGCCCAGAACTGCATTGCAAAATGTATCAGTAATTGTATCAATGCATGAATTTATATGTATCAATGTTCGTACGTATGTATAAATATGTGTTTATGATTGGGAAGGTCTTATTGGGTATAAGAAATTAATACGTTAATTGCAATTATTGAGGCTCCTCATAACTATGTGCTTCAGGCTGGTAGCAAATGGCAGTGAATGACGTGTCCGTTTATTTTGTATCAACACATCACTATATACATAAGGGTTAACATATCTCTGGTGAGAGCATTGGAAATGGCCATGGGTGAAATATTTGGGATGTTACTTACGTAAGTGCATTTCAGAAAGATTTACAGTCTTTGAATCTGCTTCTCTTTTAATCCCAGGGATCTCACCAGAGATATCCTTATTCCTCACAAGACATTCATGCTGCCAAAAGTCAGAAACTGGAGTCGTTTGACCTGTCACACCCCACATGATGTTATACGCTGGCTCCCAGCGGGAATGCAGCTTCATATCGCCGCCTTCCAAGACGGCTCCAGCCAAGGAGCAGAAAACGTGCAACAAACACGTACTCGAGTCAGGCAAGGCACAAATACACTGCAGGTCTATACTTTTATCAAAAGGTTTGATTCAGATGTTTTGCTTCAGCATGAAGATACAAGACATAAACAGATGTAATGCTGCACACCATTAATGATCAAATAATACTAATCCTGGTTTGTTACTAATACATTTTATTTTACACAAAAATTACTTCAGGCATGAGAATATTTTTTACTTCCAGACCACAGGGACAGCCTTGGGCAGCAATGTGGCACCCTCTTATGCGAACCTATATATGGTCGGATTTTGAAGACAGATATATTTAAAACTCAATATACTGTATTGTAACAGAATGATCTTCTACTGTCGGTACATTGACGACTTGTTCCTCCTCCAGGACGGCACAGATGAGGAACTAATGGAATTTTTGACTTCCCTTGCACAGCTCCCTACACCAGTACGCGTCACTAGAACTGCCGTGGCACACACATTTCCTTCTGGGATGTACTTGTCTCATATGATGGGTACAATTTACATACTGATCTCCAGGGCCGCCAACAGCGGGGAACAAGGGGCACTGGCGTCCCGGGCCGGGGATCAGGGGGGACAGGCCACTCGGGCCCCTGCGCGGCCGGGTGCCAGTTCATTAAATACATTTTTTTTTTAAAGTTTTTAAAAATGGCGACGATTCCCTGCGGTCCCGGCTATGCGCTATGGGTTCGGGGGGGTGTGTGCTATGGGTTCGGGTGGGGGTGCGCTATGGGTTCGGGGGGGGTGTCGCCTATGGGTCGTTAGGGGGGGGTGCGCTATGGGTTCGGGGAGCGGGGCTTGGGTTCGGAGGGGGGGGGTGAGCGCTATGGGTTCGGAGGGGGGGGGTGGCGCTATAGGTCGGAGGGGGGGGGTTGCGCTATGGGTTCGGGGGGGGCCTGCTCCTTTCATTTGTCCCGGGCCCCATGATTTCTGTTGGCGACCCTGCTGATCTCTATCGTAAACCCACCGGTAGGAACTCTACACTACGTGCATCACGCTTCCACCCGGAACCACTGCAAGAGACGTTACCCTTTTCGCAAAAAATTAGGGCATCAAGGATAGTGGATAGGCCAGAGAAATTGGAGGAAACTTTGAATTACATAAAAATAAACTTCCTTACACATGGGCAATAAATGTCCATCATAGATAAGGCCTTTGATAGAGAGCCAGAAAGAGCACAACATAGGGATAACACAGAGAGGATCTATATTGTGAGTAAATACACCACCGTATATACCAGTAGGTTAATTAAAAATAGCATTCACAAGCACTGGAGGTTACTACAGATGGATGAATCACTGGGTACCATATACAAGGAACAGCCAAGATTTGTGTTCCAAAGAGGACAAAATATGAGAGACATTCTCATCTCAGCCGATGATAAAAAACATTATACTACATCACATTTCCTCAGTAACCCCAAGCTTGGTTGTTACAAATGTTTTTGCTGCTCTGTGTCATAGTCTGAACACGGGCGATGAGTTTTGTCATCCCAGGAGTGGTCAGAAATTTAAGGTCAAGAGTAGGATCACCTGCACCACTACTAATAAATGTTATATCTATACTATAATTCTAATTTGGATCCCGTTTTCCGTTTGTTTGTATGTCAGAAGCATCGAAATCTCAGAAACGGCACCACGTAGCATCACGAAACTTTCACTGGACATTCTGCTGCGGATTTGTAGGTCAACGCAACTATTTTGAGCTTCCAATATGACTCACTTCCCAAATTATAGACATTCTAATGTCCAGCAAATTTCTCACAGCAGGAGCAGGGTGCGGGGGGGGGTGGCTACTAAGAGAGGGGGCGTGACTACTAAGGGAGGGGGCGTGTTTGTGCCTGCTTTGTGCTGTGTGTGTCTGATGTGTGATGTGTCGGGGGGCGGAGGGGAGAAAACGGAGTGAGTGGGGGAGGGGAAGAAAATGGAGTGAGTGAGGGGGGAGAAAACGGAGTGAGTGAGGGGGGAAGAAAACGGAGTGAGTGAGGGGGAAGAAAACGGAGTGAGTGAGGGGGAAGAAAATGGAGTGAGTGAGGGGGAAGAAAACGGAGTGAGTGAATGGGGGGAAACAGAGTGAGTGGGGGGGGGAGAAAACTGAGTGAGGGGGAGAAAACAGAGTGAGTGGAGGAGAAAATGGAGTGGAGGGGGAGAAAACGAAGTGAGTGGGGGGGAGAAAACAGAGTGAGTGGGGTCAGAGAAAACGGAGTGAGTGGGGTCAGAGAAAACGGAGTGAGTGGGGTCAGAGAAAACAGAGTGAGTGGGGTCAGAGAAAACGGAGTGAGTGAGGGGGAAGAAAACGGAATGAGTGAGGGGGAAGAAAACGGAGTGAGGGGGGAAGAAAACGGAGTGAGTGAGTGGGGGGGAAACAGAGTGAGTTGGGGGGAGAAAACAGAGTGAGTGGGGGGGGAGAAAACAGAGTGAGGGGGGGAGAAAATGGAGTGAGTGGGGGGAGAAAACTGAGTGGGGGGGAGAACCGAGTGGGGGAGAAAACTGAGCGGGGGATAAAACTGACTGGGGGATAAAACTGAGTGGGGGGGAGAAAATGAAGTGAGTGGGGGGGGGGGAAATGGACTGAGTGGGGGGAGAAAACAGAGTGGGGGGAGAAAATGGAGTGAGTGGGGGGTGAAAACAGAGTGGTAGGGAGAAAACAGAGTGAGTGAGGCGGGAGAAAATGGAGTGAGTGAGGGCAGGGAGAAAATGGAGTGAGTGAGGGGGGAGAAAATGGAGTGAGTGAGGGGGAGAATATGGAGTGAGTGAGGGGGAGAATATGGAGTGAGTGAGGGGGGGAGAAAACGGAGTGAGTGAGGGGGAGAATACGGAGTGAGTGAGGGGCAGAATACGGAGTGAGGGGGGGAGAAAATGGAGTGAGTGGGGGGGATAAAACAGAGTGAGTGGGAGATAACAGAGTGAGTGAGGGGGTGAGAAACCGGAGTGAGTGAGGGGGAGAAAACGGAGTGAGTGAGGGGGTGAGAAAACGGAGTGAGGGAGGGGGAGAAAACAGAGTGAGTGAGGGAGGGGGAGAAAATGGAGTGAGTGAGGGGGGAAGAAAACGGAGTGAGGGGGGAACGGAGTGAGGGGGAACGGAGTGGGAGGGGGGAGAAAGGAGAGAAGGGATAGAGAGAGAGAGGGTGGGAGAGAAAGGAGAGATGGGAAGGGAGAGAGAGGTGGAAGGGAGAGAGAGGTGGAAGGGAGAGAGAGGGGGGAGGGGGGCGGGAGAGAGCAATGGGGGGAGAGAGAGAGCAATGGGGGGGAGAGGGGAGGGAAGGTTGTACAGGGAAAATGGAGACACACAGACACACAAAGAGACACACACAGAGACACACGGAGACAGACAGACAGACACACACACACACACACACACACATACAGACACAGAGACAGCCCCTATCCAGCCAATGACACGTCCCCCGCTCCACCTCTAAAAAAAATTGCCGGACAGCCGATCGCTTATGCTTGGAAAGCTGGTGACGTCACCGCTCTCAAGCATGAACGTACTCAGCGGCAGCGTGGCCGCAGCCTAAAGCAGCGCGGGGAGGTGTGCCGGTAGCGGGGGGGAGGGGGGCGCGGGGAGATGTTCCGGCAGCAGAGGGTAGGGGGGGGGATGTGGCGGCAGCGGGGAAAGATGTACCAGCGGGGGAGGGGGGGGCCATACATTCCCCGGGCGAAGTCGGGTACAAAAGCTAGTACACTATAAAATGCCTGTGTGGGCGGCTAGTACTGTATATGTTGGGAGAAATAACAGGATGTTAAAAACCAGATTTATCGAACACAGAATATAAATAATAAAAAAGAGGAGACTGCTTTGATCTCACAGTGCACAGAGTTCAGGAACACTGTTGCATCACTGAAGTTGATGGGAATTTACCAAGTGCAAAAAACTTTTTGGGGTTCAGAAAAAGACACAGCTCTCCTGCAGAGAGAAGCATATTGGATGTTCACATTAGATACAGCTTCCCGAGGGGCCTCAGTGAGTTTTTGTCCCTAAACTGCTTTTTAAACAGTAGATAGGGATGTGCATGTATGCTCATTTGTCTCATCCACAGACCACTCACATGCTGCTGCTGATCTCTTCCTCACTCTTACTCATTTGGCGTATGATGTTAGTATGTACCTTACCCGAACATAGTATTTGGACGTTTGGAATAAAAACAAGCAAGCCTTCCATTTTTTAGCTATTATTAATTTTTTTGTACTAGCTGTTCACTTAGGGTTCACTTAGTACAGCAGGGCCCCGGGTACACGGCGGGTTCCGTTCCAGAGGCCCGTCGTATAGTGAAAATCGCCGGAAAGCGGATCCGGCGATTTTCACTTCTACGCATGCGCAAACCGGCATTCTGCTGTTCTGCGCATGTGCAACCTATGGTATGCGCGCGCAACCTATAGTATGCGCGTGCAACCTGCGGTCTGCGCATGCGCGCCGGGCGCACCCGCCCGTTCTGCGCATGCGCGACTGGAAATCCAAGATGGTGACCCCCTTCTCGGTGCCGCCATATAAGCGGAACGCCGGATAACAGAGCGCCGAGAAGCGGGGCCCTGCTGTATAGTTAACTTTCCCCCACTAACGATGACGTCGCGGATGAGGAGATGTCGCGAGAACCACGGACCAATCGGGATCCAAGACAGATGACGCGACAACGCAATGACGTCATCCGGAACAGAGCGTGGACCTGCGTGCGTGTGAATTCGGCTGACTGCGGCAGCTGATGGAGGAGGATGTACGTGGGATAACCGGCTGTGATTTTGAAGTAATTCACCCGTGTTTGGGACTATATAATTTGGACGTGTTAGGGTATGGGTATGCCAGTCACGGGAGAAAGACCACGCAGATGGTCGAAACGTTGTGCTGTTCTGACTAAATAAATTCTATTTTTGAAAATCCGCAGTGCCCTGGATCATCCATTTTATTGCTTAAGCATGACTTTTCCATGTGGTGTATAGCGTTATGTAAAATACAGACAGATATATCTCTCTTCATATGTGTATATATACAAATGTATAGTGCCGTTCTAAGTACATGTATATATGGTACTATATGTGTTACAGATCTAGAAAAGTATGCGCAGTCCCAAAAATCCCTCTGTATTCAGGAAACGGTGGTACCCCTCTGCTGCTCCCCAGTCCTGCGCGGGGGGTGTCTTCCTTTTCCTTTGTAAGTAGGAACATCTCTTTTTTCACCCTGAACTTTTCCATCTATAGTTCTGAGGGGGTTGTGATTTGGGAATATTCCTTTAGTGCATAGACTGTGTGGGTCTTGGATCTATTAGGATCTTTTTATTATATCACGTAATATATATTTGTGTGATTTTCATGTAATATTGAGTCAATTTATAAAGTTTTTCCATTTTGACTGATGGTTTTTCCTTTTTTGCGCTTCCTTTTTGTGTATATATTACAAATATGTCTTTTGTATGGATGTTATGATGTGCATTGATCTGCAAAAAATACAGATATATAATACATATATTATACATATACATTCCTCTATGTGAGGAACACACTGCGTATAATATTTTATTGAATTTTTGTTTATTTTCTGCATTTTTAATGTTGATTCTCATGATTATCTCTATATATTGCACCCTACTCTGACTAGTGTCACAGGTATGAACTTTTGTTATAACAGTTGCATATCTTGCTTGTCCATGTATTGAATTAATTTAATGTATGCTCTCTCCCCCTTGCACCTATGTTCTCTGGGTACCTGGGTGTTGCCCTGGCACCCCCGGTGCGTCTGTTGGCGTCGGGCTGTCTTCGTGACAACCATCGGAACATCTCTGCCTCCGTCGACATCTTAATACAACGCAACGTGGTGACGTCATCATTCGGGGTGTTTAACTGCTGCTCCGGAGACTGCAATTGCCCCATGCATCTTCACTCCTATGCGGCAATACGAAGGACAATACCCTGTTTCAGCGCACCTGTACACAGGGCCGCAGAGAGATTTCCCGGGAACCAGGACTAGAGTTACGTCCCCCCCCATTACATGTAAAAATACACACCCCCCCTCAATACATATTAAAAATACACCCACCCCCCATATACTGTATATATAAAAATACACCCCCATACATATAAAAATACACCTCATACATATAAAAATACACCCCCATACAAATAAAAATACACACCCATACATATAAAAATACACCCCCATACATATAAAAATACACCCCCATACATATAAAAAATACACCTCATACATATAAAAATACACCCCCATACAAATAAAAATACACCCCCCCATACATATAAAAATACACCCCCATACATATAAAAATACACCCCCATACATATAAAAATACACCTCATACATATAAAAATACACCCCCATACAAATAAAAATACACCCCCATACATATAAAAATACACCCCATACATATAAAAATACACCCCCATACATATAAAAATACACCCCCATACATATAAAAATACACCTCATACAAATAAAAATACACCCCCAATACATATAAAAATACACCTCATACATATAAAAATACACCCCCATACAAATAAAAATACACCCCATACATATAAAAATACACCCCCATACATATAAAAATACACCTCATACAAATAAAAATACACCCCCCAATACATATAAAAATACCCCCAACTCTGCAATACATATAAAAATACACCCCAAATACATATTAAAAATGCACCCCCCAATAGATATAAAAATATCCCCACCTCCCCAATACATATTAAAAATGCACCCCCCAAAACATATAAAAATACAGACTTACCTTGGGGGTGGTCTCTGGCTGGGCCCGGTGGCTGTGGTGGGCCCGGCTGCCAGTCCTGCAGTTGCCACCAGGCCCTGACTCTCCCCAAGCTGCAGGCCTCTCTCTCACCCTGTCCGACGCCGAGCTTCCGACGTCAGCGTGCGCTGGGCCTTCCTCATGCTGGCGCGTGCCGGAAAGCTGGGAACAGCTTACTTCCGGTGCGTTGACGTCAGAGAGGCCCGTCGCGCCCCAGCATCGGAAGCTCGTCGTGGGACAGAGTGAGGGAGGCCCGCAACTGAGGGAGAGCTGGAGCCCGGCAGCAACTGCTATGTCCGGCTGCCGGGCCCCCCACACCCACCGGGCTCGGCTGTCTCCCCCTGTCGGCGGCCCTGCCTGTACATGCTCCTTTTCTGCTCTGCTGGTTATACTCTGAGGCTTTTTTCTGTTATGGAATCACTTCACGTGGTACAGAACCTGGAGGAACAAGCCTGATGATAGGGGTTGTCCCCCAAAACGTTGCCCCCCATTGTCACTTATTTTGTAAATTCATTTTTGCCCCTCCCTGTGAGTGTGAGCAGTGTGCTGTGAGTGGGTGCAGTGAGTGTGCGCAGTGTGTTGTGAGTATGCGCAGTGTGCTGTGAGTGTGCGCTGTGCTGTTAGTGTGTGCAGTGTGCGTGCGGATCGCGCTATAACGGGATTGAGCTGTATGTGTTTTATTTTCGAAAATTAAATTAGAGCTGCTGGCTCACTTTGTGAAAATTAATTGGACTGGAAAGGGTTAAGAATAAGAGGGTCCTAGTTACCTCCCGGGCGACCATGGTGATCTGTTATGTCATGTTATGTTATGAGTTGGGCCTCAGACCCCTGGAGGATCCCAATGACATCAGGAAACAAGTAGATGGGGGTCTCACTCTGTCCCATGTTTAATTTGTAACTTGTTCTATGTGATTGCCTGGAGTCATCTTTTTGTTGTTTTATATATTAGGGAAAGTGCTCCGATTAGAAATAGGCCCATTGAAGAAGGAACAGTCTGTGCTATCTTTAGCTGTGAGGGAACAGTGTGTGCAGAGTCACATTTGGATGTGCCTATACCGTGCCATTCATATCAAAGCACTGCAGACTACTTAATACGCAAGAGCCTGATGGGTAGTAATGCATAGGATGATGGGAAGTAATGCATAGGATGATGGGAAGTAATGCATAGGATGATGGGTAGTAATGCATAGGATGATGGG
>CM071579.1:24488517-24730463 GCA_036426205.1 Ascaphus truei
GCTCCGCTGTGCTCCGTGGGCTCCGCTGTGCTCCGTGGGCTCTGTGGGCTCCGCTGTGCTCCGTGGGCTCCGCTGTGCTCCGTGGGCTCTGTGGGCTCCGCTGTGCTCCGTGGGCTCCGTGGGCTCCGCTGTGCTGCTAGACATGCTCAGATTGGAAACTTTTCCATTGTCCCAGTTGAACCACCGGAACCGGTGACACCGCCGCACTCCCCGAGCACCCTGATAATCTGCTACTCTGTGCCGCGCTCTCACAGCAGGGCCGCGCTCTCACAGCAGGGCCTCGCTCTCACTGCAGGGCCGCGCTCCCACTGCAGGGCCGCGCTCTCACTGCAGGGCCGCGCTCTCACAGCAGGGCCGCGCTCTCACAGCAGGGCCGCGCTCTCACTGCAGGGCCGCGCTCTCACAGCAGGGCCGCGCTCTCACAGCAGGGCCGCGCTCTCACTGCAGGGCCGCGCTCTCACAGCAGGGCCGCGCTCTCACAGCAGGGCCGCGCTCTCACAGCAGGGCCGCGCTCTCACTGCAGGGCCGCGCTCTCACTGCAGGGCCGCGCTCTCACAGCAGGGCCGCGCTCTCACTGCAGGGCCGCGCTCTCACAGCAGGGCCGCGCTTTACAGCGTTCCGCTTATACCGCGTTTCCCATGTTCATTGGGTTCGGCGCTTGTTCTGTTTTTCTGGCGACTTTCAGCATGACGCGCTCAGCAGGTGAGTATCCGGCTGTCACTAAGCCGCAGTTTTAGCGCGAGCGCAACTCCTTGTCAGGTGCCATTTGTCAGCGAAACAGTCGGGTTACAGCTCTGCGTCTCTGTTTCCAAAGGTACAATACAGTACAGCCGGGCCCCGCGTTCCGGCGGCGCCGGCGGCCTGGAACAGAACCCGCCGTGTGACTGGGCCCTACTGTATTGCATCTAGGGGCGCCAGGTGTCCAGTACTGAACCGGACTGTCCTGCATTTGGACACTGTCCAGTAAAAAATGAGAGGTAATACTGGACATGTATGTGTCCGGTATTTCCTCTCTGGACATAGTGACCTGACGTGTTTGGGGGGGGCCGCGGGAATTTCCGAGCAGGGAGAGAGCGCGGCTGTTGCTAGGGGGCTGGACAGCTTCATCCATCCTGATTGGCTGCTGCTGGGTAATGCAGCCAATCAGAAAGAGATGTCAGGAGCCTGGGGGTGGACCAAGGAAAGGAGGAAACAGCATGGAGCGGAGAGAGGTGTGTGTGTGTGTCTCGAGCGTGTCGCACCTTTCACCATTGTGTCCAGTATTTTCGGAGAAGCCGCCTGGCAATCCAATAAATTTGCATTTAAGAAGCTGTTATTTGGAGAAAAACACCTGTAATAGGAATTTGGAGAAAACATTTAATCAAAGACTCTAAATCTTAAAAAATATATATCTTTGGCCACCGGAGTTACAATAACAAGTTCTTCCAAGAGTCAAAGTACGACAACGCAGCTGCTGAAAAACCTCTATTGCATTGCAAATAAAATGACATTTATCTCCTTTGATATGCCTCTTTTTCGGGTCTTGAAACACATTCTGGCCAATGTTATTAATGCCTTTGACAAATGCCGACCACTTTTGTCCCTGGACTCTGCTATACTCCACTGCCCCCAACATATATCCGCAGTACATGGACGGAGATAATAAGGTTTCTATCTGGGGAGGCGACTGCCAGCGAGCAGGGACTGCCACACAGGCACACAGAGATCAAATAGAGCCGTGCCCTGTATACACAGCACTTAGAAAAGCAGCAGACCTAGAACAGGAGGCCTCCTATGTCACACCAAAGCGGGGTACAGCCCCCCAGTGCCGCATGCATTCCAGCCCGGCCCCTTCTCCTGGGGGTCTGCGCCCTCTGCTCATAGAGAATCAGTCAGACGTGAGTGTGAGAGAGTCTGCCCGCTGCGGGCCCCAGCGACACCGCATAAAGCAGGGATCCGTGTTTGCTTTGACTGAGATACAACATAAGAAAGGCTTCATGTTTTGTCCGAGTGATACTTTAATAAGTATTTGATCCCTCTTTCCTCAACAACATGACTGAACATCAAAGTGACCTGCCCGATGAGCAGCGCTCCCCGGTAACTGTGCAGCACTGACATGCCCGATGAGCAGCGCTCCCCAGTAACTGTGCAGCACTGACATGCCCGATGAGCAGCGCTCCCCAGTAACTGTGCAGCACTGACCTGCCCGATGAGCAGCGCTCCCCAGTAACTGTGCAGCACTGACACGCATTTCTAGGTACAGAAACTAGCGCGTTTACTAAGAGAATATCAGTCTGCTTATCCCGACCTGGGTATGTCCCGTGGCCTGGCATTAGTATGAGCCCCTGTTATTACACACATGCTGAGTATGTCCCGTGGCCTGGCATTAGTAAGAGTCCCCTGTTATTACACACATGCTGGGTGGTACCGTGGCCTGGCATTAGTAAGAGCCCCCTGTTATTACACACATGCTGGGTGGTACCGTGGCCTGGCATTAGTATGAGCCCCCTGTTATTACACACATGCTGGGTGGTACCGTGGCCTGGCATTAGTATGAGCCCCCTGTTATTACACACATGCTGAGTATGTACCGTGGCCTGGCATAGTATGAGCCCCCTGTTATTACACACATGCTGGGTGGTACCGTGGCCTGGCATTAGTATGAGCCCCTGTTATTACACACATGCTGGGTGGTACCGTGGCCTGGCATTAGTATGAGCCCCCCTGTTAGTACACACAGGATGGGTGGTTACAGATAATACATGTTATAGGCGTGTGAAACAGTTACAGACCAGATTAAAATGTGAGACAGTCTTAGTCTGGAAAGAACTTAAACTGGTGGCGGCTGTGAGAGTCTCCGGTAGGTTGTTCCAGTTTTGGGGTGCACGGTGAGAGAAGGAGGAGCGGCCGGATACTTGTTGAACTTTGGGACCATGAACAGTCTTTTGGAGTCAGATCTCAGATGATTAGTGCTGCGTGTGGTAGGGGTGAGGAGCTTGTAGTTGTGGTTGAGTTAATGGCAGGTTGTAGTTGTGGATTACACGGCTAGAAATGAGAGTGCTGTAGCTGTGTTTGTTTAGTTTGGGGGAAGGCCTCAGGTTTTCACACCTACTGTACTTATGCTGCAATTTAGCTCAGGACACTTTTCCAGCCTCTTTGGGCTCTGGGCTCCGGGTAAAACTTTGGGATTCTGTCTGGCAGAGTTCAGAGTGAGACTATAACCTGAAGTACAGTACTTCAGCACCCCGTATAGCCGTAGGTCCACGTTAATGTACGGCTATTCCTAATACAGGTTTGCTTCTAATTTAAAAAATAATAAACGCAATGAATGTTCTCAGTCCCACCTACCATCAAAGACGTTGATGTTTATGTTTTATTATGAAATACAGATCTACGATTTTATTCAACCTGTCATACTAGTGAAAAGTCCGCAGATGACCGGTTCGTTCAAATAAAACGCGTTAAAGATGAAAAAGGAAAAATTAGTTTTGAATGATTTTCTCACATTATTATTTTACAATAACGTTGGTTTCATTATAAAAAAAAATGCATTGTTTGATTGTGTTCATTTTTCATTTCCAACTCCCATGCATAAGCTGTTTTGGATTTTAATGAAGGGAATTTTTTGCACAATGCAAACTGGAAACCATGTCGCCTGGTTACAGCGAAAGCCTAAATTCCACAGATTTTCACAAAGTAACACATTGTATGGAACGCGTGCTGCGGGCATTCTTCTAATGCGCTCTGCGTTAGTATTGGCAAAGTTCTACAATAGAGCTATATCTGGGCCAGCTATAAAAAAAAGGGACATTTCTGTGAGTGCTTCTGTAGAGTGATCCTCAAACATGGTCTTCTTTATTCTCTCAGTATGCTCAGAGCGGCATCAAAGCTGGCAGTTCCTGCTTGGAGATGAGCAGGAGGTGGTGATGTAATAGGTAGCAAGCAGATAGATATAAATATCGTGGCCAGGGGTAAAGTAGCATGGCTGAGCTGTTGGAGAATATCAACACTTCAGACGGGTCCACGGCAGCTAACGACAAGTTGAGATCAAGTTCGAATAAACTTTCCTTGAGTCAACCCCCTTTTAGAGAAGTCCCCATGCAGGCTAAGAGAGCAAACCACACCTCCTTTTGGAGCTAAGCAGTTGGTTTCTTTGATCTAAGTATAAGTGGAGCTGGAGTTGAGGTATTTTTAGAGCAATTGACTCCTTAAACCACGTGTGCCCACGTTGATCAGGATGACTGTTCAATCGGCCCTTGTGCCAATCCTGCTCCTGGGGCTGGTTTGGAGTATGGTGCAGTGCATGTCGCTCTCGTCATCCCAGCGAAATGACACCCTGGAACGTCGCTGGGAGACCCTCTTCTCCAGATCTATGGCCAGGATCCCAGGGGAGAGAAAAGAGATGAATGGGGAAAGTGACTATTTGCTGGGCATCAAAAGGCAGCGACGTCTTTACTGCAATGTGGGCATCGGGTTCCATATCCAGGTTTCACCAGATGGCAGAATAAACGGGATGCACAGTGAAAGCCGATACAGTAAGCCCTGTCTTTTTACTTTATACGGATTTGCTTTGTTAACACACTCCAGCCCAGCCGTGGAAGCGAATGTAACGCCTGACATTGCCGGCAAAGGAAAGGTCAGCTAGTCCCGCCCTAAAGTGCTGGGGTTTCAAAGCAGTTTTTTTTAATATATTTTTATATGTGCTATGTAAATGGAATAGAATTTGTCGTTTATCTTAGGATTTAATTTAATGTAAGAACGGACGTCACTGATAAAACAGTAGTATCGTAGCATGTGAGGAACATTTTAACCTCTTCAGTGCTGTTCATTGCTGAGCGGTTTGCTAAAGGTCTCTCCACCCCAGATTATTTGGAGCCGTTCTCTTTTGATGTTGCTTTTATTTCTGCTGGTGGAGGAGCCGTTGCTGTGTTTCCCAAAGTTACGTGAGATTCACTGCGCTCAAGTCCATGTTACTCAGCACATTCACAGGTGAAGTTAGGACATTTGGGAAGTGACACTTAATGCCGAGCTGGGCTGGCGTTGCACGTGTGCAGCTAGGTTCGTGTCAGTGGAAAGGGGACCGTTCCTTGTTCATTTGACAATGTTATTATTATTAAAAAAAGAAAAGCGGGAAATACTCTCAATGCTCTCAGTAAAACTGAATGCATGTGGGGTTTTTCAAGGGGAACTAACGAAGGCTCCTGAAGCTGACATAATCGCTCACTTGCCCCAGCGATCTGTTCTGTCAGAGAGAGAATTTCTTGAAGCTGGGGCTGTTCCCAGGTGTTGGATTTCAGCAGGTAGAGGGTTGGTGGATTCAATTACTTTTTTGTCATCTGATAATCACTTTCACAAAACATTAAAAGCTCCATCTTTGTAGTGAAAATTCAACTGGTGACTGTGCTTTCCACCTGTTAACCCGCAGTGACAGGCTAGTCCTGTGTGTGTGTCCCAATACTTTGTTGCACTATTTGTGTGTGTTTTTTTTTATATACCCCTTGATGTGAGTGCTCCTTCCTGACCCTCTGTCTCCCAATGAGGCCAGAGGCAAATGATAGTTATATGATTCACCAGCTGGAATTAGTTTGAGGGCTTTATAAATCCCTTTTGGAGTGTCCATAGTATAACTAAAATGATATGCAGACTGTTGGGAATAAGTAGCTTGACACAGACGCGTTCTCATTGTTACGTCTCAGGGGGACAAGCACGAAGAGCGCTTTTAAAAGCTGGAATTGTTTCTCATTTCGTGTTCTTATCGTGTCCGTATTGCCCGGCGATCATGCACATCAACTTACAACTCTGTGACACAAAAGTAACTCTTAAATCTGGATGTCCGGCAGAAAAGCATCTGTTCGTGACTTAACCCCTTGCCCTATAACACTACTTGATACCCAATGGAAACAATAGGATTTAGGCTTAAACAGCACGATGACAAATGCTTAACAGTCAGCCCTGAGTGATGTTAGCTGCAGATCATGAATGTGACACAAGCTGGAAGAGTTAATATGGCAGATTTTATAATGACAATAAAACTCCTTTATGCGATCCGGATATAAGCCTTTGCGGCTCGCGTTGTATGAACAAGCAGCCGCTGTGAAATGTAAACCTGTTTCTTTGGGGGTTTTTTTAAACATAAATACACATTTTTAATAGATTAAAGAAAGTACAATATGAGAGATAAATCAGTTGCCATGTAAAGGGGAAACAATCAGAATTTAAAGTACGTAATTGATGCTGAGAGCACGAGTCTGTCGTGCGAGAAGAAATTGTGTTTATTTGAAGCACAGGAAGAATTAAGATACAAGTTTCTCTATACATATATTATCATGGGATGTAGTATATTTTGGCCATCCCCTGTTCTCCCTTTAAAAAGATGTCAGACCTGAGCTACTAAAATACTACTTGCCCGTAGCTCTGCGAGAAATGGGATCCCTTTGTATTGTTACAGTACTCCAGTCTCGAGTACGAAAGCCCGTACGGTGAATGCATATTTCTGCGGGGAGATGGAACCGCTACACCTTAAACCTTGGAAGAATTAATCAAGATGAAATATTAATACGTAACAGACATCTTAAAAATGAATGTATGCGGCCTCTTATATATATTTATATTTATATATATATATATATATATATATATATTATATATATATATATATATATATATATATACATATACATGTAGAGGTATCAGTACAAGTATTATATATAATATAATACTTTAAATGGTTATTGAGGCAAAAAGTGACCATGTGTGCTCATTTGCATGTCATTTCCCAGAATCCCTTGCTGCAGTGAAGTGCTGTATGCTGGGGGTGATAATGGGGAAAGGCGGGGGGTTGCAGACCTGCCTAAGACATGCAGATGAGAGCATACAGCTATATGATATAATAGAATATATATATATATAGATATATATATATATGATGATATATAAGCAGTGTTCGACAAACCTATACATTTGCACGCCCCGGGCGAGTGGATTTAACATCGTGGCGAGCTCCTATTGGCCCAAGCAGCACACGTGTGATACTAGGTGGCGAGTAGATTTTTTTGTTCGGCGAGTAGATTTTTTGGTGATTTGTTGACCACTGTATATAAGCTCCTGTTTGTGTTTTAGGCTTGCTGGAGATCTCGCCAGTGGAAGTCGGAGTGGTGAGCCTGTATGGTATTAAAAGTGGCCTTTTCGTTGCCATGAATGGAAAAGGAAAGCTGTACGGATCTGTAAGTAACAGGACTTATTGGACTTATTGTGCTGGTTCAATCCCCAAGTGCTGCTGTATTATTACAACACATTGTTACATAAAGACCCGCATTCACGGAACACAAACAAATCTATTTCTTATTGCCTTTCCTTTATTATGTCATGTTGATCACATTGTCCTACGCTATTGCTTTTATTTCTGGTCAATGTTAATATTAAATGTGAAGTTCATGTTTCTTGAGCCAATTAAAGGCTCTGATTGAAAGCAATATGCATTTCAGGCGAGAACGATATTAAACACTTAGTAAATTGTGACACAAGGATGGATAGTGATAGAGAAGAAATGACGTGATTGAGTGCATTTCTAATATACGATTATTCTCATATATGTTATTGCCAAGTGGGATGGGTGTTTTAAAGCAATCTGTAAGCACGGAGAGTTTTTGCAATGCCTCAGCTAGCGATCACGTGCCTTGATGTATATGCCATTCTGTGAATTGCTAGCCAGGGTAATTAATTAATGTCTTCTCTGGTGTAAAAAAAAAAAAAATCTGACCACCCATACTGCAAAACGTGCCTGAAAATAGGAACCAATGCCATCAGTTTACTTTTCATTCTCCGTTCGGTGAATTCTGGCGTCCGGCCGATATAGGGAATACTGGTCCTGTATCCCTCAGTGATGGCAAGCCCTGCAATGCCATATACAAAGTCACAGCGCACAACATACATAGATTGTATTGTATTGCATGTCTTTATTTATATAGCGCCATTAATGTACATAGCGCTTCACAGTAGTAATACATGGTGTAATCATATAAATAACAAATAATAGGTCATGGGAATAAGTGCTTCAAACATAAGAGTAACATTAAGGAAGAGGAGTCCCTGCTCCGAGGAGCTTACAATCTAATTGGTAGGTAGGGGAACGTATAGAAACAGTAGGAGGGAGATGACCAATTCCAGAGGTGAAGGGGTTAAGTTGGCAGTATTGCATTTGGCAAAGTGATATTTGGCAAAGTGATAATATCTGTCTGCTATCTGGTGATAAATTGCATATTGGACCATCCTAGATCCACTGTCTGACGCTAATTACCGGATGTGCCCATGAATGTGGGTTATTGCGCTGCTCCCTCTGCAGGTGCCAGGAGCTGCTTTATCTGCTCTGCACGTGCTGTGCTCAGGTTTTACATTTCAAAACGTTAGTGTGCAAAGAGGCAGGAAACTGGTTACTTAAACACAGCAAAGGTGAAACAGATCTGCGCAGTTACACGAGGTCACACCGGCACTATTTCCTAACGCAGTACTTGCTCATATTGCCGCCAAAGTGGCCGAGAGTTCCTTTGATTCGGAAATATTTTATTTTTTTTCAAAAACAAATTTTAAATAGGATTTATGATAGAAAGTCTCTGTCTTTTAACAATGATATATAGATAGATAGATAGATAGACAGACAGACAGACAGACAGACAGACAGACAGACAGACAGACAGACAGACAGACAGACAGACAGACAGACAGACAGACAGATAGATAGATAGATAGATACATATGATATACACACACGTATATATATTATATTTCTTATTATTTTTAGCAAATACAAATCCCACATATCTCAGACAGGTCTGCAACCCTGCTATTCCCCATTATCTCTTAGCATACAGTGCTTCCACTGCTGCCAGGGATTCTGGGTAAGGACATGCAAATTAATTGACCTTTCTGAGGCATGTGAATTTACTCATAAGTGGTATTTTTATTTGCTGGAGGGTTTTTGTCCCTTCTTCACTCGCCGTGACTTACTTTGTGTTATTGTATTTAAAAGGTCTTTGGTCTGTGAACTGTAAGTGGGTTAAACAAATGTTAGTTGCTGCTAATGTCTGTGAATACTAATTAGAAGATATTTTTAAATGTATTTATTGAATATGTTTAGAAATAAATGTTTGTTTGTTTTTTGTACTGATTTTCCCGAGCAAACAATACAACATGCCAATGACCTTGATCCCATAACCAAGCCCTGTAATTACATACACTATTTTTGGATGTACTGCTAGTTATACCAAATTCGGGCAATTCCCTCAAATCACTGTGAAATAACAGTTTTTATTACAGCGCTGATAAAGGAAATGCCCCACTCCTCCCTTCCAAACCCCTTCACACGCTCCAACCTGCAGATTTGCCTTTGTGCCTAGAACTATATACAGAACTATGTTGGTATTTGTAGAAGGTTTCTGCTGGGGGATTATTGGCGGATGGAGATGTCTGATAAGGTGTTTATTATCCACTAGATATCATTGGCCTCCACCTTCAGCATCTTCTTTGTGCTACAAATTGTCATGTTTGGGCCCAGACAGTGAATGAGCCATTTGGTACCATATGGAATGGGACCGTTTAGTAAATATGGCACTATACGAGTGTGATTTTCCCATAGGAATATATATATACACACACACATATATATACACACACACACACACACACACACACACACACACACACACACACACACACACATATACTGTATATACATATATACAAACACACAGTGGCAAGAAAAAGTTTGGTAACCCCAATGATAATTAAGGAAATTCCATTGTTTTCCCATGATAACCGTCTTCAATCAAAACCAGTTTTTTCTTAAATATCAATAGGGTTTATATTAACCAATGCCATGTGTTTTGAAACATAATTATGTATGAATTAGACAAACAATGAGTAATTAAGAGTCAAGGTGTGTGCAAAAGTAAGTGACACCCTGTTTTATCAGCTAAATTAAATGCGATCATTACAATCGGGTGTTTAAATAATTAAGTAGATCTTCAGGTGGGTTTGGGAGGCCCCACCCTAGAGTATATAAATATCAGAAACTTTGTGAGTTTGGTCTTCCCCATACAGGTGTGTGGAAACACGTCATGCCACGATCAAAAGAAATCTCTGAGGACCTCAGAAAAGCAGTTATTGATACTCATCCGTCTAGAAAGGGTTACACAACAATTTCTAAGCATTTGGGGCTCCACCAATCCACTGTCAGACAGATAGTCTACAAATGGAGAAAGTCAAAGGTAGAACTTTTTGGCCTCAATGAGAAACGTTATGTTTGGTGAAAACCAAAATTACGTTCGAACAGAAGAACCTCATCTCAACCATCAAGCATGGTGGTGGGAGTGTGATGCTTTGGGGCTGCTTTGCTGCCTCAGGCCCTGGTCCTGACGGCTTGCCATCACTGACATAACCATGAATTCTGCATTGTATAGAAATATTCTAGAGGAGAATGTCAGGCCATTCGTCCGTGAGCAGAAGCTGAAGCGAAAGTGGCTCATGCATCAAGACAATGATCCTAAACATAGAAGGAGATATACGAAAGAATGGCTGCAGAAGAAGAAATTCTGAGATTAGAATGGTCTAGTCTCAGTCCGGACCTAAATCCCATTGAAACGGTGTGGCAGGGATTGGAAATAAGAAGCGCAATCTAAATTCAACAAATTGCGCTTAATTTTTTCCACAATTAAATGTTGTGGCAGGACCTGAAGCGAGCTGTCCATGCAAGGAAGCCCTCCAATGTCCCAGAGTTGAAGCAGTTATGTAAGGAGGAACGGGCCCAAATTCCTGAAACCCGATGTGAGAGACTGACCGATGTGAGAGACTGACCGCCGGTTACAGGAAACGCTTAGCTGAAGTCCTTGCTGCTCCAGGGGGCGCCGCCAGGTACTGAAGGGTCACACACGGTCTCGCACATGGATATTGAATGTTGAATCATTTGTGGAAAAATAAATGTTGAAAAAAAGTGTCATGTTTTTGTGTCATTGTTTGATCAGGTTATCTGTATCTTTAATTAGGACTTCTATTAAGTTCTAATAACATTTTATGTTTTAAATATGTGAAAATCCTAATGCGTTCAAAACCTTTTTCTTGCCACTGTGTGTGTGTGTGTGTGTGTGTGTGTGTATGTGTGTGTGTATATATATATAAAAAAAGTGACATTTATTAGCTCATACTCTATGTATATATGAAGCACATATTATGTATGTACAGTATGTATATTTTTATTTATATCGCGCGCTTTATGTATGTATCGCTACACAGCAGTAATACACGTGACATAATATAACACATAATGGGATTAAGCACTGCAGACATGACAGTAACAATAGGAAGGGGGTCCCTGCCCCGAAGAGCTTACAATCTAAGTGGTAATAAGGGAGAACTTCCAGAGACAGTCGGAGGGTGAAGGGTTAGGGCTGACGGATATTTTTATGTTTAACTAGGTGGGCTTGTCACGAATATTAGAAATATTGTGCTATACAGGCTGTGGTTACAGTTACACTATTCTCAGGTAGTCCTCACGCCGAATATTCTGCATTAGAACTTTACGTTCTGAGTAAATATGTGGGGCCTTTCTTTTTCAATGGTTTTAAATTAAAATAGCCTATCCGTGTGTGTCTGACCCTAAGGGTGGTAATTCTATATACACACATAATTCTATATACACACATAAGTGGCCGTTTTCATCTGAAAATCCCTTTTGAAGTCTATGGGGGTTTTTGGGGCCAAAAACAGCGAGATCAGACCCTTTGGTGCATACAGAATAGGGCCCTGATGTACCCCTTCTATTTCGATGCATCGAAGTGACGGTGTTTAATATGCATTTCGTATTTGTTTCCAGAGACATTTCAGCGATGAGTGCAAATTCAAAGAGAGACTTCTGCCAAACAACTACAACGCGTACGAATCCAGGCGATACCCAGGGATGTACATCGCGCTAAACAAAAACGGGAGGACAAAGAAAGGAAACAGAGTCTCCCCGACAATGACACTGACACACTTTCTTCCTCGGATGTGACACTATTGCCTGGGAAATCCCGACGGACAATCTGGGAGGCGAGAACTTGGTGCACTTTTTATTTTTTTTGAGAGTTTTATGCAAGAGCTGATGAAACATATTTAAATTAATTATTTAATTCTGTATATATGGGTCGGGAAAAGTTTATTTATAGTTCTTTCTTTTGTATACTTCTGTAATATTTGATTCCTTTTGGTGGGGCGCCACTTTGGGAATTCTGAGGTTTTGCTTGGTCTTGCTTCTCACTCCCTGGCTGTGAAATGGCCCACGTGTTTCCATGCAATGTACTGTGAGACAGGGCTGCTCTAGCATGGCCACGCTGCTACTCTCTGATATATACAAACTACACCTCATGGCCACATACAGTGCACTGTTTACATGCGGGCACACTGTCACTGTCTGCACATATTGCTTGGATAAAGCAGATAAGTTGAAACAAGTGTTGGGCTGAAGCCCCTGACAATGTTTTCCCCACTGTTACTATTAAACTGAAGCTGTATCAGTTTCCCTCTAGTGCAGAAAGTGCAAAGGGACACGCCACAAATCTGTTTTTAGACCTGTCGGAGCTGAACTCTGAACTTCTCTGCAATCAATCTTTGTAACGTCTCCAAGGAACACATTTTTAACCACTTCTGTGCTCGCGTGTCTATGGCTTAGCAGTTCTGCCGCACAAAAGATTTAGGATTGAAACAGTTAAATGTCAATTTGGGAGCTGCTCTGTGGTCTGCAGTTGGAGGGAACATCAATCATTACAAATCATGCTATCCCTACAAGGCCAAAAGAAGGATATACTTTAGGTGTGTATGTATGTGTGTGTATATATATATCATACACATTATTTAAGTTATGGTGGGTGAAAAAGGCGACAAGAAACCTCCACCGTAAGCATATAGCCAATAAATAAAATCACTTTGTGAGCACATTCACATGTTTTAGACAGGTCTACAACCATGCCTTTCACCATTATCACCAAGCATACAGTGCTTCCACTGTGGCAAAGGATTCTGGGAAATTACATGCAAATTATTTATATATATATATATATTACATGGATTTCGAAAAACAAAGGCAGGATCCAACATTGTGTCAAAAAACTATTATTTACCTTTTGGGTAACGTGATAAAATGTGATTATCTCTCTCTTTTTAGAAATTGTATCTGCGTATTTATATATTCATACTGTATATACGCGCACCATTATTGATCAGAGGAAAAGCTAATGTCTCGTAGATAAAAGCAACATGCAGTAGATTTAAATGCCCTTCTGTTCTTGTGGAGGATAGCACAGGGTTCTGAAGAAGGAGATTGCTGCTGCTTTATTTTACTCATTCCCATTAAAGCTGTTTAATGTCTACCTCAGTAATTAATAAGCACCAATATGTACTCGTTTAATGCAGCCTTGGACCTGTATTTTCCCATACGTGGCCAAACGTATTCAAGGCAAAAGGCGTTGCTGTGTATTTGAGCCTTGTCACGTTTGGGCTCTGTACGCAGTGACTTACTTTAGTAACGGTAATCCTGGTGAAAACATTTACAGGCAGCTGTTGGACTGTGCTATACTGTATGGTCATCCAGTAACCCTATACAGGCAGTCCTCGGTTATCCAACGGAATCCGTTCTGGGAATAGCGTGGGATAGTGAAACCGTTGTAAAGTGAGTCCCATGTTAATCAGTGGCGGTGAGCGTCGGATAACGCATTCTGGCGTTGGATAACGCATTCTGGCATGGAAAAACGGCCCATAGGGTTGCATTGTAAAACGTTGGATATGCCATTCGTTGTAAAGTGAAACGTTGGATAATGAGGACTACCTGTATTTGCCATTATACATGTATACTTTGCCAATCTAGTCCGTGCTACTGAAACCTGGATTCAAACAAACAAAAACGCAGACTGGGACTGTGACACAATGTTTAAAAGTTATCCATGAAACACAAGAGACTACACCTGGTTAAACTGCAGTCATCAATATGAGAACGTTTACGTGGTCCCTTAAATCTGGGAGGGTTCAGTTCATGGACCTGGTCTGAAATAATTTATATCACCAGTCCCCAAAACAGGATAGAAAATTCAGCCATGCTAAGTCCTTGCTGGGTTTTTATTTACATTCCTTGTTAACTCGGTGTTCCAAAAATCAAACCAACGGGGAGAAAGCGTCCGCGGCAGAACTAGAAATAGTTTGTGGTGAAAAGTACAGCAACTTCTCTGTCCTATTGTGAGATACAAATCCCCACTCTCACTCAGTTGAAGCTGGAAGGTTGTACTGGTTCTGAATATGGCTGCTGGAGATTGCCATGAATTTGTTTATTCATCACTCCCATGACGATACTGTTACTGGCTGAATTCTGCAGTATTGCTGCATCTAGACACGTCCTGTTTTCCCAGTATAACTGTAAGGCATTGAGGCTGCTGGGGTTTCTGTGTTAAGATTAAATGCAATTTATGGAGCAATTTCAAGCTTTCTTTCGTGGTTATAACTGCACGTGGGCACTGCGGGTACAGGGTTAACCCTTTCAGGGGAAGCCGTTTACAATGTTCCAGGATTTCTCTGTAGTTTTATACAGGTGCCACTCAATATTGTGATGTATGTGCTGTGCACAATCAAAATGTATATTAAACGGTAAATGTTTACACTGTGCATTGGTGTTATTCACTCAAAGATTAAAATATTCCTTGGAAAAAGAACAAAACAGACGCCCCCCCCCCCCCCCACACCCACCCCTCTATTAAAGCACTTTGCATTGGAGTCTTACGTTATATGTTATCAGGGACTTCTAAATGCTATTTAAACTACACATGTATGCAAACTAGATTACATCCTGCCCTTTGTCTCCGTGGAAAGTGTAAATGGGCAAATCCTAAAGTGTCAACACAGATGTAATAAATCAGAATTTCATGTGGACTGTCCAAAAGGCAAAAGTAAGGGATGTTGTGGTGATGCCTTGTAAAGTAGAATATTGCACACATCAGTTTACAACACAAAACACAAGTCAACCCATTAAATTAATTCTGTAAGTTACAGATGGAGACAAACGCAATGAAAGGTACAAAAATATATATACATTAAGGGAGTACAAACCATTTATTTATTTTAAAGAAAAACAGGAGATTGCTAGAATTGCAGCTGAATGTGTGTGCCCTTAGCAAGGGTATAACATGTACACATATTTGTCCGGTGCTACCCAAGAATATCCAATGTTTTGCTTTTCTTCACCCGGAAGACGAGAGGGCGTGTATGTGCAAGTCATATATACAGTATACACACATACACATTCCCAATGCAAATGTCACTCAGTTTATAGAGCATATAATAAGTATACTACATTTTCAGTATCCTGTAGACATAGTTACACAGGTACAGGGACATCGCAAGGAAGGGGACAATGAGCTGGTACTGGCTGACTATTCTTTCAGATCAGTACTTTCACTACAGTCCAAAAAGGAGTACAGCGGGTGTTTTTTTTACTGCTAAAATGTGTGTGTTTCTTAGCCCCAAGTGCAAAGCTTATTTCATACACTTAAAACAATTTGTAGCTAGAAGTGTTCATATGAAATATATTTTAAAGCAGCAACCCCTCCCCTGCCCCCCCAACCCCCCCCCCAAATGTAAGGAATGTTTCCATAAATTGATACCATGCTGATGTATTTCTGGCTTTGCATTTTCAGATGACACATTTTGTATTCTTTTTTAACGCGGTTCCCCCCCGTGCTGCAGCTGTTACAGCGGGGAAGGAGCTGATAACACGGGCCGGCCACTCTGCAACAACATTTCTTATTATTACGTAAACACACGTGTTCCTAATTTCCCCACGTTCTGGTCCAGACACGGCCCTTCTGTAGCCCTGACGAAGGCTCGTGTCTGGACCGAAATGTCAAAACTGCGGTGCATATATATTGACTTAAATATACGGTGTTGAAGAGTGCCCGGTGCGCTATCTACGTCTGCATATTTAAGCGAGGAATGACACCCGCTGACCGACTAAAGACCACATGACTATCTACTTCTCTTCTTACATAGACGCCATTTATAATTTTGTGTACTCGGCTATTTCTTGTTCTTGTACAATGGTGAAGGAAACATTCATGCTGAATGTAAGTGGGACATTGTTTCTTTTAACATCAGATCACAGTTCTACATCTCATTGAGCCTAAAATGGAATGCAGGTGTTAGCGCTGGGTACGTACATATTTACTCACAAGATAATACAGGACTTTACCAAATGGTTGACACGTTGAATTGACACATCCAGAAAAAAAAACAAAGCCCAGGTGAATCTCTGATCTGCACTTCAGAGGCGATGTGATTAGCCGGCAGTTTATAAAATACACAACGTAATTGTTTCAAACATCAGTAAACCACATTGTTTAACCTGGGGGGACAGTGTGAAATGAACATGACAGAGGCCAATAACAGTAGTGAGGGTGTAATTACAGAACCGCTACTGAATACACCTGGGCGATAGAATACACCTGGGCGATAAAATATACCCGAGCGATAAAATATACCCGAGCGATAAAATATACCTGGCCGATAGAATGCACCTGGGTGATAAAATATACCTGGGCGATAAAATACACCTGGCCGATAAAATATACCCGAGCGATAAAATATACCTGGCCGATAGAATGCACCTGGGTGATAAAATACACCTGAGCGATAAAATATACCTGTCCGATAGAATACACCTGGGTGATAAAATGCACCTGGGCGATAAAATATACCTGGGCGATAGAATACACCTGGGCGATAAAATATACCTGGGCGATAGAATACACCTGGGCGATAAAATATACCTGGGCGATAAAATACACCTGGCCGATAAAATATACCCGAGCGATAAAATATACCTGGCCGATAGAATGCACCTGGGTGATAAAATACACCTGAGCGATAAAATGCACCTGGGCGATAGAATACACCTGGGCGATAAAATACACCTGGGCACCTGGGCGATAGAATACACTTGGGCGATAGAATACACCTGGGCGATAGAATACACCTGGGCGATAAGCGATAGAATACACCTGGGCGATAGGATACACCTAGGCGATAAGTGATAGAATACACCTGGGCGATAGAATATACCTGGGCGATAGGCGATAGAATACACCTGGTCGATAAGCGATAGAATACACCTGGGCGATAGAATACACCTGGGTGATAAGCGATAGAATACACCTGGGCGATAGAATATACCTGGGCGATAGAATACACCTGGGCGATAGAATGCACCTGGGCGATAGAATGCACCTGGGTGATAAAATACACCTGGGCGATAAAATACACCTGGGCGATAAAATACACCTGGGCACCTGGGCGATAGAATACACTTGGGCGATAGAATAAACCTGTGCTATAGAATACAACTGGGCGATAAGCGATAGAATACACCTGGGCGATAGAATACACCTAGGCGATAAGTGATAGAATACACCTGGGCAATAGAATATACCTGGGCGATAGGCGATAGAATACACCTGGTCGATAAGCGATAGAATACACCTGGGTGATAGAATACACCTAGGCGATAGAAAACACCTGGGCGATAGAATACACCTGGGCGATAAGCGATAGAATACACCTAGGCGATAGAATATACCTGGGCGATAGAATACACCTGGGCGATAGAATACACCTGGGCGATAAGCGAAGAATACAGATACGCAAATAGAATAACCTGGCGATGAATGCACCCTGGGCGATAGAATACACCTGGGCGATAGAATACACCTGGGCGATAGAATACACTGGGCGATAGAATACACCTGGCTGATAGCGATAGAACACTGGGCGAGATAGAATATACACCTGGGCGATAAAATACACCTGGGGCGATAGAATACACCTGGGCGCTAGAATACCCTGGGCGATAGAATGCACCTGGCGATGAATGCACCGGGATAGAATGCACCTGGGCGTAGATAGAAACACTGGGCGATTAGAATGCACCGGGCGATAAGAATACACCTGGCGATAGAATGCACCTGGGCGATAGAATGCCCTGGGCGATAGGCAATGAATACCCCTGGCGATAGAATACACCTGGGCGATAAAATACACCTGGCTCAACTGAAAAAGTTTGAAGGAAGTCAGTAAAAGGTTCGAAGAAGAAAAAGATTAAAAACTATAAGAATATGTTAAAGGGCGTACTAGAACAAACCTTACCAACCGGATCAGAGTGAGTAATGAATGATGAGTACTATAGGATGCATTTATTTGCGTAGCCACTATACCTCCCGAGACACAAGAGATCCCAGCCAAAGACTTTGCAACCTAATTCTTATCATTTCAGGAGAGAACAGTGATACAATAAGTGGGACAGCACAGAGCCAACGTTTGGTACTGGATTAATGGGGTTCCAGGTCACATGATTTACTGAGTTACTAATATGTAGAGTGGTCCAATTAATATTAACAGTCTGAAAGTTAAGGAATCACGAAGGGATTGTATAAAATGTTATGCTTAAAGGGAAGGCATGTTAATAATACAGTAATACTAATAATAATACTAATAATCACTTTCATCCTATAGTGCTTTTCTCCCAATGGGACTCAGAGACCGTCAAAATACAGTACAAGCGCGCGGTACGCAGCACATGGGAATGTTACAGACACAGGTCTCTGCCCCGTGGAGCTTACAATCTGTTTTGATCTCTGAGGCACAGTAAGGGAGATAAAGTGACTTCCCCAAGGTCACAAGCAGCGACACCAGCTCCCTGATTCGCCCTCTGGTGAATTGTGTTACAGAGTTCGTTTTTACTCACTCAGCGCTTCCTTCAGCCATGTTAAATGATCAATTATTACACGTTCTTACTCTGAACAACTTTGCAAAACTGGTGTTTTGGACTTTTGCCACTTGCAAAACATCAAAGTCCGTCGACCACAGACACACAGGACACAGGCATATAGGCACACAGGCAGTATAGGCACACAGGCTTATAGGCACACAGGCATACAGGCACACAGACACACAGGCACACAGGCATATAGGCACACAGGCATATAGGCATATAGGCACACAGGCATACAGGCACACAGACACACAGCACACAGACACACAGGCACCACAGACACACAGGCATATAGGCACCACAGGATATAGGCACACAGGCTACAGGCACAGAGGCATACAGGCACAGGCATACAGGCACACAGGCATATAGGCACACAGACACACAGGCACACAGACACACAGGCACACAGGCATATAGGCACACAAGCATATAGGCACAAAGGCATATAGGCACACAGACAACACGGGCATATAGGCACACAGGCATACTGCACCGACACACTTTATTCGAGCAAATACCCAGTATGTACCTGGCAGATACCTGGAATGCGCCGCCTCTCACCTCTGACAAGCACCGTTGCGTTTGCTTCCAGCCTGGGTTCATGCCTGGCTGACGGGCGGTGATCTGTTAAATGATAATGATTAGGATTAAATGGCTGCAATGCTTCGCGTGTCTACAGATGGCATAAATTCAGGAATTGTATGAGTATATATATATTCTAGTGCAGTATTGAGCCAGCGGGAATAAAATGCTTCAATCCTGCCGGAAAATACTCAAGCATCGGGCAGGAAAAACAGTCACCAACCTCAATACACCCGGTATACCCGAATTCGTGGGACAGAGCCGAGCGTCAGAAAGTGTGTCGCCAGTGTAAGGCAGCATCAGCATCAACAGCACAGCATAAGCACACAGGCAACAGGACAGTCACAAAGGCATAAAGCCAACATAGCCAACACAGGCACATACAGGCACACAGGCATACAGACATACAGGCACACAGGCATACAGACATACAGGCCACACAGGCATATAGGCACACAGGCATACAAACTACAGACACACAGGCATACAGGACCACAGACATACAGGCACACAAGCACACAGGCACACAGGCACACAGGCATATAGGCATATAGGCACACAGGCATACAGAACATACAGACATAGAGACATACAGGCCACAGCACAGGCATACAGACATACAAGGCACACAGGCATATAGGCACACAGGCATATAGGCACCAGGAACCACAGACATACATTCACACAGGCATATAGGCACACAGACACACAGGCATATACAGTAGGCACACAGACATACAGATATCAGACATACAGGCATATAGGCATACAGACATACGACATACAGGCACACAGGCACACAGGCATTAGGCACACAGGCTACATTCACACAGGCATACATTCACACAGGCATATAGGCACACAGACACACAGACACACAGGCATATAGGAGGCATATAGGCACACCAGACACACAGACACAGAAGCATATACAGTAGGCACACAGACATACAGATACAGACATACAGGCATATAGGATACAACATACAGGCACACAGGCATATAGGCACACAGGCATACATTCAACACAGGCATATAGGAGGCATATAGGCACACAGACACACAGACACACAGGCATATACAGTAGAACACAGACACATACAGATACAGACATACAGGCATATAGGCATACAGACATACAGACATACAGGCACACAGGCATATAGGCACACAAGGCATACATTCACACAGGCATATAGGAGGCATATAGGCACACAGACACCACAGACAACACAGGCATATACAGTAGACACACAGACATACAGATACAGACATACAGGCATATAGGCATACAGACATACAGACATACAGGCACACAGGCATATAGGAGGCATATAGGCACACAGACACACAGACACAGAAGCATATACAGTAGACACACAGACATACAGATACAGACATACCCCCTTTGCATATTGGGGCTCGAGGTTGTTAGTGTGGCACTATATTTTTGCTTTTATCAATGGGAATTGGAGTCTACTGGGCTGCCTAATGCAAACTGTTAGCCGGCAGCTAGTGCTTGTAATTAACATGCTAAGCATCGATTATCCCCACTGTAACAATCTGTCTGTAATCATATCTATAACATTATGGTAAAGAGTACGGACGTGCACTGCATGGATCACATGTATGGATCACATGTGGTGAGAGATTACTCAGCATGTGGTGGCTGATGATGATTGATTACTGACTTTTACACAGTGAGGTGGAGGATGAACAGGCCTCAACCCTAAGTGTGTGCGGGCACTGCCATGCCATCAACCCTAAGGGTGGCGGACACCTGCCCTGCAGCCTCAACCCTAAGTGTGTGCGGGCACCTGCTCCCTGCCAGGCCTCAACCCTAAGTGTGTGCGGGCACCTGCTCCCTGCCACGCCTCAACCCTAAGTGTGTGCGGGCACATGGCTCCTGCCATGCGCTCAACCCAATGGTGTGTGGGCACCTGCTCCCTGCCACGCCTCAACCCTAAGTGTGTGCGGGCACCTGCTCCCTGCCAGGCCTATTGGGGCATTGGTTATTTCCACTGACTGCACAATTGCCGACTACCTGTATAGTGTGAAATTGGGAATTCTAAACAATGGGCCCTTAATCCCACTATGTCCAATGGTAATAGAGCAGGCTTCTGGGGTCACCACCACCTGTAGTGCCTGTGAGACAACCATTTGGTTTCTACCCAGTGACCAACAGTAAGATGCTGGCTCTAAATATCCTTCTATTTGCGTAAAGTTGGTCGTAAAAATCACAAACCTTTGCAGCAGAAATGGCGAACATGTGTGCGTGTGGAAATCTGCGCAAAGTCCGTGCTGAGGAAGCATCTCTCTTTACAGATATAGTGAAATATTTGTGACGTGGACGGAGAGACGCTCCCCCATCTCTAGCAGTGATGGTGATGGGAGAATCACTGCAGCAGACTGGCAGAGCTGGGTACCTGAGCAGCTGCGGCGAGGGAAGTGTGAGTGTCCCTGACAGGGCGTTGTGAGACATCATGAGGTTATCTTTTCTATTAAGATGAATTGCTGTCTCATTTAAGGGCTAATGATCCTTAACAGGGTAGTTATCTTGGCATTAAGATAACACACGGTTTTAGATAAGAGAAGCACCCTTCTGAGTATCCTTTCTCAGTCGCAATGACTGTTAGAATATGTTATGTGTGGGGAAAGGGTTAGTGCGCTACAAAGTGATGCGGTGTGCTTTATAATATAAAGATGCGGAAAGAAAATAAGGGATAACAATTATCCAGTGAACAGATATCTGATATAACTGGCACAATGAGAGTCCTTTTGGATTTATTCACTGAACACAATGATACCCAATGGGTTAAATGAGATTGACATCATCTCCTTTCTATAGTCCTGTGAAAGACCCCTCCTCTTAGATCTTGGGAAGGGTCTAGAAATACAAAACACAATTTAAATATGCTTAATATATTGTTCTGTCTGAATTTTCTTTTGTTACACACAAACACACACACACACATACATACATACATACATACATAGATATATACATATATATATATATATATATGAACAACAAGAAAAGAAAGCGCCCGATCCTAGTGCAGCATGAAAAAATACAATTTAATAAAAATGAATATGAATAAAACCAACAAATGCGTACTCACAAACACAGGATAAATAAATGCATATAATGAGTATACTCATTCGCCAACCGCCCACGTTGTGCCTTGGATGGCGCGCCCTCTCTCTGTCTGGGTTTTCTCAGCTCTGCTGAACCGACATCCAGCAGGGGATACAGGAAACAGCTCACCACAATGTGACCCGGAAGTCCTCCACAATGTTAGTGTATCCGGATATGAGGTCTGCAGTCCGTGACCCCGCAATGCAGGGGCTGATCAGAGAAGTCTCTCTGCACTCCCAAAGGCAGTCCGTAATGAAGTGGGCAGTGAGGATAGAGTCAAAATGTATATCACGGTGTGACAGCAGCTAAAAAACGCTCTTCTCTACGTGTTTCTTCACATAAAGTGATTTCATCAGGAGATAATATATATATATATACATACATACTGTATGTGATTGAAAAGAGAAAAAAGTAACCCGTATGGGAGCACTCAGGTATGCAATTGATATATTTGTTTATTTATTTGACACAGTGCAAAAAGGGATGAATAAACAGTACATGATTTAAAAACACTTAAAAAAGAGGCATGGACCCTTAAACACTAATGAACAGCACTAGGGAACGACACACACTGTCAACCCTAAACATGAAAAGGATAGTGACTCAAAAAACACTAGGGAGAATCAAAGTGAATCACAATAGGTTACTGGGTTCAAAGGCACCTACTGTATACAATGCTAAGGATAATGCACACTACACACCAAAAGGTAGACTTGTCAAAGTATAAATGACAGTCTCAAAGCATCACACATCTGCATTAGCATACAGTGATATAACCAATGCCTACAGCACAAATCATGTGTAGGAAAGGTGGTAAGGTGGAATGAAATCCCTAGATGTGTAGAGCAATGAAGTTAACGAATAGCATACAGTATAAAACATAACATTACAATCCACACAGTACATTGCATTTACAGTACATTGATTACTGTAAATGATGCATAGCATTAAATCTATGCACCATATACAGTACTGTACATTCTGCAAATGAATGTTAACAATATAGTACCATGTGTGCAACGGCCATGTGCTTTTTCCCTTTTAATGATGTCACCTTAAAAGGCACTTGAAAGCACAGCCTTCTGATTGGCTGTGCTTTCATGTCCCTTTAAGTGACGTCTCAATTTTTTTTATTATCGGCCCAAAACACATGATGGTTTTCACGGTCCAAATCAGGACCGGGAACCTACCAACAGTGCGTCAGAGTCTTTAAAAGCCTATTCGTCTCATTTTGGCGAGCCAAGCCGCGGAGGTGCGGACCAATTCCGAGAAGAAAAAAGACCGGCGTGGCGATGATTGAAAGAAACCACTCCTGCCCCGCCCGGAAGGAGATGAAGAAGAGATCAGATAAGATGTATTACAAGTAGAAGACCCGTTGATTTGGTTGTGGATTTTTAGTTTAATGTTTATTCTTTTGAATGGTTTATTATTTTAAGGTTTCCTGTTCGTGGTATTTGTTCGTGGTACCGCTGGGCACCGGGAGTCGGTGGGGCAAGTAATGGTAATGAACTAAAGTAACGAAATGTATTTTCTTTAACTTGTTAATTTTTTCAAAAGGTTTTTTAACCTAGTGTATTGTTTTTTTTTTTGGTGGTATAATCGATTATTTCGTGCCACTGTATTATGTAATAATACATATATATGTCTAGAAGATATACTGTAGCGTAGACAGTCATGGTAAGAAATTGATGAGTTTTTTAAAAGCTGGATTAGATGGTGTTTTTTAATTAATTTGTGAGTTTAAAGTAGTTTAAAATTAGATACTGGTCGATGTATTCCTTGTATGTATTTTTTTTGAGGAGGTCGGATACTGTAGGTAGGCCTTGGTTTGAAAGGTGTATTGTCGGTACTTATATTTTCAAAGGCCTTAAATGGGTTCTGCCTCTAGGCGTTGAATCTGTTAATATGTTCACATTGTTCAGATTGAGTGTGAAATGTTTAGAGATCTAAATAGTATTGGGCTAATTGATTTTTTTTTCCTTTGATTAATGTTCCGAATGTATACGTATGTGCATGATTTTATGGCTTTGGATGTGACTTTTTTCATTGGTGGTTGTGATCATATACAGTACAATTAGATTGTTAGATCAGTTTAGGAATTTTTAAAGTAAATTGATTTAATTTGTGGGTCTGTAGGGAGACGTTTTGGTTGTAGGGCAGTCATGCTTTTGTACCCTTCGTACCATTTATGTGGACTGATATATTGGTTAATTATCATGGGTGTGTCTATAACTGTGTGTATCTCATCTATATATCTAATATATCTACTATCTATATCTATCTATATATATATATATATATATACATATCTCATACACTGGCGTACACGCTTTATCGGCGCTCGGCTTAGTGCCCACAATTCGGGTATACCCTGGTGTGTATTGAGGTTTTGTGACGTGTTTTCTTGTCCCGAGTGCATTGAGGTTTTGCCAGGCAGGGATTGAAGCATTTTATTCCCGCTGGCTGCACATACTGCACAGTATATATATATATAACTGCATTACAATTCAGAATTTATGCCATCTGGTAGACAAGCGAAGCATGCACTATTAAATCCTAATCTTACATTTAACAGATCAGCCGCGCCCGCTCCGTCAGCCAGGCATGAACCCAGGCTGGGCAGGCCAACAAACGGGGCTTGTCAAGGTGAGGAGCGGCGCATTCCAGGTATCTGCCAGGTACATACTGGGTATTTGCGTCGCAATGAACAGTGTGTCTTGCAGTAATATATATATATATATATATATATATATATATTATATATATACTGTCTGTTATCTCTCTCCTCTTTCTGCTCTGTCCTCTCTGTAATTATACCGTATAATATATATATAATATTGCATGATGAAGCCACATACAAATTCATGGGTAAGGGTGGGTATCGTGCCTTGTGGCTTAAACCCCTTAATTATAATCTTTGCGGTATTAATCCGATAAGGTGTTTTAGAGGGTTAATTGATACGAAATGTAATTGCATGTATTGGCTTGGTTTTGGCTAGTTTTGTGTGTCAAGAACAGTAAGCCTTCTGGCTGCGGACACTTCTTATGATGAGGTCAGTAATTACTTTATTATTATTTGTATAATGCAGTTATGTTTTTAATAATGGCAATTAATCTATTCTCCTATCTGGATATCTTATGTGCACCTTATTGTAACTGTAGTTTTGGGGGGAGGGTGTTGTATGAATTATATGGCAAGGTTTATGTTTTTACATTCAGGGTTACTTTCCGGGTTTTGCGTGGACCTCTGGAGACCACCCGGGGGTAATCCTCGGGTACCTAAAGGGTAGCAGCTGGTGGTTCCACGGGTGACACATTCGGGGATATGATGGTGTGGTCCCCTTCTGTGGGGGCACCGCGTACCAGTCGTCTGCTTGCATGACGATTTTTGGTCCCACTTCTGGGTGCACCTCTTACCCGTAGGTGCGGGATATGATTTGGTCCCACTTCTTGTGGGGGCAAACCGCTGACCCTTAGTGAGCACCCGTGAGTTCCCCAGACCCCCCATGGGAACCACCCGGCCCCGCCTGACACCTTGGGTTTGACCCGGGGCTTCCCAGACATCCTTTAGCCTTACGTGTTGGACCCATATGCGGCTCACGTGACCCAAGGGAAATGCACCTGTGCGCCATGGTTGCTTGCAGGATCCACCGCGGGCCCTCCAGAACCTTTGGAATGCTGCTGTTAACTGTAGGTCTGTCAGGTGCCCTGCCAGCCCACGGGGAACTAGCGGGGGCCTGCGTATGGACCCTGAATGTAAAGAGAAACTTGTATGTATGGGGGGGGGGGGTCCAGACCGCAGAGGGGGGTGGTGAATATGTATTTAATAAATAGAATGGCTGTTTATTGTGTTGATTGTACTGTTGTTTAGTGTGGGTAATGGGTGGGGGTTTGTGTTTCCCCAACGGTATGTGGGTGAGGCCTCGCCTTGTGGGGTAGTTAGTGGGTTGAGGGTTGAGGGGTTGTTAGGGCCTGCACGTGGTGGGGGGTTAGGCAAAAGTGGGAGAGGGTATGTCCATAGGCGTCCGCTGAGTGGTGGGTGAGACGGGTTAACCCCTTCAGACTGTAAGCGGTTTATTAACCGCCTGGTGATTAAGGGGTTAGGGACATTACTTGAAAGTGTAGTTTTTTTCTCTTTTTACTGTGAGCAGCAGCGAGGTTGCCATGGGTATTGGGGGTATTGTATTGAATGTATTTATTGGTATTATGCTTAACCCCTTCATACCTTAGGTCGGGCTATACGCTATGTCTCCATAAGCCTCGTTTCCTCCTTAACTTTTAATATATTGTGCAGAACAGGGGGTCCCCTGAGATTAGATTTCTGTCTCGGGAACCCCCGCTCACTGTAAAATTATTAAAATACAAAGCTGCTTCTTTACCATAGCGTCATACCTCTAACTAAGAATGGATTTTTAACTGATTTGTAATGATGTGTTGTGTTTTATAATTCACGTGTAACATGTGCAGTGGGTCTCCTAGCTGAAGGCTCACCGGTTTCAGGTCTGTGGACACCGTGCCCCCCGAGATACAGCCCCTTTAGGAATGGCCAGGTGTCCCTCTGCGCGTGCTTTTTGGTTTACGTACCGCGGTCACGTGATCGGGCCTTTCAACCAGAGTGATACCGGACGCCCTAAGGGGCCTGTATCTCGGTGGCAACGGGGTCCCCCACTGGAACAATTGCCGGATTCAGCGCCCAGACCCGGCACAATCGACACTATAATAACAAAGTATTTCAACTGTCTTTCTTTTGTATTTATTTATTATTATTGCGGGGATGCTGTGATGTGATATTTTTCTTCTTGTTTTATTGGGGTGGTGACGGGGTTTATAAATGGGGGAGTTTATCGTACACTACATCATACTTATTTATCGGGAGGGGCCTTGAAAGAACAGAATTCCCCCCACGCCAATTGGCCGCGCTCATTGCTCTTTTGTTTCAATTTTGCTGTTTTTGCGGGTTTCATCTGGCAGCAAAATAGCAGTTTGTACAGTATTACTGAGTGTGAGATACATTAACATCAGTTTCTTTTATTCTGAGATGGATCGCACAAAAAACTTTTATGTACAAATACGTACAAAAACCGTGCAACACACAACAACATTTCAGTATCCTTTTTTTTAAAGGTACAGCAGGGACTATCGGAGTAACACATGTACTGTACAGTACAAGCACATAGGCCGTCATGGGCTCACTGAAAGTCCTCCCCATTTTCCAGCCATGGGCCGCTGCCTGCATGGCGCAAAACGCCATTAATGCAAGTCTCTAACAGGCCTGCTCCTTACACGGATCTGTAACAGGGTCATAGCGCGCATTTCCTTCCACGAAATCTTTTTCCTTAATTGTCAGGATGCATTTTTTGGGCGATTCCCATCATGTTCACTTTGAACACGCCACTCGCAGTACACTGTGGTAGGGAAACATGGTGGTAAATAGACTCAAGGAATACTTGTGTGGTATACCATCACTATCCTCCCCTATACTTCGCCCCTCAGCACCGGTGTCAGATCGCACAGGGTATGTCGGCACTGTTTTGTTATGCGAGCGGGTTTCTGCGGTCTTTTGGAGTTGGGTGTACTTGAAGAGGCGATGGGCAATGGTGAGGGTTCTTGGGAGGAAGCTGTCCTCCGGTAGTGGTCGCCGGGTTGTCTTCCCACACGGCGTACGGTCTTGACGGGGTTGTCATGTCCTCCTCAAGAGCATAGTTAAAACTGTTATCGTTCTGGTGGAGGGGGTGTGCTGGGTGATGGACGGGGGTGCGAAGGTACCATGCATCACATCCATGTCACCCCCCTGCTCCAGCGTCGGGGAACAGGGGCATTAACAGCCGATCAAATAATTTTAATATGCCCGCTAGTCCTGCCTCTTCTTGTGCATCCTTTGATCCATCCTCTGCGCCATTTGTAGCATCTCCCCTTGCTGCCATCTAGCACCCGACTCCAGAAGCAGATCTAGCTTTTGCGAGCAACACTAGAATCCGGGGAGATCCCCTTTCGCCCATTCAGGATCCGGTCCCCCGAGCTGCTTGTGCATGGCATCTGGAGGATCTGGGGGATGGGTGCCACTGAGGATGAGATGGGGTTTTCCCCCCTGGCAGAAGCTGGCGATGGAGACGTGCCGAAGAGGTGACTGGGGATTCCCCGTTACAGGAGAAGCCTGCGCGTGTGGAAAGGAGGGAGAAGGTGACCGCTTGATTTCCGGGAGAGAAGCAGAGTCGTCCAATGATCAAATTTAAACCGTGACCCGTTGATTCGAGTCAGCAGCATCTTCAATGGAACCGGAGAGATGGGGGTGGAAAGCCGGTCTGAAGATTCCGTGACAGCACAGCCGATTCGTCGAAGCTTCTGGGAAGTGGTCCTGCGGATTCGTTTAGTTGGCCTGCCATGCGTCTTGCGTACCGGCACGTAACCCGTATTTCTTCTTCACATAATGAGGCCGACGTGTTTTAAAAAGCCTTATGCCTTTGGGGTCAGCAAAAGGTTTCTTGTTGGCCTTAGCCTGTCGCTTGCCTTTGGCTTGGAAAACGGTAACTGCCTTTCCTCTTTTCAGTGTGCAGGCACATCATATTGTGATATATTCTTTCGTTCGTCCATAGAACGGGGCGGGCTCCATGTACGCGGGAGCACACTCAGTTCTGGACAATGGCTTCAAGATAAAGATCAGGCAAGTGGTGGCTTATGCAACCGTGTACAACCTTTATGCATGGCGCGCAGGTACAGGTGTGAAAGTGGGTGGTCTGTAATGTGAGTCATTAACATATAAATATACCATTCCATTTTTGTGTATTCACTGCACATTGAATCCCCATCGACTAAACATGAATACACATTCTTTGGTTTGTATTTCCTTTCTCAGTACTCGCAGCAATGCCTGTTTAAGAAGATTTCAAAGGATCTCAGCATGAGAAATGAAGGAGATGTACACGAGTCGGAAACGAATTGCAGATATCCACGCTGGTTAACTGCTTCTGGCCTCGTTGGCCATCAAGCACCGTTGGCTTCATCACAAGGAAAAAACACAGGACCGAAAAAGGCACAAAAAGATAACACATGCGTAAGTTAAGAAAATGTAATTTAATAAAAATTAAACAAAAAAAATATAGAAACTGTAGTGTACATCTACAGTATATACCGTTTTTCTATATTATTTATTATATTACAAACTAATATACTGTAGTGTACTGTATGTGTGGTCATTTATATTTTTGTGTCACAGTATACACTTTTGGTATATTTCAACATTCATCGGACACGAATTACGAGTATAGTATGTGTTATTTATTATGATATTACAACATTATACCTTATTTAATATAGTATTTTATTATATTCCAACATTATATACGGATTGTAAACTGATGTGTGGTCAATTATTTTTTGTGCAGCAAAGTATACCACTTATTGTAATTGCAATTCATCTGACAACGAATTACCGTAGAACAGTATGATGTGTATTATTATGATATAATAATCAGTATATTTTACATTATATTTATATTACAGAAACAATTACTAGTATACGGTATATTTTGTCTATGTATATTTATAGTACAGCAGTATACATTTTTTTGTATTTTATATTACTGTATATTACAACATTACATGTACAGTATACAGTATACATTTTATATTGCTGCAATAATACACACAATATAATTTCTTTGCATTGTAGGGGAACACTCTTCTGGTGGACAATAAGTGAGGAGAATGATGAGAGGAGCGCATTAAAGGGTAAAAACACCTTCAGGAAAACCACAATCTGACGGTATCCGAGAGCATCATAAAGAAGATGAGACGCAGAATTGGATGGAAATATTGACGTGGAGGTAGTATGGACAGTACAGTGATGTACTGTACTGTCAAATAAAAGTGTTGTTGTTGCAAATCTGTCACTGCGCTGTGCCTAACATTTTTTATAATTCCTTGTTTCATTACAGACGTACCCCAATGAAAGCACGCCACAAAATCAACAAGGTGCTCCAGGCCCAGGGCATGATCGACAAGCGGTGAACTTTCCAGGATTGCATCTTCACTGGATAGTCTATGTGTCGCTGGAGGATTTGCAAGATTTGCGTTCCACAAAAAGGCCGCATAAAACATTTGAAGCCGCGGCCAAACACTCCTGTGAAGCTTGGCAAATGTGTGGGGTGCCCATCTCTATGGCGTGACCGGGATGCATTGTCTCTTTGAAGTACAATTCCATCCAAATATAATGCCGCCTAATGCACTTCTGACTAGCGTTCCTTACCGTATGCCTGTACGGTACTATTGAGCACTTTTCTTTTCTTGCTATATGATCATGAATAAAATTTCTTCCAGACAAACATTTGTGCCCTGATAGTGCGATAACATCACACAAGACTTTGCCTCCCAATGGGTCCATCCGCTTTTACCAGGACAATGATCCCAAGCACACCGCGTCGCTGCGCATATCCTTGAAGCGCGGCATCAACTGGTGACGACCCTCGGAGAAGTGCAGTAGAAGAGAAGACCGTGTCCCATTTATGTTCCCTGTTTGTACTGTGTACTGTATCTCTTAAACTCTTGTCCTTTCTTTTCCAATACAGATCGCCAGACTTCAATCCATCGAAATGGTCTGGCATCACTGAAGGACCACATCGTAAAGTGTGGCGAAAACCCTCCAGAAGGACGAGTTGTATAAAGCCATAATGAGTTTTTGGAACGATGTACTCACCTAGGAACGAGCAATAAATATATAACCATATGGCCACTGTGTTTGCCATTGTCATCAGCGCGCCATGGACAAGCATCAGAAAGTAGCAGTGCTGTAGTATTGTACAGTAATTACTATGGTACGGGAGTATGGCACAATTTTGAGCTTGTCCCAATGTCAGAGTATACAGAGTCCAGTATACAGTACAGTAACTAGTTTTGACATACTACAGTAACTGCTACTAACTGTCTCCAGTTTTTGTCTTCCAGAGAGCTGCACCACCACCTACTTTACAGTAGTTCTAACCATTAATCAAGTACGCACATACGGTACAGTACAGTAACTGACAAAGTGGTTGTTTTTTCCTTGTGCGTTCCAGGAAAAAGTGGTGCACCAGGGGGGAGGGGGGGCCTTGTTGGTTCGTCAAATCTGCTTGTGCGTCAAATGTACAGTATATAAGACAGTTATGATGTCACACAAAACCTCTTCCTCTTCCATAACTACTGTACGCCCGCAGACACAGAGATAATGTTTACACGTATGAAGGGAAAAAGAACAGGATGGGTTATTTACATTACAGTATACTGTGCAATATTTATAACTTATAAAAATTTTATATAACTGTATTTTATGTCTAAAGTTTCGAGAATGGTACTCTACTCTGTATGAGACCTGGTGACTTTCAAACCCTCTCAGAACCCACAGAAGGATTATGTTGACATCCTGTATATTTTCTCCTGTATATTTTTCAGTGATTTTAAAGCAGTGGTCTGTTCTGGGAACAGCCCAGGCCAGATTAACAAAACAATGGCTTTGGATTTGATTAGCCATACGAGTTATGTTGGCCAGGAGGAATTAAAAACTCTAAGGGAGGGGTGGTGGTGTGGCTGTAGATTGTACATAACTGTTCAGGATTTTCAACGTCAGGTCACCCTAATAATGCATGAATAGACCCCCAACATGACAGGCCCAAATTACTAGTAGCCCAATGTATAACGTACAGACTGTTAAAGTAATGTATTGATTGTGTGTTGATGTGTTTTGAAATTGCGTTACGTGAAAAGTTTGCATTCCAATTCATCCATCCTGTATTGGTAACTGGTAATTTGTACATAACACAGTATTATTTGGATGGGCGGAACTAGTCAGCACTAATACAAAACTGTGTTAATTTATCCCATAAAGTACTGAATAATCGACCGCAATCACCGATTGTAGGTAAATGGGTGCATATGGTGGTGACCGCAACTACGGCTGCTAAAGGTTAATAAATCGATACGTATTTATCAGTATGATCAAAGAGGCTGTGTGTGATCAGCAAGGAATTCCCCTTATAAATATCACACTCATCTTTGGTCATTCATCATACAGTACATATTAACGGTAGGGTAAAAGGTAGACCAACACCATGGTCTTGCAGTATCATTATACTGGTATTACTAAAAAATTCTGTCAGTTTGCACCAGAATCTCTGCGGATTCGGGAAATAATTACCATTTTATTAATTCTACGTACTGTATAGTAAGGAATCCTTCTATCAACCTCTTTGATCAACACTGATAAAATACAGTAAATTTTATTCTCCACGAGCACGTCAGCTACTGACAAACTGCTTTTTTTTTGCTTGCAAATAAACCACAAAACAGGGAAGCGCTATACGGTATGATTTAGGATCAGTTTGCCCACAAGCCACTGTATGTTGAAAACCACATACATTAAAATAGAAATGGAGCAAAATTTTTGCATGAATAATTACACAAAACAATTATAAAATAAATAGCACAAGCCTCTTGACCAGAGAGAAATTTGTCCAGGAGTTGTTTTGGATACGAGGTATGGCCCCTGTCTGATAGACAGACTCGGGCACAATGGCCTTGAAGGTTATAATATCCATAAGGTAGCTGGGAATTGAAAAGGTCACTACAACTGGTCAGGTATCTTAGTTTGTTAATGGGAAGTGCCGGTAAGGCATCAAATGGTGAAAGCGCTCAGCCAACTTACATACGTGTACACTCTTTGCGCGTTTTTTGCTTTGCAAAGACTGCAAACCGCAATACCGCAACATTGTAAAAAGATGAGCAAAAAACAAGAGCAATGACGCGAAATTGGCGTGGGAACTCATTTCTTCTGTTCTAGGCCCCTAGCATATCTTGCTTTCTTTATATTTATCACTTCCCATTAACACTCCCATTTATAACTAATCCTGTCATATATTCTTTTCCTCTTCCTGTCTTCTTTCGCCGTTTCCTTTCTTACCCCTTGTTGTCGACTGCTGTCTGCTTCGTTCGTGGGTTGCCCTGAGCCCTCTCCTGGTGTGGCTGGTGTTGGGGTTGTTGCCTTTTCCCTGTCCTTAGCTTTGTTCGTGGTGCTGGTTGTTTCGCCCAGTCCCCGTCCCCCCTTCTGCCCCTTTTCCCGATTGTCCACCCACCCCCCGACTCCGGTCCCGCCCGCCCCCCGCACAGTTGAAAAATTCCCTGCCTTTCCATGCCGAATCAATGCAGGGAGGTTTCCCATGCAGGTAGGGTTTAACCCAATGCAGGTCAGGCTTTGGCCTTTATATAACTACCCTCTCTCTCTCCCCTTCATTGTAATCTGTTTTACAACACGCTTGAACACACAACAACATTAGGGGGGAAGTGGCTTTTAGGCCTTTATAAAGTATCTCTCTCCTCATCTTCTCTTCTCTCTCCCTTCATTGTAATCTGTTTAATTAAACACAAACATTTCTGATTGGGAAGGTGCTTTAAGGGCTTTAATATAAACGCTCTCCCTTCAGTGTATCTCTTAACAGAACCATTAGGGTGGAAGGTGGGGCTTTAGGCGAGGCTTTTATATCTCTCTCCCTTCTTGTAATCTGTTTTAACACAAACTAAAAAAACAACAAACTATAAAACAAACGAAAAAAAAAGAAGACAACTACACAAATTAGGAGGTGGGGAATGTGGGCTTTTTAGCCTTATAAATCTCTGTCCCTTATTAATATCTCTGTCCCTTCAAGTGTATCTGCTAACAGAACACATATGAGGGGGGGGAGGTGGGGGTGCTTTAAATTTAAAAAAATAAACAATGCTGTTTAATATGTATAAGGTTTTTTTAAATTAGATCAGTAGATGTATCCTTGTGTATTGTAAGGGTTTAGTTTGGTTTAAATTGTCTTTTTCTGGTTGTACTTACGTAATATATTGATGTTGGTTTTTACTACACTTGATTGGTTCAAAAAAAATAGCTGTGTTGACTTGTTTGGTAAGTGTTTGTATTGTACAGTATTTACTACTGGTAGGAGTACTTGCAATTAAATGATATATATATATATATATAGATATAAACAAAGAATAGAATGCGCTCCTCAGTGTGTAAAATCAGACTAATTACCAAATGATTGTATTAAATGGATATAGCAAAGGTGAAGGCAAAAGTGAATGCAACAGTATTAGGATGATTGACTCACACTAATAAAAATACATGCAATATGTTATAATAAAATGCTGAGTGCCAATGTTTTAAAAAGCTGCTGTAAAACACAAATATATGCCAGTGAACAATACAAATATAATAAATGGCATGTGTTGGTAGTTTGACTACTGCACTAATGAATCCCTATGAATGATACTAAATGAATGATGAATGGAAAAATACAGAAAAAATGACACTAAGTGTGTCAAAGATAAAAAAAAAATAAAAAATAAAAATGAAAAATGTGAAAAAGTAAAAATATATCAACCAAACCAAGGGTCCATGCTAGGATCTGGCTGCTCTCATCAAGGACCAACGAAACCCAGAAACTGTGAACAACAAGAAAGAAAGCGCCCGATCCAGTGCAGCATGAAAAAAATACAATTTAATAAAAAAAAATGAATATGAAAAACCAACAAATGCGAACTCACAAACAACAGGATAAATAAATGCAATAATGAGTATACTCATTCGCCAACCGCCCACGTTGTGCCTTGGATGGCGCGCCCTCTCTCTGTCTGGTTTCTCAGCTCTGCTGAACCGAATCCAGCAGGGATACAGGAAACAGCTCACCACATGTGACCGAAGTCCTCACAATGTTAGTGTATCCGGATATGAGGTCAGCAGTCCTGATGAAATCACTTTATGTGAAGAAACGCGTAGAGAAGAGCGTTTTTTTTAGCTGTGTCACACTCTGAGTGATATACATTTTGAATCTATCCTCTACTGCCCATTCATTACGGACTGCCTTGGGGAGTGCGAGAGACTTCTCTGACAGCCCCTGCATTGCGGGGTCACGGACTGCAGACCTCTATCCGGATACACTAATATATATATATATATATATATATATATATACAAATACAACTGTATGCTCATCTGCATGTCTTAGGCAGGTCTGCAACCCCGCTTTTCCCCATCATCACCCAGCACACAGCACTTCCACTGCAGCAAGGGAAATCTGGGAAATGACATGCAAATGTGCACACAGTGCCACTTTTTGCTTCAAAAACCATTTTTAACATGGTTCCCTATACACATATATAACTTGTGAGCACATGGCTCATAATATAACTTGTGAGCACATTCACGTCTTAGTCAGGTCTACAACTGCTTTCACCATTATCGCCTAGCATACAGGGCTTCCACTGCAGCAAGGGATTCTGGGAAATGACACGCACATGAGCACACATACGCGTGTGTATATATATTTTTTTTAAACTAATTTGACTGTATCTTTGTGTATGTTTCTGCCTTTGCAGCAGTAAGTAATGCATAGCATGTAGTAACGGGTGCGTCTTATGTCAGCTTTATCCCAATCTCTCTCCTTTGATTTGTAGATAACCATGCCCATATATCCATTCTTAAACTACTATAATGGGTTTGGAGATTTTTTAATAGTATATTATGCTGGCATTATGTCACAAATAGTGATTTAAAGCTGCAGTTCAGTCTTTTTTTTTTTTTTTTTTTACATTTATTTTTTTACTTCAATAGTTTTATGTGTGCAATCTCTAATTACCTAAAGAACTGTATAGCTGCAGGTCAATTCGTTCTCCATGTATTGATAGGTCCAAATTTGGTGACATATTAAAAGCTGGCATTTGTTTATAATCTGCTTGACTGGCAGTGGAAGCTCATGAATATTCATGAGCATTCCTGCACTGACAAGTGCTAGAGGGAGGGCGGGGCTGACAAAGGGGTGTGCCAGGGCTTGTGACAGGACATCAAGGGGCAGTGCCTTAGCAAATGGCTGTTAAAATAGAATACAAGAAAATTGGTCTTTCAAAGTTGTTTTTTAAAAAACAGAAAATGCTAAAAGTATTTTTTCTTACTACAGAACTGATTTATTAAAAAAAAACACACATGCAGGATATTGACTGAACTGCAGCTTTAATACATGCGATTCTCTATTCATTCTTCCATGTATATAATAGTGGATATAAATAAGTATATATGTGTGTTGTTTTTTTATAATCGTGCAACATAGTTCATTGGGTGAAACCATGTTCTGTTACTTCTAGTTTGAGGATGAATTATGTTTGTTAATCCATTCTGTTACAGAATTCTTTTTTTTTTAAACTATTTTGAATATAATAAGATTGTAATGTTCTGTTTAGGGACATCTCCCAAATAGAATATCCTCCTTGTAACCACATATATGTACCATACATGTAGTATTTTTTTGTGTTGACATTTCTATATGGAGAAGCCCATAATAATACACTTTGCTATTTGCACATGCAGGAAGTAACAACTGGTTTAAATAAACCCCCAAAAAGGCCTCCCCGTACAGATTTCTTTATATAAGTAAAACTGTGTGTAGGTTCTTTTTCTATTCCCCGTTATTAGGAGTTTATGTCTTTTTTATGGACCTTTTGAAATCATTCTGGTTTAAAATGATCTGAACTAACAGATACACCTTGTATGCACTTAGTGAATTTAATGGTCACTCCGTTAATTCACTATCAATTACCTCTAATGTAAAATGAGGAAAGCGCCATAGATTAACTAATCCCTCGGTGAAGTGATTGCTATCGCAAAACGCGTGGGGTCAACGGGTTTACTTGGTACCTGGCTGGTTGCCAATATCCCTGAGGAGAAGTCTCGGTTCCTGCCGCTGTCTGTAGCGGACTGCAGAGACAGAGCGCACGGCGGGTGACGTCACAAGATGTGGTACCGCTTATTGGACCTAATCATTCTACACAAATGTATTTGCACACACACTCTAAGACCGCATAAGAACACAGATAAAGGGACATACGTAGAAACGAAACAGAGATCTAAAATCTGATTCTATGAAGAGCTCTCATGCTGCTAGTCTAAAACAGGGGTGTGAAACTTTCCCCCCTGCGCCACCCCTTTTTCGTGCCCCCCCCCCTCCTTACCTTGTCTCCGGCGTCAAATGACGCTGCGGGGGGCACATGACGTTACGTTGCCATGGCAACGTGATGTCACCTGATGCCGCCTTGCCATGGCGACACGTCGCCGAAGACAAGGTAAGGGAAGTTGCAGAGGCCTCACACGATCCCCCGGCATTTAATTTAAATGCCTTGGGGGAAGAGCGCGGGACATCTGCAACCGCCCGCGCCCCCCCTGGAGAATCTTGCACACCCCCCCACCCCCCCACCCCCGTTTGCAAACCCCTGGTCAAAGACATCCTCAACTGGTATCCTTACTGGGAGAATTAGAAACAGTCACTGGGATACTTATCGGAGCTCCAGTAGGAAAAAGACCCCACATCAGCCTCACGGTTATTTCATGTGCATTTCCCGACACATTTGATGGGCCTCCCATACGCCCTTATTCTGTAAGGTGTGATAAGCGGGGGTGACGTGCTACCGCAATGACTTTAATGGGGCTTTCCATGCAATAGCACGCCATCTGCGCTATCACACCTTACAGAATAAGGGCCATAGTCTTGGGTAACCATTGCCTTGATGACAACGTCTGCAATTGTTTGCCTCGCTCTGGAGTAAAACTTACTAATGTCTCAGTGAAAGCCAGCATTGCTTAACTTTAGCCTCACACTTTTTACCAGCGTTACCATGGATATGGTATTACTTGTTATTTATATGATTGTCAGGTGTATTACTGCTGTGAAGCGCTATGTACATTAATGGCGCTATATAAATAAAGACATACATACATACATACCCTATACTATTTAAAACTGACTAACCTTAAATCACCTCACAAATCAAGTAACCCAATAGCCTGCACTCATGGCTACTGTCCCACAGTCACTCCTACCATCTACAGCACTTATTCCCTCACCTGCTGTCTCTGTAAGCTACCCATCATACCACTTAGATTGTAAGCTCTTCGGTGCAGGGATTTCCTTTTCTATTGTCTGATTTTGCTGTGCTTATTGTATTTTAATTCCCTGTACTGTACTCTTTGTGAAGTGCTGAGTACACTTTTGGCGCTATATAAATAAAGATATACAGACATACATACTGTACACAAGGTGAGCCAGTCCCCTGGTATACTGTATATTGCCATCTGGCCAGCTTGCTCTAGGGGGCTTACAGGAAGTCCTTGCCTATTCATTTGTAAAATGAGGGTATTCCTAGTAATTGAATTAGTAACATCAATAGCATAACCAAATACAGATCACAGCAGGAAGTGCTGCAGAGATTCACACATGATTTGTTTTTGGCTCTTTAGAAGTGTCATGGCAGACTTACAGTAAGTAGAGAGCAAACAGTCCCCCCCTCCCCTCCCCTCCCCCCAACCCCTCCCAAGCAAACAATTGGAAACCTCTATTAGGAGAAGCTGTTCCCTCCGTCACAATGGGTTGTTTCCCACATATGTTCTATGACAAAGGGGAGCACAGGTATTGACCATATCTAAAGCCTACAAATACACAGTGCAGTAAAAGGGAGCAGAACGTCCTGAAAGCTGCTAACTGAGGCCCCAAACCGCCTCCAATATGTCTGGTATAGCAAGAACTGACCAGGGAGGTTCCGGCCATCTCTGAACATGCTACGCTTGTGAATTTCAAATGTTTTTAGCAATGTGAAATAAAAGTATTTACAATAGAATGCAGAGATTCCCAACGGTAACAACATCGCCTTAATTGTGGGAGAACGTGGCTGTAATCTTGGTTCCAGTTAGGGTACATGTTAGGTCTGCAACTGGTTTTATCTGGTTCATGTGAGCTTTTGCAGCCAGACGATTTCCATAAATACTCGGCCTAGTATCCGAGAACAAGCTATATACATTAGGTTTGCACAATGTCCACCCTGCTACCATCGTCACCAGCACCACGGAATGTTGTGAAGCATACACAGTAGTACTGTACGTGGCTATATGTGAGCTACTTTCCCGTTTGATTGCTTGAAACCTGAGCTCTGTGCTTGGCAATGATCTGCCTATATAAATGCTCATGGGATTCCCCTTCTGTGCCTCCAGTTTGTACTAAAATCTCAAGCCCCGGGGAATCAAAGTGCACTTGACAGCTCTGACTTTAAGCCTAATTTGCACATAAATGAAGTTGCAAAAAGCTTAAAAAGCCCTGTTTTATTTAGAAGGTGGACAATCATTCCGATTGGCAGAAGTCCCATTGTGCCAACTTTAAACTGTGCCCCAGACAAGTAACAACCCAATAAACAAAACGATGACATGTCCTGTGAAGATGTTTCTCAGGCTGCATCTGAATGTAAGTAATGATGTAGGAAGAATAGGACAAGAAAAAAACAAGTCATGTGCATAATTATCCATGTGACGTGACAACTAGTCCAAAACGGAGCATGTTCAGCCCTCATATGGGAAATAAATGAGAGCATTTGCCACCCAATTCTAAGAAGCTTTTTGTTGAAGACTGAACCACCCCATATGCATCTAAAATAAAAAGCGGTCACCCATCTCATGCTCAGCAAACCCATGTGTGATACACCTTCTCAGATAAGAGGTTGGCGACACTAACTGTATTATCTAGAGAAACATTCCATGGAAGGTAGAGAGAGCGCTGGCTGACTACCCAGAATATGGCCGAAACCTGCACAGATAGGTCAGGTATAGCCGACGCCAGCTTAAATGGCTTGTTTATAACAAAACTGTTATGTTATGTTTTGATTTTAATTAAAGTATGGAAGATAACATTAAAAAGAAAAGTAAATCAAAAACCCACCCAGAAAAGGCATCACGAGAGGAGAGATGTGTCGTGTGTGTGTCATATGAATATATACCACATCTAAATGATCTATGTCACTATATGAGGTTTTATTGATTAATGCAGAATGCCAGAAGGGCCCCCTGTACTAAAATTACATAAATACTGTATTAATATATAACTGATATTATGGCATGGGTATTTTAGATATGTTTATTCCCCCCATTTGTCTAATTTCCCCTCTTTTTTATATTATTTTTAGATGGACATATCAGTTAAACATGGTTCTCTCCAACGTCCCCACTCCCCACTGCACCATTATTTATACACTTCTCTCCCAGCAACTTCTTTACCCCTCAATATAAAGCACCCACACAAATCCTCTATTTACACCCTCTATCTACTCCTTCCTGCTGCTGGGGATCTCCCCTAAGCCTGAACCCAACCACATACACAGCCACTGACACTCCTACCTACCATTGTGGCCAAGCACTGCCATCTACTGCACTTATTCCCTCACCTGATGTCTCTGTAAGTTTCCCATCATACGACTTAGATTGTAAGTTCTTCGGGGCAGGGATTTCCTTCCCTATTGTCTGATTTTCCTGCACTTATTGTATTATTATAATTCCCTGCTCTGTATTCTTTGTGAAGCGCTGAGTACACTTTTGGCGCTATATAAATAAAGACATACAATACAATGCAATACATTAGCAGTGATTAAGGAGCGATCCAAAAATATATATTTTTCTTTTCTACTTTTTCCATTTTAAAGCTGCAGTTCAAGCAATATCCTACGTGTTGTTGTTTTTTTTTTAATAAATCAGTTCTTTACTATGAGAAAATACTTGTAGCATTTATTTAAAAAAAAAATTAAAGACATTTTTAATGTATTCTAATATAACAAGCATTTTGTTTCTATAGAAACCATTTACAAAGTCACATCCCCTTCCTCTTCTGAAACAGACTCTGGCTCTTGACCCTGCCCTCTCTCCAGCAGTGCACCAATTGTATCTAGTAACTGCCTGGTCACATGTGCTTCCCCACAGAACCTTTCATCGTGGGTACTGTTCTGCAGCAATAACAGAATTAAATAACCCAGAGCAAAGCGATCGATTACAGGATCGATCGGCAGCTTAGCTAATCACTTGTCAGTGTGCAGATTGTATTGATGCACATATTGTATGGAGGAAAAAATGTAAATGGCAGCTTGAAGCAGTCTTCTAATCTACACGCCAAATTATGCAGATTAACCCGTCTCGTCTGAGCCTTGCGGAAATTTGGTAGCCGCCCCCTACAGGAGGTTATTCCCTTATTTATTACGGATGGAGGGGTTACGCTTACTGACTGATGAGTATTTAACCCATGCTTGGACAAATGAAGAGATTGGTCAAACTGTGACCGCTCACTGTTAGATTGTGAGAGAGGTGGGATGAGCCAACCAATGCTGGTAAATCTCCAATCATACCTTCAGATTCTTATTGCATTTATGTCTATTGTAAAAAAAAAATTAAAGTTCCTGTCTATAATAATCAGAAGGTTTGTAGGTATCACAGATGGGGCTTGATACTTATGAGCATGTCTTCATGATGTGAGGAAGTACTTCTTGACCTAAAGGGTGGTGGACTTGTGGAATAATCTACCAGCAGAGGTGGTGGGGGATAATACAGTAAGAGAATTCAAACATGCTTGGGATAGGCATAAAGCGAAATCCTAGCCCCACGGATCAGAGTGTCGGAGGCTTTGCAGCAGGTAGGAGAAAGGGTTCACCAGGTGGGTCAAATGGTTCTTACTTGCCGTCACATTCTATGTGTCTATGTTCGGGAAAACGTGACACCTCTTCCATGCTCTAAACGTTCATGCTTCCCTTTGTGTTAACAATACGAAGACCAGCGGGTTCTCTCTGGAGAAGTTACTGCTCTGCTGATTATTATACCCACAGTTACATATTCGGAGAACGCACTCAGCAGCACCTCTAAACAATGACCTTTTCTTTTATATAGCAAGAGGACGTGCTAGGGAACTCCATGTAATGAGGACAGACAGAAAAACAAACACTGAGCTGGTGCAAATGCAAAGTGCACTTGGTGATTACAGAGCGTTTCTTGTTAGACGGAGGGCACTAATGTGCTCCCATATCCCGCTCTGCGTCTCCCACGGACCATCCTCTCAATGCTTGTATTCTTCTCTTTCCGACACTCATTTAACACTTTCATGGGCAATGACATAATCAGGACATCTTGCGATAATGATAGAGTTCTTAGTTATTTCCTCGGTTTATTTACAGGCTGTAGTGACGGGTGAAAAAAAAACATCCGTTCCATTGGCGAAAATCCCACGCAAACTTAGAGATGAGATATTGGAAAGTTACATAAATGAGAGCGCTCTACCCAGACACAACCTCCGACCCCTGTGTAAGAAACTTCCACTGTATGTCTGAGAGAGACAGGGTAAATGGTAGTACATTCTGCCATCTAAACAAAAACGAACACAACACCTGCTACTTGTATGTACATGTACAAAACCTGGTACTTGTATGTACTGTGACATAGTCCAAAGACGTTATGCAGCTTTCTGCCCCGTTTTAGGTCAGAAAGTGCAGGAATAGTTCAAAATGATCCATTCCACAGCTTCACATTAACTCAGGCTGGTGGATGGAAAATCCAGACCACAGATTACAATGTGTCTAGTTCTCCCTCACCTGCTCTCCTAATCACTAGCACAGGTATATAGAGCAGAGAGGTTTGCATTTCAGTCTCTCTTCTTAGAGCCTGGAGACTGGGGGTTTTCGCTGCTCCCCTGTATCCAGTTTGGGGTGGACGGCCCCTTCAAGTATCACAGTACCAGAAGATTTGCCTGGACACTTGGGACCGAGTTCCCACCACGAACAGATAAGACAAGCACATGTTTATTGCCGTATCAAAATACTGTATGCTTTATCTAATGACCCTAAATGAGAGGGCATTGTTTTAAACTGGGGAACCAGGTTAGTTGGCCCAGCAGCAGTTAGAGAGGCTGATTCTGCTGTGTAGTTAGATCCCTGAATGGGATAGGATTTTGTTTATTTGATTTGGTTTGGTTCTTAAAAGTGACACTGTGAAATGCTATAACACTGATATGAGTAAACCGCTGAAGGTTAATGTCTGAATGCCTCCTGCCTACACATGTTAAAGCTGCAGTCCCTTATTTGGATGAAAATAAAGCAGGCAGAAGCCTGAGTTAAGCAACGTAATACTTTGCATGTTCCTGTTTGTTGTATAATTAACCCTATAAGACTGTGTCGGGAAGAACCCAGACAGATGTCAGCGCTACAAAAGAGGGGCGTTTGTCACAGTACATGTAAAACACCTGGTACTTGTATGTACATGTACAACACCTGGTACTTGTATGTACAATGTACATTAAACATCGAGGTACTTTATCTGTACATGTTCAAAACACCTGTGTACTTGTAAGTACACAAACCCTGGTACTGTAATGTACATGTACAACACCTGGTACTTGTATGTTTCTGAGGTAAAAGGCAGAAAAATTCAAAGCTGGCTGGAAAACAACAAATACATCTCCTTTCCCATTGGTCAATACTATAAATGAGCGTAAAGCATGCATGTGTCGGATCTGGGACCATAGCACTGTGTAAGAACCTGCCGAGGTGGCTAGCAGAGGCAGAGCATACAGAGCAGAGGCAGAGCATACAGAGCAGAGGCAGAGCATACAGAGCAGAGGCAGAGCATACAGATACAGAGGCGAGCACAGAGCAGAAGCATAGAGCAGAGCATCAGAGCAGAGGCAAGGCAAGCATACAGAGCAGAGGCAGAGCAGACATCAGAGGCGAGGCGAGCATACAGAGCAGGGGCGAGGCAGAGCATAGCAGAGCAGAGGCAGAGGCAGAGCATAGCAGAGCAGAGCAGAGCAACAGAGCAGAGTGCAGAGGCAGAGCAGACAGAGCAAGGCATAGCAAGCAGAGGCAGAGGCAGAGCATACAAGCAGGGCAGATCAGCACCAGAGCAGAGCAGAGCAGGAGCATACAGAGCAAGGCAGAGGCAATACCTACAGAGCAAGGCAGAGCATACAGAGGCAGAAGGCAGAGGCAGGCATACAGAGCGAGGCAGAGCATACGGCAAGGCAGAGCTACGACAGCAGAGCATACAGAGCAGAGGCAGAGCATACAGAGCAGAGGCAGAGCATACAGAGCAGAGGCAGAGCATACAGAGCAGAGGCAGAGCATACAGAGCAGAGGCAGAGGCAGAGCATACAGAGGCCGAGGCAGAGGCAGAGCATACAGAGCAGAGGCAGCAGAGGCAGAACATACAGGGCAGAGGCAGAGCATACAGAGCAGAGGCAGAGGCAGAGCATACAGAGCAGAGGCAGAGGCAGAGCACACTCAGCAACCTACCGTATACCAAGAATATAAATAGCAATCCTGCTTTACAATACAGCTCCGAAAGCCATATTCATCGAGCACACACACACACACACACACACACACACACACACACACACACACACACCAACCACACACACACACACACACACACCCACACACACACACACACACCACACACACACACACACACACACACACACACACACACAACACCACAACCGTTTGTCTTGTTAACTCCCTATATCAGTTACACTCTTGTGCTTGCTTTCATGTAAACAGTTCATGAGAATCTAATAGGAGTCCAAGAAAATACCCTTACTAACACTGGCATTAAATGCAATTTTGCAACACGTGTAACATGAGGATTCGCTTTTAAAGCTACAGTTCAAGCTGCCATTGAATTTTTTTCTGTTCAATACGTGCATCAATACAATCTGCACACTGACAAGTGATTAGCTAAGTTTCTAATCGATCGCTGAAATTCGGCTGGGGTTCACTAAATGCATCTTGGGTCCTCTCCTGCTGCACTGACAAAGTTCTGTGAGGAAGATCATGTGACCAGGCATTCAATTGGTTCACTGCTAGAGAGGGCAGGTCTCAAAAAGGTGATGCTGTTTCAGAAGGGGAAGGGGATGTGACTTTGTATATGATTGCTATAGGAACAAAAATGCCTGGTTTTTTTTGTTTTTTGTAATGCTTCAAGTATTTTCTCATAGTACAGAACTGGTTTATTTAAAAAAAACAAACCCAGACACATGTAGGATATTGCTTGAACTGCAGCCAGAGTCGTAGTTAGACATGTGCGGCCCCCGAGCAAAAACATTTTCAGGGCCCCCTCATGTCTCTGCTCTCTCTGCCCCTCTCACTCTCTGCCACTCTCACTCTCTGCCCCTGCCTCTCTCTCTGCCCCTGCCCCTCTCTCTCTGCCTCTCTCTCTCTCTGCCCATCTCTGCCCATCTCTCTCTCTGCCCCTCTCACTCTCTGCCACTCTCACTCTCTGCCCCTGCCTCTCTCTCTGCCCCTGCCCCTCTCTCTCTGCCCATCTCTCTCTCTGCCCCTCTCACTCTCTGCCACTCTCACTCTCTGCCCCTGCCGCTCTCTCTACCCCTGCCCCTCTCTCTCTGCCCATCTCTCTCTCTGCCCCTCTCTCACTGCCCATCTCTGCCACTCTCACTCTCTTCCCCTGCCTCTCTCTCTGCCCCTGCCTGCTCTCTGCCGTTGCCCCTCTCCCTCTCTGCCCCCTCCCTCACTGCCCATCCTGCCACTCTCACTCTCTGCCCCTGCCTCACTCTCTGCGTGCCTCTCTCTGACCTTTGCCCCTCTCTCTCTCTGCCCCTCTCTCTCTGCCCCTCTCTCTCTCTGCCCCTCTCCTCTCTTCCCCCTCTCCTGCTGCTCTCTCTCTTCCAGTCCTCTCTCTCTCCTCTCTCTGCACTCATCCCTCTCTTCTTGCCTCCCTCTCTCTCTCTCTGCCCTCTCTCCTCTGCCCCTCTCTCCTCTCTTCCCCTCTCTCTTCCCCTCTGTCCTCCTCTTCCCCTCTCTCTCTGCCCATCTCTCTCTCTGCCCCTCTCTCTCTCTGCCTGCCTCTGCCACTCTCACTCTTCTTGCCCCTCTCTCTCTCTCTGCCCTCTCTCTCTGCCCCTCTCTCTCTCTGCCCCTCTCCTCTCTCTGCCCTCCTCGTCTCTCTGTCCCCTCTCTCACTCTGCCCTTCTCTCTTTGCCTTCTCTCTCTTGTTTAAGTAATATGTCGGGCAGGGGGCCTTCCCGCTGTCAGGGGGAGAGGGGGGAGAGCGGGCCCCCGAAGAGCACGGGCCCCAGGCCTTTGCCCGGCTATAGCTACGCCCCTGATTGCAGCTTTAAAAGCCACTTGACCTTTCTAATAAGAGCGGCACTAGATAATGTCTTTCTGTGTGTGCTCTTCTGTTTTATATTGTATTCTTCGCCTTCTTACAAGAAGACTGGGAAATCTTATTTTCATGCAAAAGCACCACAACCACCTACTAGGAACCCTGCTGGACATTTAAAAGGGTGTTTTAAAAGACCACCTTAATTTTATATTCATTATATGCGCTATGTACAGATCCACCCGAGTATTTTTGGTTTCATATTGTTAGTGCAACACAGCACTGTGTGGGTGTACATATAACGGGTGTGGCATAACAGTGTAACATAGCACTATATGGCATAAGATAGCGTAACCACAGCACTATATGGCATACATCGTGTAACTACAATATGCATACATATGACATAGCACAATATGGCATAAGATAGTGTACAACAGCACTGTTTGGCATAAGATAGTGTAACATACACAATATGGCATAACATAGTGTAACAAGCACAAAGGACATAACAATAGTGTAACATAGCACTATAGTGGCATAAATAGTGTAACACAGCACTGTTGTGGCATAACATAGTGTAACACAGCACTGTGTGGCATAAGATAGTGTACATAGCACTGTGTGGCTAAGATAGTGTAACATAGCACTGTGTGGCATAAGATAGTGTAACACAGCACTTGGTGGCATAACATAGTGTAACATAGCACAATATGCATAAGATGTGTAACATAGCACTATATGCAGAACATAGTGTAAGTGAAAAAGAATCGTCGCACGGTCTTAAACCATCAATAAAAGGGGGGTTTATTGTGCCTAGAAATCCAACGTTTCGGCAGTAATACTGCCTTTCTCAAGGTGTAGGTTCTACCAAAGGCATTATTCTGCCGAAACGTTGGATTTCTAGGCACAATAAACCCCCCTTTTCATTGATGGTTAAGACCGTGCGCACGATTCTTCTTCTTCACTGGATCTATTTGGAACATCAGGAGCTCCCCAGAACCAGCGCACCGGCGGTTAAGTACCCCACTATCAGCTGTTTGTTTGAGTGCGCGCACTACCATCATTCCATAACATAGTGTAACAAATCATTGGGTCATTAAGACATATTTTGTATGATCAGCCAAAGGAGGGCAGCCTAGGGTTGGGGACACAGATATGTTACACTGCCACACCAAGCTATGTTGCACAAAGTAATGCTACACCACACAATGCCTTGACGTTGTGTCCCTCCTGTATACAGATAGGCCGAAAGGTGGAATCAGCCAAAGCATGCAGCCTGGAGCTGAGAGAAAATAATCCCGTGTGAGGCTATGTGGCCCCGCGCTTCCGTCAGGGCGGAAGATAAAACATGTACATGCCTAAACAGTCGGAAGCTTGGTGCATAGATGGGGAAACCTATGTACAGCAAGAGAATTAACCATGTCAAAGAGATAATGACATCATTCTTTTCTGACCAATGGCCACTCCTGCCACGTCATGGTGAAGAGTTTAAAGAGGACAAATCTCGCTAAATCCACCTGTACAGCTCTTCATATACCGTATATTTCCGGAATGTTGCTGCCTTGGAGGAAACCTAACTGCGAGTATGGGGTGAGGTGTCTTCTGGCACTGGAAGGTGTTTTATGGCAAAGCAACACTTAGTAAACATGGCCCATTGTGTCTTAGGCTGAGATCATACTGTGTGCGAGGTCGCTTAAGCGCGCGCATGCGCCAAGTACAAATTGCAGGATCCTTAGAGGCCGCCTCCTAGTGCACGTGCGCACGACGGAGCGCGATGCTGCGGCGCGTTTTGAAAAGACAAAAAAACGTTGTCTTTTCAAGCGATGGCTGCGTCACGTGAGCGGTTCAGCCAATCACGACGAACCAGCTCTGTGATGTCATGGCCACGCCTCCACCACGTCCCCCCATTACTTTAATCAGTATGTGCAGAGATCGCTTGAGCGTCAGAACGCGCACGCTGAAGCACACAGTATAATCTCAGCCTTACACATCAAACACTTATCTTATTTAAATTACCCAGGGATAGGGATACTAAATGCATTTCCTGCAATAAAGCTTGTTAACATGTGCCAAGCATACCCATCCTGTAATCTCTTGTCATCCAAGTCAGCAATGAGGTCAGCAAAAGTGCTCTGCGACGTTTGTCTAATGCTCACGTGACCAGTTTTTAATTGCACGGACCCAGCAGAGATATGCCTGTCCGTTAGTAAGCCCTGACTCATGTGAACTTGAACCGACACACACGGTGCATCTTATTCTTTTAATTTGCGTGCACAATAATCTCTGCCATTGTTTCACAGGGAATAAGCAGGTACAATACAGTTACATAGTTACATAGCTAGAGTTGCCACATGTCCTGTATATATGGGATTATTCCCTTGTCCTGGAACCTCTTTGCATGTTTGGTTTCTCTGTTCTGGGGCAGCCATTGGTCCTCAGTGTAGTTGCAACAATGTTGCTACCCCTTGTGGCTTCCCAGCCAGTTGCCTTGGCAACCTCCCTCTGCTCAAACTTGAGTTGGTTTAGCCTTCTCCCCTTGCCTTCCTCTGTTAATTACTATGCCCCACTTGCTTGTTCCTGTCTGGACAGGAAAGCATGATTTCTTTTACTATCAGCAGACACAGTGAGTAGATGCACCCTTCACTGCTCCCCCAGAAAAGTATTCATGTTCACCTTCTCCCCACAAATGTTACCTGCCAGTTATTTTATCCCCTCTGCATACCCCCTCCAATAAAAGTGACAGAAAATAGCAGGACCCCGTATACATTTAAGGGAGAAGAGTTTAGCTACCTGATCCTACTCACTTGCCACAGTGGGCTTGTGCCAGAATATCCATTATTTCATTGGCTTGTCCTGTTGTCCTGGAAAGGTCTGTCGGGGCGAATAATTGTCTCGTATTTTAGCGCCTTAACGTGAAATGGCGATATTTAAAATTACTGGAATTAAATCAGTCATAAAAACGTAATGGATTTCTACTTGAGTGTAATAGTTCCCTTTTCCGATGGATGTCATCTTACTAAATGACAAAAATAATAAAGTTAGGACACTGCCTCGTCATCTCATAATGACACCCTCCCCTATAGGTGTTACTTCTTCTCCCAGTGCTACTTGTTACTTCCGTGCGTGTCTCTCCCCGCCCGGCCGAGCTCTGAGATGGGAAAAAAACAAAGTATATCGCAATCACGTAGGAGATACCATTTAGCTCGAAGCGTTTGCTAATCATTCATCCTTCATTATGACATCACACTTTCATACTGGAATTCGGCTACTTGCACTTTTGCCCATTCAAATACAGTAAAATACATAACAAATTAAATTATTAATAAATGTTTTACTTACCCCTGCCAGGATGAAGGTGTCCTCCTCATCTTCTGCCTGTACATGTAAGGGCCAATGCCCAACTATTAAAACACCAGTAACCCCTTAATTATCTTAGCGGTTACTACCGCTAAGATAATTAAGGGGTTACTGGTGTTTTATTGGGATGGGTAAAAGGTGTTCTGTAGTTGCCCCGGGAAGGGTGGTTAGGCCTCCCGGGAGGGATGCGGGATGGTTTAACCCCTTAATTACCTTAGTGGTTGTAACCGCTATGGCAAAGAAGGGGTTAACCCCTCAAGCAACCCTCCTGGTTGGCCTAACCCCCCTTCCTGGGACAAGAACCATCCAGGGAGAGAGGAGAGAGAGTTTGGATAGAGAGAAGGGAGAGGGAGGGGATAGAGAGAGAGGGCAGAGTTTGTAGATAGAGAGAGAGTTTGGAGAGAGGAGATTGGAGAGAGAGAGAGATTGGAGAGAGAGAGAGAGAGAGATTGGAGGGAAGCGCGCGCTCGCCTGCGGCGCATGAGCGCGCTTTGGCGCGCGCTGCGGCTTGGCGCGCGCGCGCGCGCTTGGAGCCGACGCGCGCTTGGCGCGCGCGCGCGCGCATTGTGCGCGCGCGCGGTTGGCAGCGAGGCAGTCTTGGCGAGCGCTTGGCGCTAGCGACGCTTTGGCGGCGCAGCGCTTGGCCGCGCCGCTTGGCCGCCCGCTTCGCGGCGCATTGGGCGCCGCGGGCGCGTTGCTGGCGCGCTTGGGCGCCCGCGCGCGCTGCGGCGCGCGCGCTTGGCGCGCTCGCGCGCTTGGCGCGCGCGCGCGCGCTTGTGGCGCCGTCGCGCGCGCGCGCGCGCGCGCAGCGCGCGCGCGGCGCTTGGAGAGCGACCGCGCGCGCGCGCTTGGCGCGCGCGCGCGCTTGGGTCGCTCTCCTCTTCCTGCTTTTTTTTTAAATGTGTATTGACTGTTATATCTACAAGGGCACACTACTTTACATTAGTATTTCTCCTTACTCCTTACTATACATTTTCTTAAGGGTTTCCCAAAGACGTGCGGTCAGTGTAAAACAAGAACAAAAAAGATGAGTATCTGGGAATGAAGGCATCATAAGAATGGCTTTTAGCACAGGTGCAACACAAATATGTCACTCAGTGATAAACCAGGGACATGTTCCCTGGAGTGCATATTGTTCTATAATGAACATTGTAACAGTGTCCGCAAAGTGGTTCTGGTTTCATGTCTGTTTGAAATGATTACCCTTTAACAGAGAGAGCCACAGATGTATGTATTTGAGTTAGAACTCATTCCCGTGGTGAATATGCATGATCTAATTACCATCCACCCATATTATTATCACCAACGTGCGAGCTAAACATCCAAGCAGAAACGTGACGCATACACATTGAAGCTGTCAGGGGCTCACTGTTTGCTGAAAGACTACCGCCGTTCCTCTAATTATGACGTGCTCAGTGCTAAAGCTATGCAAATGAAGTCTTTTGGAAGACAGAACTTGCAAGGCAGTGCTAAGTGTCGGCAACTGCTTGTCCTTGTATTATCCGGGGACAGAAACTCCCTTGTGAGATCATATTCATTGTCTCTCTTCCTCTTAGTTTTGAACCCTATGTTTTACAGTCACGATGCTCTGCAGGAAACAGCCGGTCATCAGAAAGTGACCACGTTATTATCTGTGTCTCACAACACACCTCTTAGACCAGCGGTCACCAGCCTTTTTGTTCCCAAGGGCAGAGTAGAGGGCACCAACCAATGCACATGCACACCCAGATACGCGCACAAACAGACACGCGCACAAACAGAGACACAGATACGCGCACACACACACGCGCGCACACACATGCGCGCACACACAGACGTGCGCACACACAGGCACACGCACACACAGACACGCGCACAAACAGACACGCGCACAAACAGACACGCGCACATACAGACGCGCACACACAGACGTGCGCACACACAGATGCACTCACACACAGACGCGCTCACACACAGACACGCGCACAAACAGACACAAACAGACACGCGCACAAACAGAGACACAGATACGCGCACATACAGACGCGTGCACACACAGACACGTGCACAGAGACACAGACACGTGCACATACAGACAAACGCACACACAGACACACAACACACTTACCTTGGGAGGTGGCCTCCAGTACTGCAGAAGCTGTTGGCGGCACTGTGGTTGTGGTCACCCACAAAAAGCTTGGCGAGTGCCATGGTGCCCGCGGGAACCGCGTTGGGGACCCCTCTAGGTGAGTTCTCACTTACTAAAGCATGGAGTGAAGGCTCTAGGTGAGTTCACACTTACTAAAGTAAGAAGTAAAGCTCTAGGTGATTTCACACTTACTAAAGCACAGAGTGAAGGCTCAAGCTGAGCTTACACTTACTAAAGCACAGGGTGACGGCACACAAAGGAAGCCAAGATACTAAGGAGTCAGGTACGGCACATAAAGGAAGCCAAGATACTAAGGGGTCAGGTACAGCACACAAAGGAAGCCAAGATACTAAGGAGTCAGGTACGGCACACAAAGGAAGCCAAGATACTAAGGTTTCAGGCACAGCACACAAAGGAAGCCAAGATACTAAGGGGTCAGGCACAGCACACAAAGGGGAACCACGGGACGAGGGTCAGGCACCGCACACAAAGGAGCCAACGAGACCGAGGGTCAGGCACAGCACACAAAGGAAGCCAAGATACTGAGGGGTCAGGCACAGCACACAAAGGAAGCCAAGATACTAAGGGGTCAGGCACAGCACACAAAGGAAGCCAAGATACTACGGGGTCAGGCACAGCACACAAAGGAAGCCAAGATACTACGGGGTCAGGTACAGCACACAAAGGAAGCCAAGATACTACGGGGTCAGGTACAGCACACAAAGGAAGCCAAGATACTAAGGGGTCAGGCACAGCACACAAAGGAAGCCAAGAGACTGAGAGTCAGGTACAGCACACAAAGGAAGCCAAGATACTAAGGGGTCAGGCACAGCACACAAAGGAAGCCAAGAGACTGAGGGTCAGGTACAGACACAAAGGAGCCAAGATACTAAGGGGTCAGGCACAGCCACACAAAGGAAGCCAAGATACTACGGGGTTAGGTACAGCACACAAAGGAAGCAAGCAAATACTAAGGGGTCGGCACAGACACAAAGGAAGCCAAGAGACTGAGGGTCAGGCACAGCACACAAAGGAAGCCAAGTATAAGGGGTCAGGTACAGCACACAAGGAAGCCAAGATACTAAGGGGTCAGGTACAGCACACAAAGGAAGCCAAGATACTAAGGGGTCAGGTACAGCACACAAAGGAAGCCAAGATACTAAGGGGTCAGGCACAGCACACAAAGGAAGCCAAGATACTACGGGTTCAGGTACGGCACACAAAGGAAGCCAAGATACTAAGGGGTCAGGTACGGCACACAAAGGAAGCCAAGATACTACGGGTTCAGGCACGGCACACAAAGGAAGCCAAGAGACTGAGGGTCAGGCACAGCACACAAAGGAAGCCAAGATACTAAGGGGTCAGGCACAGCACACAAAGGAAGCCAAGATACTAAGGAGTCAGGCACAGCACACAAAGGAAGCCAAGATACTAAGGGGTCAGGCACAGCACACAAAGGAAGCCAAGATACTAAGGGGTCAGGCACAGCACACAAAGGAAGCCAAGAGACTGAGGGTCAGGTACAGCACACAAAGGAAGCCAGGATACTAAGGGGTCAGGCACGGCACACAAAGGAAGCCAAGATACTAAGGGGTCAGGCACAGCACACAAAGGAAGCCAAGACTAGGGGTAGGTACGGCACACAAAGAAGCCAAGATACTAAGGGTCAGGCACAGCACAAAGGAAGCCAAGATACTAAGGGGTCAGGTACAGCACACAAAGGAAGCCAAGATACTAAGGAGTCAGGTACAGCACACAAAGGAAGCCAAGATACTAAGGGGTCAGGTACAGCACACAAAGGAAGCCAAGAGACTGAGGGTCAGGTACAGCATACAAAGGAAGCCAAGAGACTGAGGGTCAGGTACAGCACACAAAGGAAGCCAAGATACTAAGGGGTCAGGCACAGCATACAAAGGAAGCCAAGATACTAAGGGGTCAGGTACAGCACACAAAGGAAGCCAAGATACTAAGGGTCAGGTACAGCACACAAAGGAAGCCAAGATACTAAGGGGTCAGGCACAGCACACAAAGGAAGCCAAGATACTACGGGGTCAGGTACAGCACACAAAGGAAGCCAAGAGACTGAGGGTCAGGCACAGCACACAAAGGAAGCCAAGATACTAAGGGTCAGGTACGGCACACAAAGGAAGCCAGAGACTAAGGGGTCAGTCGGCACACAAAGGAAGCAAGATACTAAGGGTCAGGCACGGCACACAAAGGAAGCCAAGATACTAAGGGGTCAGGTACAGTACACAAAGGAAGCCAAGATACTAAGGGGTCAGGTACAGCACACAAAGGAAGCCAAGATACTAAGGGTCAGGTACGGCACACAAAGGAAGCCAAGATACTAAGGGTCAGGTACATAAGCAACAAAGAAGCCAAGATACTAAGGGGTCAGGTACAGCACACAAAGGAAGTCACGAGACTGAGGGGTCAGGCACAGCACACAAAGGAAGCCAAGATACTAAGGGGTCAGGCACCGCACACAAAGGAAGCCAAGATACTAAGGAGTCAGGTACGGCACACAAAGGAAGACAAGATACTAAGGGGTCCGGCACAGCACCAAAGGAAGCCAAGATTACTAGGGTTCCGGTGTACGGCACACAAAGAAGCCAAGATTACTAAGGGGTCAGGCACAGCACACAAGGAAGCCAGATACTAAGGAGTCAGGTACACACACAAAGGAAGCCAAGATACTAGGGGTCAGGTACGGCACAAAGGAAGCCAAGATACTAAGGGGTCAGGTACGGCACACAAAGGAAGCCAAGATACTAAGGGTTCCGATACGGCACACAAAGGAAGCCAAGATACTAAGGGGTCAGGCACAGCACACAAAGGAAGCCAAGATACTAAGGAGTCAGGTACAGCACACAAAGGAAGCCAAGATACTAAGGGGTCAGGTACGGCACACAAAGGAAGCCAAGATACTAAGGGTCAGGTACGGCACACAAAGGAAGCCAAGATACTAAGGGGTCCGGCACAGCACACAAAGGAAGCCAAGATACTAAGGAGTCAGGTACAGCACACAAAGGAAGCCAGATACTAAGGGGTCAGGTACGGCACACAAAGGAAGCCAAGATACTAAGGGGTCAGGTACGGCACACAAAGGAAGTCAGGATACTAAGGAGTCAGGTACAGCACACAAAGGAAGCCAAGACTATAAGGGGTCAGGTACGGACAAAGGAAGTCAGGATACTAAGGAGTCAGGTACAGCACACAAAGGAAGCAAGATACTAAGGGGTCAGGTACGGCACACAAGGAAGCCAGATCTAAGGAGTTAGGTAGCACACAACAAGGAACGCAAGATACTAAGGGGTCAGGGACGGCACACAAAGGAAGCAAGATACTAAGGGTCAGTTATGGCACACCAAAGGAAGCCAAGATACTAAGGAGTCAGTACAGCCAACAAAGGGAAGCCAAGATACTAAGGGTCAGGTATGGCACACAAAGGAAGCCAAGATACTAAGGGTTGAGGACTATGGCACACCAAAGGAAGCACGATACTAAGGGGTCAGGTACAGCACACAAAGGAAGCCAAGATACTTAAGGAAAGTCAGGTACGGCACACAAAGGAAGCCAGATACTAAGGGTACGTACAAGGCACAACAAAGAGAAGTCCCCAGGACTAGGGGTCGGCACCAGCACACAAAAGGAAGGCCAAGATACTAAGGTTTCAGGCACAGCACACAAAGGAAGCCAAGATACTAAGGGGTCAGGCACAGCACACAAAGGAAGCCAAGAGACTGAGGGTCAGGCACAGCACACAAAGGAAGCCAAGAGACCGAGGGTCAGGCACAGCACACAAAGGAAGCCAAGATACTGAGGGGTCAGGCACAGCACACAAAGGAAGCCAAGATACTAAGGGTCAGGCACAGCACACAAAGGAAGCCAAGATACTACGGGGTCAGGCACAGCACACAAAGGAAGCCAAGATACTACGGGGTCAGGTACAGCACACAAAGGAAGCCAAGATACTAAGGGGTCAGGCACAGCACACAAAGGAAGCCAAGATACTAAGGGGTCAGGCACAGCACACAAAGGAAGCCAAGATACTAAGGGGTCAGGTACAGCACACAAAGGAAGACAAGATACTAAGGGGTCAGGCACGGCACACAAAGGAAGCCAAGATACTAAGGGTTCAGGTACGGCACACAAAGGAAGTCAGGATTTGAGGATTACTAATGTTAATGAGCAGCAATACAGTGGGAAATGATGGCAGGCCTTGAAGGAAGAGTTAATCTGATCACTCTATTGAACAAATTACATCCAAAACGAATGACTTGAAGTCCTTCTCAACAGATAACATCAGAGACTTAAAGATAATGGCAAGTGACAAACTCGCAATTCATTCTATACTGCAGTGTTTTTCCCACGCACAAAGTCTCAGTATAGGACAGTCGGCTGAATGGAATGACCCTTTCTACCATTTATGTGTATCCTGCCAGGGCCGGATGAGCCCAAGACTTTGCTTCTGAGCATTGCGGCACGTCAAAAAAACAAAGAGTGCTGTGTATAATAAGGAAGTTAGTGATGCACTGAACAGGTTAAATGAGGACACTGGTGAAGCAATGATCACCAACTCTGACAATTTTCTTATTTACTTTAAGTGAAAATCTGTGAGTCTTCCCCTACACAGAGATTTCACCTCTTTCTTGTGCTCATCCCAAACGGTTAAGACTATTTTTTTGTTTGCCACTTCAGCTGGGTGGCTGTTTCATGAGCAAACCTCTCAACAAAATACTATTCCATGTCTCCCACCTCTTGTCTCTTAACTTTGAACGCTTGCCCCTAATTGCATTTTCCCTGAATGATTCATTTCTGTGACTTCTTCATGCCAGGTGCTAGAGTATTTATGGCTGCATTATACCTCTCTCTCTCCCCTTCCTTCACAGGGCACATAAGGCCCCCACATCTCATTGTTCAGAATGAAAGGGGTTAAATCTCATCATTTCAATACAGAGGAAACACCCAAAGTAACAGGTTGTACTTTTGAATTACGACACTCACAATTCTAAACACATATTCACTAGTGCAGTGTTTCCCAACTCCAGTGCTCAGGGAACCCCAACAGGTCAGGTTTTAAGGATATCCCTGCTCCAGCACAGGTGGGTCAGTCAGCGGCTCAGGCATTTTGACTCACCCACCTGTGCTGGAGCACGGATATCCTTAAGACCTGACCTGTTGGGGTTCCCTGAGGACTGGATTTGGGAAACACTGCGCTAGTGAGAGCCTAGGAAAATGGGATATAATTAGCCAGGGGGAGTTTGGGAGTAACAGAGGGAAGAAAACAAGGAGGATGCTGGTCCCAAACCCCCCCTTCTCCTGTAATGAGCATTTTCTGGGGTTGTTTCATGCTGTCCAGTGTTGAAGGGGATGGCTGATTAAGATCAATCTAAAGGGAAGGTTAGAATTGAACTGATATCTAATCACATTTGTTGTTAGTTTGTTACTTCTAATTAGTTTTAATAAGGTCACTTGCTCTGTTGAGGAAGGCCGTTTCAGGTAACCTTTGCCCTTACTTAACCCCAAACTGTTCAGCATCAGGACTTGTGTGACTGTAATGGTTTATGGCAACAAGCGGCTTGCTTAAGAACACAGGGTGGTATATATTCTGTTTCATTATCATGCGATGGTATATCAGTTAGGACCTGTCCCTGTGAAACAATTTATTCCAATAATAAAAGAATATAAATCAGGAGAGCGTGTTCGTCCACAATCCGATACTGCGCTAATTCAGGGGTCCTGCTAATAACGAGGTACACAAAGTAAGTTATGGTGAGTGAAAAGGAACAAAACTCCTCCACCGCACAGCAAATACAAATACCCCTTGTGAGCACATAGACAATTCTGTTACCCCGCCTTTCCCCATTATCTCTTAGCATACAGTGCTTCCACTGCTGCCAAGGATTCTGGGAAATGACATGCAAATAAGCACAGGTCGGCTGTCCCGCGCGGAACACACAGCAGCGAGCTGTCCCGCACGGAACACACAGCAGCCGGCTGTCCCGCGTGGAACACACAGCAGCCGGCTGTCCCGCGTGGAACACACAGCAGCGCCCTGTCCCGCGTGGAACACACCGCAGCCGGCTGTCCCGCGTGGAACACACAGCAGCCGGCTGTCCCGCGTGGAACACACAGCAGCGCCCTGTCCCGCACGGAACACACAGCAGCCGGCTGTCCCGCGCGGAACACACAGCAGTGAGCTGTCCCACGCGGAACACACCGCAGCGACCTGTCTTGCGCGGAACACACAGCAGCCGGCTGTCCCGCGCGGAACACACAGCAGTGAGCTGTCCCACGCGGAACACACCGCAGCGACCTGTCCCGCGTGGAACACACAGCAGCGAGCTGTCCCACACGGAACACACCGCAGCGAGCATCCCCGCGCGGAACACACCGCAGCGACCTGTCCCGCGCGGAACACACCGCAGCCGGCTATCCCGCGCGGAACACACCGCAGCCGGCTGTCCCGCGCGGAACACACCGCAGCCAGCTGTCCCGCACGGAACACACAGCAGCGAGCTTCACCGCACTGAACACACCGCAGCGACCTGTCCCGCGCGGAACACACAAGCAGCGAGCTGTCGCAGCGGAACACACAGCAGGCCGGCTTCCCGCGCGGAACACACAGCAGCCGGCTGTCCCGCGCGGAACACACAGCAGACTGGCGGTCCCGCGCGGCACATCACAACACAGCAGCGGTGCTGTCCCGCGCGGAACACACAGCAGTCGGCTGTCCCGGCGGAACACCAGCAGCAGGCTGTCCACGCGAGGAAGAACACACAGCAGCGGGCTTGTCCCGCGGGAACACACAGCAGCCGGCTGTCCCGCGCGGAACACACAGCAGCCGGCATGTAGCGACGCGGAACACACAGAGCAGGCGTCTGTCCCGGCGGAACACACAGAGCGGCGTGGTCCGCGCGGAACACCAGCGAGGCGCCGCACGCGGAACACAGCAGCGGGCTGTCCGCGCGGAATACACAGCAGCGACCTGTCCCGCACGGAACACACCGCAGCCGGCTGTCCCGGCGAACACACAAGCAGCGACCTTCCGCGCGGAACACACAGCAGCCAGCTTGTCCCACGCGGAACACACAGCAGCGACCTGTCCCGCGCGGAACACACAGCAGCCGGCTGTCCCACGCGGAACACACAGCATGGTGAAATAAGGTGCTCTTAAAGTGTAATATGCATAGGAAGGAGGGGAGATACACCTGGGTAATAAAATATTGATAATGTGGACACTGAGTTATAGAGCAAGGGGCACCAGATACCCTGAAGTTGGGGTAGGCAGTCCAGAGAACAGCCCCCCCCTACCTCATTGGGTTTGCCCTAGTGGAATCACAGCGTATTGACAGGTCCAGAGTCTCCCCTAAACCACGTGTGCTGAAATGAAATGGGGTCCAGCAATGTAGAAAAAGAGTGCAGCGCACCGCGATCCAAATGAAGACAGTCATTAAAGACACCTTTTGCCAACCTGTTCTTCATTTGGATCGCGGTGCCGCTGAGCACGCTTTTCTACATTGCCGGAACACACAGCAGCCAGCTGTCCCGCGCTTTGATGTGTCGCAGAATGCCAGAATGCCCTGTCTCGTATACCCCACCTAGCTCTGCAGCCCGGACCTATTTTGTCTTTATAGTGTGATTGCTAGCTGGAAAGTCTTATACATTTCATGCCCAAATCACACATATGAATCCTAGAACGACATGATAATAGCAGCAGCCTCACCTTAGCCATGACGAGCCGTGTTAAGAGCACAGATGTTCTGCAAACACTATTTAAAGGTCAATGCACCTTAGTTCATTTAAGCAGGATATGTGTCAGCCTTCCAGAAAAACCATCAGCTGCCTGATCCTCAATGGGGTGTTCAGTGTATGCGCAAATGAAGCATTAAAAAGAGTTTATATTGTGTTAAACATACATGATGAGACCCTCACTAATTGAAGTAATTGCCCCTCTCACATAGTATGCCATCTATCTTGCAACTTGAAAGCAGCACTGCAATGTTTAAGGAGTGAATACAGATATTAGGATTGTATGGCATGATTCTTAGGACACATCCCTCGTGTATATATAAAGTGTCAGTCACATGGAGCGGGGGGAAAGCCCATAATATTGACGTATCCATAAAAATATACAACACCGTGTTCTTTTTTTTCTTCTCAAATCGGTCAAAATGCTAAAATAAGCAGTTAACCCACGGACTCCTTTGGGGGAAATTACAGCCATGTTAATTTGGTGGCTACACCTTGACTATGCCCGAACCCCTGGAACCCTGCTATTCATTCGTGGAACCAAGCCCCTGCTCCAATGACTCATTCCATCCCCACAGATCAGAACACCCTGCCTACAGGCACCCAGCTCAGTGTGGTTACCTGCTGTATTGGTGTTAGAATTTTACGTACGTTCTCCTTTTATTTTACGGACGCCGATTTGTATGTAACCCCTTTTCTTGTGTTCTGTACCTTTTTAAGCCTATTAGTTAAAACACTTACCTGGCTAATTGTTAGCTCACGTTCCCAGTAAAGTGACTCCCCAAGGTTATATTTGGATGAGTTTCTGTGGGCTCTCTGAAAGCCCGGTGGTCTCTGAGTTGGCATAGGTCCCATTGTCCCAGGATCCACTGGGACAATTCTTAACAAGTACATAACTGTTCCAGAGAGGTGTGGGATAACCCAGTGTGTAAAAGAAGGTAATTCAGCTAATGGCAGAGGTCTCGCAGATTCTCTCGGTGGTCTTGTCTGTCACTGGATGGTATAAGCCCCCCGGTACCCAAAACCACAGGTTACCAGTAGAGCGAGTCTTTACGAAGGCTTGTCTAGCCAGGATAGCGGCTAGGCCTTAGACCACTAGGGAATCCAATGCAGGACAAAAAAAGTCACACATAAATATAGACAAAAACAATGCGTGCAAACATGTTTTGTAGGAAACCACAACACATTTTTCCTCCCATTCCAACAGAAGTAAAATAAATCAATACCCAATGTGTGTGTGTGTGTATATATATATATACTAGCTGAGAGACCCGGCGTTGCCCGGGATGTGAAGTGTGAATAAGTATGTGTAAATGTTGTACTGTAAAATTGTAAGCTAATGTGAATGTTATGTAATATTTGTGAAAAGTGTATTTGTAAAACAACAACAGTAGAAAGCACATGTATATGAGGGCAATTTTGGTAAGTGTATGTTAGTTGTTACGGTTGTTAGTTGTGAAAATGTTAGTGTTGGAAAGTGTTGGTGAAAGATGGTTATGTGAATTTTTGATAGTAGTAATGGTGAAGTGTGTGTTGTTGAAATTAATGTAAAGAAAAGATGAGTGCAATGAATTGAGTGTGTTTGTGGTTTGTTGAGTGTGTGTTTGTGCGTGTGTGTGCATGGCTGATGGCGTGTGTGCGTGCTGGTTGTGGTAGAAGGGGAGTGTTGGCATGCACGTGGTATTTAGCATTATATTAAGTGTAGTGTGTGTGTGACCACGGTGAAGGTTGGTTCTGTGTGTGGATGAGGTAGTGTTGTGTTGGTGAGTGTTGTGTGGGTGTGTGGGTGTTGTGTGTGTGTGTGTGTGGGTGAGATGAGTGTTAGTGCAATAAATGACACAGACTGCTCAATTTTAATTGTGTTCCAAATATATTTTATTTAAAGAAGAGGTGAGTATTGGTGGGAGGTGTGTTTCCAGCGGAGGGGGTGTGTTGGTGTAGACGTACGTTGAAATTTTGATTGTATTGAGTGTGGGTTTGGGGGGGGATGTGGTTTTGGGGGGGGGGGTGGTGGGGTCGGGGGTGGGGGGGATGTGGGCTTGGGGGGGGTGGGGAGGGTGGGGAGGTGGGGGGGGGGGGGAGGAGGTTTTCACTCCTTTGGCCATCTTCCTCTCGTCTCCTTCTCTTGTCATCTTCGCTGTCTCCACCTCTTCCTCCCTATTCCGACACTTTCTTTTTTCCCCGCCCCTCTGCTTCGATTCTTTCAGATCTATGTGTGCATTCTGCCCATTATGACCCTATTGCTCCTCTTCCTCCCGTTAGGAGTTGCTTCAGCGTTTCGCTTCGCCTCCGATTATGTTGGGACTTCCTTCTCTCCCTTTCCCGGCGCCCGTTCTTTACCTTTTTATCCCCCTCGTCCTTTATTACTTCTGGCTACCTTGTCGCCTTTTGCGCCGGCACCTTTTCTATTATTACCTTTATCCTTTCGCACCTCTCGTGGCCGATTCATCCTTTTCTTTGACTTATCTGTTTCTTCTCTTTTTTCAGAACGGTTTTTTTAGTCTTCTCTGCACACTCTTACCCCTCTCTTCGCGACTTCGCTTCTTACTGCCTTTTCATCTGGCTTCGTCGTGTCTCTTGCTTTACCCCTCGCATTTATCTTTCTCCGCTTCGTTCGTCTCTCTTCTTTGGTTCTGGCCCTTCCTTTCCTCTCGTTTTTTCTTTCCTTTCTTCCTCCTTCTCCCATCCTGTTCTTTCCTTTTTCTTATCGCTATTACGTTCCTGTCTCCCCTTTGTCTACTTCCCCTTTACGCGGACATCTTTTCGCTCGTGTATCGATTGTTTTCCTATATTGTCCTTGAACTCTTCCCGCGCCTGTCCTTTCCTGAATTGTCCTTCCTCCTTTTACACCTTACCCTCCCTTTACCGGTGGGGTGATGTGGGAGGGGGGGGGGTTTTAATGCTGGGTGTGTGTGTTGCGTCCACAGGAGGAGCTCAGTGCGGTGGGCGTTGGGGAGGTGAGGATCAGACAGCGCTGTTGTCTGGGGGGGGGGGTGGGTGGGGGGGGGTTAATGTTGTGATCACACAGCGCTGTTGCCTGTGGGGGGGGGTTGGGTGGGGTGGGGTTGGTTAATGTTGGGATCACACAGCGCTGTTGTCTGGAGGGGGGGGGTTTAAGTTGGGATCACAGAGCGCTGTTGCCTCGGGGGGGGGGGTGGTTGGGGGGGGGTAAGGTTGGGATCACACAGCGCTGTTGCCTTGGGGGGGGGGTGGTGGGGGGGGTTAATGTTGGGATCACACAGCGCTGTTGCCTGGGGGGGGGGGGTGGGGGGGTGTTAATGTTGGGATCACACAGCGCTGTTGCCTGGGGGGGGGGGTGGTGGTGGGGGTTAATGTTGGGATCACACAGCGCTGTTGCCTGGGGGGGGAGGGTGTGTAGGTGGGGGGGGGATAATGTTGGGATCACACAGCGCTGTTGCCTGGGGGGGGGGGGGGTGTAGGTGGGGGGGTGTGGGTAATGTTGGGATCACACGCGCTGTGTGCCTCGGGGGGGGGTGGTGGGGGGGTTAATGTTGGGATCACACAGCGCTGTTGCCTGGGGGGGGGGGGTTTGGGGGGGGAGTCGGTTGTGGGGGGGGTTAATGTTGGGTCAAACAGCGTGTTGCCTGGGGGGGGCGGTTGGGGGTGGGTAATGTTGGGATCAAACAGCGCTGTTCCTGGGGGGGTGGTGGTGGGGGGTTAATGTTGGGACACACAGCGCTGTTGCCTGGGGGGGGGATGTTGAGGGATGACACATCGCTGATTGCAATTGGGAGGGGGGGGTTAATACCCCCATCCCCACATGCCCCCCCCTCCGCCCATGCCCCCCCCTCCGCCCATGCCCCCCCCTCCCCGGCGCTCCAAGTCACCCCCCTCCCCGGCGGGGGAACAGGCAGTGGCCAGGCAGGCTGCCTCGCGGCGCCGAGTGGGCAAGATGGCGGCGGGCTGGGGGGGTTAATACCCCCCTCCCCACATGCCCCCCCCTCCCGGGCGCTCCAAGTCACCCCCGTCCCCGGCGGGGGAACAGGCAGTGGCCAGGCAGGCTGCCTCGCAGCGCCGAGTGGCCAAGATGGCGGCGGGCTGAAGGACCCCCTTCCTCCCTCGCGGCGCCAAGTGGCTAAGATGGCGGCGGCCGGAAGTAGAGGTAGGGGGGAAGGTGTCAGTGGTGCGGAGTTGCGCTGTCCCTGGGGGGAGATGGGGGGGACACGGGGGGGGACACGGGGGACGACGGATGATGTGTCCCCCTTCTGGCCGATCACTGTGGCTGCCTCCCTGCACCTCACAGACCCCAGCTGCGGCCACGTGCGGTGTCCGTTGGTGATGTGAGTATCACACAGCGCTGTTGCCGGGGGGCAGAGGGGGGGTGTGTGGGGAGGTGTGGGGGGGGATCAGACAGCGCTGCTGCCTCGGGGGGGGGGGGGGGTGCGGTGTCCGTTGGAGAGGTGAGGATGAGACAGTGCGGTGAGGTGAAGGGGAGGTGTGCTGGCAGTGTAGGCCGTAAGAGGCGGTGTGAGCGTGCGGTGTGTGTGGTGTTGTGCGAGGGTGTGGAATGTTGCAGTGCTGAAAGCAATAAGACTGGTACCTGATTGTGCAGTTCTGTCGTGGTAGCAGGTCAGGGTTTTCTGGGTTGAGAACAGTGAGGTTTAGGTGCAAATCTCTCAGAGCAGTGAGGGTTAGGTGCAAATCTTCAGACAGTGAGGTTAGGTGAAATCTATCAGAGCAAGTGAGGGTTAGGTGCAAATCTCTCAGAGCAGTGAGGGTTAGGTGCTGGCAAGCGTTCACAAAGCTCAGTGAGTGAGTGGTGGGAGAGTGTGTCAGTGGTGTAGGTCAGTGAGGGGTGGGACAGTGTGGCAGTGGTGTTGGCCGCAGACCAATGAGAGTTGTGCGGGGGCGGACCGCAGACCAATGAGAGGTGTGCGGGGGCGGGCATGGCCTGAGGCGGAGTGACAGGCAAAGGTGCAATCAGATTGTCCGTAGGGACACAGGAAGATGCAGACAGGCATACAGTGCTTTCACTAATATATAATAAGATATATATATATATATATATACATACACACATACACACACACACACACACATACGTGTAGCCACCCTCCCCACCTTGTTAGGACTACTATGGTAGTGTAAGGGTTATGGGCCCTAGAGGTCTCACACAGGGTAACTTCCCTTTCCCATCACATGATACAGGGTGACTTGGCAGAAACTAAGCCACACCCACTTTGTCTGGTGATGGTGACATCACTACTAAAGTGTATATCTACTCAGGTAGACAGTTCTAGAACCAGGTCCCTAGTTATGTAGTTATGTGTAATAAGGATGTCCTGTCACCTTTATTGTTCTAAGGTAGGGATTGTAGAGGGAGAGGGGGTTGGCCCGGTATTAAAGGGGTTGCACCCCATATGGCCACCCCTTGACCTCACCAGGGAGGCAAGGGGTTAACTGGACTGTGGTCCAGGAATGTGGCGTACACCTTGACATGTCAGGAAACTGTATGTTCCCCTGTTCCATGTTTCATTATAATCCTGTATTTTAATGTTTTAAAGTGCATTTCTGTATCTCCAGTTCTGGAGGTCGCAGAGAGTTGATATTTGGCCAATATGTGGAGTCACTGTAGGCATTAAAAACTGGCAAATTTCGACCCACTGATCCCACCAGAATGGAACTTATTAATATGTGTAGATATTAAAGTGTATATGTATGGTATTTTGGATCTGTCCTGAAAATGCAGACTCCCTCTGCTATGCTAATAGGTCATGAAGGGCAGTCGGCTGATTGAGCCTAAGCACTGTGATCAAACGTTAACTGCCTGATTGTTTACACTAAGTACTAATCAACAGACCAAGTACTAATCAACAGACTCTGCCACTCTAATTGTTACCTGAGGGCGGAGAATCATCAAACTGGAGTGGTTTGTAAGTGTTAGGATCTTCATTGTTTGTAGGTGTAGACATATCAGATACTTCATTTGGTAGACTGGTCGTTGCCCCTGAATAATTATGGGGCTACAGAAATAAGACCCTCAGAGTCCCAGTACACATGGGCTAACTAGCTGGGGGGCATGGGTTAATCTATGTCTCCACGTTAGGGATTGGATACAGATAATTGTTCACCAATAGTCTGTATTCAATGTTAAGAATAGGGTTACACAGGTATATAAACTGTGTCAACCCTACAGTTTGTTGTTGTGCTTCTGATTCCACCTGGAATGTCACCGGATTGCTGGAGAATTGCTGGCTGATACTTCTCCATCCCCCAACCCTAAGTAAGTGTTACCTTCTTGTCTGTTAATTGTACTATAATGCTGTGTTCACCTTTTTAAGGAATAAATATATTTTATTATATCTAAGCCTCGTTCAGTTCAACCCAGATATTTGGTGTTCATTATATCTTGTCATAAGCTACCGTGACAGGGATTGTGCTCTTTATAGTTAGAACCCCTAGTAATGAACAGAGATTCTTCTCTGACCAGAAGAGGAGCAGGCGAGTGTTCAGCAGGGAGTTCTTAGAGTAGAAACTCTGGAGCATAGTTGGATCGGGCCCATCGGAGGGTCCCTAGTGAAGCCCTGACCCAATAGGTATGGAAGAAGTAAGTGGTGCACATAGTGACAGGATACTGATCCCTGAAGAGAGTGTACTCCCATCGAGAGGTCCTCAGTAAACTCCCAATCTGATAAGCATAGCAGAAGAATGCCTTCCACAGTAAAAGGATACTGATCCTCGAGAATTGGGTGTGTTCCCCAACCAGGGTCCACCAGATATAGGACATGGAGGAAGCTATACAAGATCCAATCTAACATTACAAGAGGACACAAGTATAAGTACCTTCCCGGTGTATGAGTGAGAGCTACAAGGGGATGAAATTAGAAACAAGTCTAAGTTCCTCCCTGGCGTAGGAGAGAGAGCTCCTGGGTGGAAAAGCACAGAGTAACCATATTGTTTTCCACCAGTTTATGTCTATGAGAAGCATGTCCTACACATGTAGAGCATTATCAATGGATTTGAATAAAGCTCTTTGTAACTACTATAAAAGTTCCTGGTGTCCATCCTTATTCTATCCTCATATCTACGCCCAGCCTGCACTGACCCAGCACCCTAAAAATGTATAAGACACTGAGCACAACTATGTAAATAGTCTACCTGGTGTAAGCTCCTTAAGAGCAAGGCAAGGACGGTTACATACATATAAGCACATCCATCATCATCTTAAACACTTGTCAAATAACTGCTGGATGAAGGCCTCCTATTGATCTCCCAAATACTGCGGTTACAAGCCTTTTTCCTCCATGTTGCTACAATAAACGTCCAAATGTTCTCCTCCCATCTTACTTTTAATCTTGATCTTTTCCTATTCAATGGGCTCCGGTAGAGTACCATCATTTTCCAATGGTAGACATTTCTCCTTGCGATATATCCGTCACACTGCTATTTTTACTTCTTCACCCTGGTGATGATGTCAAAAACTATTGTTTGCTTCTGAACCCATTCATTTTTTTCTCCTGTCTCAAATACCCAGCATACCTCTCTCCATACTTTTTTGCGTTGTGTAAAGCTTATGAATCATTTTCGCATTTAAGGTCCAAAAGTTTCACATCCGTAAGCGAGCACGGGCAGAATACACTGGCCGAATATTGTTCTCGTAAGGCACAGTGGAAGATGCCATTGAAAGATTGGGTGGAGCACATTTGGAAGACACATGACAATCTTCATTCTCCTATTGATTTGATAGGTTCCCATCCATTGATACTTGCTGGCCAAAGTTGACCTAGTTTTCAACATCTTCTAGTTCAGTGATTTCCAACAGGGGGGTTGCAAACCCCTAGAGGATTGTGAGGTGTCTCCAAGAGGTATGCCCCAAACAATGATGTAATGGGGGATCCCAGGTAGTATTGTGGGTTCCTCAGCCTGTGTGGGGGCTGCACACTTTGAAAGGCTCCAAGCTGCACCTTTGCGTGAGGGATATAACTGTCAGTAACAGCAGGAGCTTCCAAAGTCACTACCCACAATGCTGATCCCGTAGAGAGTGACAACTCTAACCCTCCATCCCCGCATGCTGCCTGTACACACACTGATCCCGTAGAGAGTGACAACTCTAACCCTCCCTCCCCCCATGCTGCCTGTACACACACGGAGGTGCAGTTTAGGGCCTTATTAAGCATGTGACGAGCTTGGGACACTATACTGACTGGGATAGGTTAAACAAACAGTTTTGTTAGCAATAGTCTGATCAGTAGTCAATAAGATTGATTAATTAGGGGTTTGCAGAACAAATATTTTCTAGCACAGGGTGCAGAATGTAATATGTAGAAAGATTTGGGAGCCGCTGTTCTAGTTCTATTAATTTAGTTTGTTATTTGTAGCGTTGTCATTTGTTGAACCTCACTTTGGTCTTGCTAAGGTTCTCTTCTGCTAACACCTCCTCCTCTATTGATCTCTCTGTGGGGGTACCCCAGGGATCTGTCCTGGGACCTCTTCTCTTTTCTCTGTACACACTCTCTCTAGGTGACCTAATAACATCTTTTGGGTTTAATTATCACCTCTATGCCGACGACACACAAATATACTTTTCAACACCTGACCTTACACCTGCTGTACAAACCAAAGTTTCTGAATGTCTCTCTGCTATATCATCCTGGATGGCCCTCCGACGCCTTAAACTCAACATGGCTAAAACAGAGCTCCTCATACTTCCTCCCAAACCTGGCCCTACTACCTCCTTCCACATTACTGTTGGAACTACAATCATTCACCCAGTAGCCCAAGCACGCTGCCTAGGGGTCACATTCGACTCCTCTCTCACATTCGCCCCTCACATTCAAAACATTTCTAAAACTTGTCGCTTTTTCCTCCGCAATATAACTAAGATACGCCCTTTCCTCTGTTTTTCGACTGCTAAAACTCTGACTCAGGCCCTCATTCTCTCCCGTCTTGATTACTGTAACCTCCTGCTGTCCGGCCTTCCTGCCTCTCACCTGTCTCCCCTACAATCTATCCTAAATGCTGCTGCCAGAATCACTCTACTCTTTCCTAGATCTGTCTCAGCATCTCCCCTCATGAAATCCCTCTCCTGGCTTCCGATCAAATCCCGCATTTCACACTCCATTCTTCTCCTCACTTTTAAAGCTTTACATTCTTCTGCCCCTCCTTACATATCATCCCTAATTTCTCGGTATGCACCATCCAGACTCTTGCGTTCTTCTCAAGGATGTCTTCTTTCTACCCCCTTTGTATCTAAAGCCCTCTCCCGCCTTAAACCTTTTTCACTGACTGCCCCACACCTCTGGAATGCCCTTCCCCTCAGTACCCGACTAGCACCCTCTCTATCCACCTTTAAGACCCACCTTAAGACACACTTGCTTAAAGAAGCATATGAATAGCACTGTGGATATTCTAAACACGATACATAATGCTTGGCCCCCTGCAGACGCACTTACCAGAACTCCCTCCTACTGTCTCTGTACGTACTCCCTACCTACCAATTAGACTGTAAGCTCCTCGGGGCAGGGACTCCTCTTCCGAAATGTTACTTTTATGTCTAAAGCACTTATTCCCATGATCTGTTATTTATATTATCTGTTATTTATTTGATTACCACATGTATTACTACTGTGAAGCGCTATGTACACTAATGGCGCTATATAAATAAAGACATACAATACAATACAATACATATGGAGCCCACCTTGTTACTTGATTTGGGTAGTTCTCCAATTTGCAACTGGAGGTCTTCTGCACTTCTAGTGAAATAACAATGACGTTGGCAAATCCTAGGCGACTCCAATATTCACTGTTGAGTTTGATTCTTTTTTGTTCCTAATTCAACAAACAATTCTTCAAGTGTTACTGTGAAAAGCTCTGGTGACATGGTGCCCCCTGGCCACACACCTTAGCTAATGCTTGTCCTGTTTGTATCTTCATGTAATCTAATGGCTGATGTGGTATTTTTATAAATGTCTCTCATAATATCAATGTAGACAGAATCAAATGATTTTTTGTAATCTATAAATCCTAAACTGAGTGGGAGATCATATGTACTACCTCAGGAAATCACTCAACTGTGAGGATCAGACGCATCAGATGAATATGGTATTGCTCCATTGTTGAATTTTCATGTTCTTTGAGCAGCATGGAGAGTTTTGCAAGGGTTTTCTCTACTCGTATTTCAGTTGTAATTCTACCTTTCCCGGAAGCCTTCGCATTTCTTGTGGAGTTTATTGCCTTTGCTACTTCTTCTGGAAGGATCCATGTCATATAATTGGTGATTTCTTCTCACTCTTCATCTACCTGATTAAGCTTGTGCTACCTGTGCTGATTTGTAATTTCTTCGAGGAGCCCTAAACTCTCTTTATGATAAGTGCATAATCTTTTCTTGTCTATCCTTCGTCTTGTTCGAGTGCAATTATTTGTTTCTTCCCAATATGTCACTGTTTAATTTTCTTTAAACTTTTGTGATCATCGATAGTATTCTTCACCATGTCGTAGTTACATTTTCTTACATCTTCAGGTACATGCTTGAGGATCGTTTCCACAGCTCCGTCTATTTAAATGGTTTTTATTGTGTCTTCGGATTGCTTCATTTCTTGTTGCTTTCTCAGTAGCTGCTTTGTCTTATCTGATATTTTCTGTTTTTTTATTATAGACCTCCATTGTTTTCTTCAATTTCAACAACAATCTTCATAATTATTTCCGAATTGTTTGTTAACATATCCCCACATGCATCTCAAGCAGGCGGAAACGATCTTTCAGTTCTAGTTGAATTGCTCTGCCGTTATTTTGGAGGCTCTTGATGATGATTGTTTTTGTTTTAACCCGTTTTCGTCTTCGTATCTTCACATTCAGATGTAATTTGCAGCAAACTACTTGGTAATTATTTCTTGTGTCGCAATGATTAAGGACTCTCCAGTCACGTGTTTCTTGTTAACCAAGATAGAGTCAATTTCTTTCAAGATTCCATTGGGTCCATTCAATGTCCACTTCCTATTTAGATTCTTCTTGAAGAATGAATTCGTGATGGAGAAGTTTTCCCATTCTGTCCCCACATTAATTCCTGTTACCGTAACCCTACTTACCAACGGATGCTTTGTCTTTCTGCCGGACACCAATCTTTGCATGGAAATCTCCCATAAAGATCTTGAGATGACAATTTCCTTTGTTGTGAAGTTCAATGATTTCATGGTAGAAGTCTTCCACCTTATTGTCTGCGTGACTTGATGTTGGAGCAGACACTTGGATTATTTGAAGCTTGTATCTTTGTCACTGAATGACGATTCTGGCTGCTCTTTCGGACGAGCTTCATACAGTACTTTACTATGCTGTTGTCACACCTGTATGCCCGCAGACCTAGCAGGACCCCAATACTGAGGTGGGAACGGTATTACAACACACACCCACAGCAGTGGGAGCAAGCCCGGAGTGTGGTAAAGCGTTGCTGGGCCTGTTGAGAAAGTGGTTATGATACTTGCAACGTCTTGAAGGGTTAAGCGTAAGAATGGTCGTGTCCGTGTGCCAATGTCCAGGGGTCCAGAGAGTAGAGTAGTCAAAGTTCAAAGCCAGGTCTAAGGATTCCAGAGGTCAGCAAAGTAGAGTTCATAGCAAGGTTTAAGGGATACAGAGAGCAGGGTAGTCCAAGACAAGTAGGGGTCAAAGCGAGGGAAAATCCAAAGTAACACAGGAGCAGGATACAAGCAGGGACACAGAGGGAGCACAGCATAGGTCCGCACACACAGGGAAACAGGAACTATGCAGAGCGACGATAGAGAGGACAGACAGGGATTATAAAGGGAGACACACCAATAGGAGAGAGGGGAGGAGCAGAGAGAGAAGTGGGAGACAGCAAGGATAGGTCAGGGAGAGAAGAGGAGGAGACAGAAGGATCAGAGAGTGAGATCGCCTGCAAGGAATGGGGGGAGGAGTCAGGAGCGTGACAGGGCTTAGAAGAGGAGCGTGTGCGCGCGCCCTCTGTAAGCCGAGGGTGCGTGCGCACTGGCTGCGTCACCAGACGCGCGGAGCGCCGCGCCGCGGGCACCCCAGCGGAGGGAAGCAGAGGACCGGACGGGACCGCCACCGGAGGTGAGGTACAGGCAGCAGGCACAGGGAGTGACTGGGAGCGGAGAGCGATGCCGCAGGGGCTCGGGGACCGCGCGGGTGCGCGAGACTTGCGGGGCATGCGCTGAGGCAATGGGGCAGAGAGAGAGGGCAACGGAGCGGGACAGGAGTGGGTAAGTGCAGAGGGATTGGCCAGAGAGGGGACAGAGGGAGAGAAAGAAGGGGAAGGAATCCCCTGAACCATCACAGCTGTTTCTCCATCTCTTGGTAATGACAAAGCTTACTCAATTGATTCTTCCATTTCTGTACCTCTGTAATAGAACAGGTGCCGCTTTTGAGCTCAATGAGGCCTTCATCTTTTCTTCTTCGTTCGCTAAGATCAACAATATCCCATTTAATATTTTCATGTCCGCCGTCCAGTTCTTGCAGTGCTGCTGCGCTGGACAGCGCCCAGCAGCGGTAGGCGTGAAGTTTGAATGAATGCTGGTTTTTAACCTCTGGGGATTCTTAGTACCCTCTGCCTTCTTCCTGAACGATTACTGTGAAGCATTGAGAATAGGATTTGATTGAAGGTGATAGCATAAAAAATGCTAAAAGATACATACCAGTTTTGGCTTACTGATCATTATAATAGATTGTATTTAGAATTTTCATTTTGCTTATATGATAGATAGATAGATAGATAGATAGATAGATAGATAGATAGATAGATAGATAGATAGATAGATAGGATAGATAGGATAGATAGAACATTCAATTCACTTGAAAATACTGTTTACTCCGTTTTCATATACAGTACAAAGAATAAAAATGAGAAGGGGCTGATACACTGTAGCTTATGAATAGACAGTTAAATACCTGGTTATTTATTTTAGCTATACTGAAAGGATATGGGGGGGGGGGGGAGGTCCTCCGGAGCAGCATAATAAACAGTATAATGTTCAGCTCTGGTGACCCCTCTTCCCAAAATACTTAAACTATTAATACCTGCGGGGTTTTCAGTTTCCACATTCCACATCATTGTGAGTGTGGAGCTCCATCTAGTGGTTACATCTACAGCAAGCAGTGGCAACAAGAGGAGCAGTGAGAGGCGAGGGGGGCTGCATGTGTTGTGAAATCGAGACCAATAGGGTGTCTCCCACCGTCATGCAGGGAGAGATGTCAGTAGTATTTAAAGGTCTTTGCATGACCAGTGCTCTGGTGAGATGTAAATGCCTGGGTATCTTCTGAGGCCAAGGCAGATTCCCAGTTTGATTCTCAGTGTCAACTCGGTGAGATCTGAGAGCAGTCACTTTATCTCCCTGCACTCCAGGTGTCCAGTATTGAACCGGACAGTCCTGCATTTGGACACACTGTCCAGTAAAAAGTGAGAGGTAATACTGGACATGCTTGTGTCTGGTATTACCTCTCTGGACATAGTGACCTGGCTGGCTTGAGGTGCTGGGGGATTTCCCTGAGCAGGGAGACATCAGGGCTGTTGGAAGGGGGCTGGGCAGCTTCGTCCCCCCTGATTGGCTGCATTACCCAGCAGCAGCCAATCAAGAGAAGGTGTCAGGAGCTTGGGGGTGGGGACAAGGAGAGGAGGAAACAACGTGAAGCGGAGAGGGATGTGTGTGTGTGTCTCGAGCGTGTCGCACCTTTCACCATTGTGTGCATTATTTTTGGGAGAAGCCGCCTGGCCACCCTACACTCCAGGCATAAACAAATATATTATTATATATACACACAAGAGAAGGGGGATGTGCCTGAGAAATGTACGCGGCTATACATAATATTCTTTTTACCCTAACCCCTTACTGACTCACATGCTACACGTGATTTCTTCCAGGTCCCCAAGGCAGGGAAAGGGTTAACAGTGGAACGGTAACACGTGGTTTCTCGTGGTTAAAGCACATAAGAGTCTTCCGTAAGCATGTACTGTGGCAGTGACCCGGCATTCACACAAATAGCTGAAAGTTCAGCTCACAAAGTAGCAGCATTTTAAACTTTTAACTCCAGGTCCCTTTTATGGAGTGGAGTTTTCCCACAGTGCTATTAAAGGACACATTTTTACATAACATATAATTAAAGCCATTTGTAAAAGAAATAGTGTGGTGAGGGGGCATGCCCAGACCAAAATTTAGAGTGGGCTGGACTAGTGTCTAAACAATTACTGCGACTAAAGGCAATTTCTTCTAAGCAGGACAAGAAGAACTCGTTACAAGGGGAGTCTCATTCACTCTGCAACTTTTATTTAGCAAAACTATGGCACCCTTTCTACATGGTAGCCCAGGTCTCATACTTCGCTTCCTCAAACATAGCATCCGAAAATATCGCTAAGATCTGGTATCATTCCGAGATTCAGGCTCCTCAGAACCTGTGTAATATGCCTGGATTCCCATGCTCCGATGTGGGGTACCGCACCCTGGTCCGATGTCAACTGGCATTCACATCTGCGGCAGTCGGCATCGTATTGGGGTGCCACGCCCCGCATCGGAACAGGGGTAATATACCCCATAGAGAGCCTTGTATTCATAGTTGACAAAAGAGCTACAGAAAACCACAATTACAATGGCTCATTAAAACTCTTGGCTGGCTTCCCAGGGCCAGTTTCAGAGCAGACACATAAGCTCATGGTATTGTTTAGTAATGTCTGAATTAGTCTTCTACCTGGCAAGTAAAAGGGCACGCGTTTTATAGTTCTCCCCTCGAAGTATCCACTTTACTATATTCACCGAGTTTGATAAGAATCCAGCATAGACTCTCTTAAAAATAGTTAAACAATAATTAATTGCCAATGATGATTAGAACCTTTTATCGATCTGTTTTGAGAAATGACAACTGTGCATATAAAACTCGCAGTATCAGTTCAACGATACAACTCATTTAATGGAGACAATAAAACACTTACAACACGGTAAAAAAAAAAAAAAAATACTGAAAAAAAGACATGTATGTCCTGAGAATGATGTAATCCTAATCAATATGTACGGGGCGGTCCCGGGCTACTATGATAGAGTCTACATATTGAAAATAGAATGACCTTATCTATTGAGCTGATAAGGGACCTATAAAAGGCAGGGGATTGGCTTTGTATTTACTACTGCCCCAAGGCAATTAGGTAAAAAAAAAAAAGAAGCCTTGCTTGGCTTAGCCGGTCTCTCTCCAGCAGTGTCTGTCTGTGAGCTCTCACCGTGCCATTTCCAAGCCTGGGAACATGTGGAGGAGGCTGCAGCAGACTCTCGTTTCTCTGGTCCTGGTGAAGCTCTATCTTGTGCTAGTGGCTCACGCGTTGCCACTTTTTGATGCAGGACCACATGTGCACAATGGCTGGGGGGAGTCTATCAGAATAAGGCGTCTGTACACAGCCAGAAAGCATGGGCAGGACAGCTATTACCTGAGTGTGCACAAGGATGGTAGAGTGGATGGAGAAAGATACCCAAGCTCTCACAGTAAGTACAATAAACAATATTCTCTTGTTAACGTACATCACACTTGAGATTTGTTTTAGTTGTTATACCGCTGGCTGGTATTAAGCTGTCATGTTTACATGCATCAGATCTGTTGTAGGCTGTGATACCTACAAACCAACATTAGCGTTCTTTGTAACTGAACTGATAGTGTTACAGAGCTTCCCAACCCTCATTCTTCAAGTGTCAAGAAGAAACCTAGGAAAAACTCTGCAACACGATCATTTCATTTATTAAGAACTGTAATGTTGGTCTCCGCTAAAAGGCATCACAACTTACAACAGATCTGCTTTTCTCCTGGACCATCTACTATAGCTATTTCATATTATGAGAGCTACGAAGACAGAAGAATATATTCGCTGCACACCATATTCATACCTGTGTTGTATTTATACTTGTTTGTCTAGGTTTACTTGAAATCAGAGCGGTTGCAGTTGGAAGTGTCGCCATTAAGGGTTACCAGAGCTCCCTATACCTCTGCATGGAGAGAGAGGGGAAACTGCACGGAATGGTATGTCTCAGAGATACACTCGCTTACATAACAGACACGTGCACTTTTAGCTACTGCAAAATCTGTTAGGTTCAGACAGATAATGGGATTGGTATAATTCATTAAGAAAAAGCCGGTATACTGCGTTACCAGAAAATACTTCATAATAGACTTCTCATTCCTGGTTTCTGAGCATCTATATGTTTCTTACTTTCACACGCGTCTTTTAAAGAGACAAACTTTAACAGATAGGATTAACCCCTTTAGTGCAAGAAAGGCCAGGAAAATACAGCCCCTGGCACTGAATGAGTGGAATTGTTCAGCGGCTTTGTAAAACCGAGGGGAATCTGCAGAGCATTTAACAAAAGGGAGCTGGGATTTTCCGGATTACCCAATGAAACGCATTGGCCTTCTACATAGATCATATTGCAGGATAATCTCCATGTATGTAACTAACACACATGTACAGTTTCTGCACAATATGTACTCACATGTAATTACAAATATATTAATATTATGGTAACATTTCAGTATAAGAGTAAAAGGATACAAGTTATTGAATATACCCTAATAATAGATACAAAGTCACTGGTATATAACCAATTTGAAAATTTAATCAGTGCACAAATAAGTCAAACAACTGACTACGCCACACTAGGCAACAACCACCAATAAGTAGGGCCATATATAGGATGTACAGGAGGAAAAGGGATAAAGGAAAAGTAGGATTGGGGCAAAAGGGAAAGTGGGGTGAATGGTGGAAGGGGAACAAAGGAAACAAAAAAAGTGGTCACAACGGGGGAATATGGGGGGCAACGTTTCGGGACTTGTCCCTTCGTCATGGCCCCTTCCCCTCATCCCCAAGGGGACAAGAGGGATACTTCCCCACCCCAAACCCACAACAACAGAACTGACCCCAAGTAAAAACGATAGAAGACCTCCACAAATTCTAAATAATATTCTGTTAGATACACATACAATTCCCTAAACTAATTGGCAAAATAAGTCCAGTTTTAACTTTCAAATAGATTATTCAGGAAAAACTACATGCAACAGCTACAATGTAATTAGTGAACTAGCAACAACACTTTTGTATGATATATTCAGGACAAAATACATTGCAAACAGCTACTATGTATTAGTAACCAGCAACAACTGAGAACATCAGAGAGCAGCAAAGAAGGAGGCAATCAGGAGTAATGCAAACCAGAACATTCCTTAGTTAATAGGGCACACCATCCACGAGCCAAGCTCCTCACTCTAGAGGGTTTTGAACACCCTCTAGAGTGAGGAGCTGGCTCGTGGTCCTGTGTGCCCTATTAACTAAGGACTGTCTGGTTTGCATTACTCCTGATTTGCCTCCTCTCTTTGCTGCTCTCTGATGTTCTCAGTTGTTGCTGGTTTACTAATAATAGTAGCTGTTTGCATGTATTTTTTGCCCCTGAATATATCCATACAAAAGGTTGTTGCGAGTTCACTAATACATTGTAGCTGTTTGCATGTAGTTTTTCCGCCTGAATATATCTATTTGAAAGTTAAACTGTGGACCTTATTTTGCCAAGTTAGTTTAGGGATATTGTATGTGTATCTAATCAGAATATTATTTAGATTGTTGGGGGTCCTTCATCGTTTTTACTTGGGGTCAGTTCTGTTGTTGTGGGTTTGGGGTGAGGGAATACCCTCTGTCCCCTTGGCTGAGGGGAACGGGCCTGACGAAGGACAGTCCCGAAACGTTGCCCCCCTATATTCCCCGTTGTGACCCACTTTTTTTTTTCCTTTGTTCCCTCTCCACCATTCACCTCACTTTCCCTCTTGTTGCCCCATCCTACTTTTCCTTTATCCCTTATCCTCCTGTACACCTATATTGGTCCCTACTTATATGTTGTCTGTTTGCCTAGTGTGGCGTAGTCAGTTTTTTGACTTATTTGTGCACTGATTAAATTTTCAATGGTTTATATACCAGTGACTTTGTATCTATTATTAGGGTGTGCTGGATTTTCTTCAGTACTTTATTGTGTTTGAGAGGGATTGGGCCCTCTCTAGTCCGTGGCACCCCGCTTTGTGTTTATCTACTTTGTGTGAGTGCTGTCTATTACATTGGCTATACCATAAGTTATTGAATATGTTTGAACAAAACGCCAATAAACACACACACACACGCGCGCACACACACACATATACAGTGAAGAGGAAAAGCGAATGGCGGAGCGCAGCTGATAAAAGATGAGGGATGGAAAGCGGAGAAATAATACAAATAATTTATTGGACACAGGATACAGAAAGCGGAGGACGGTTACCTCTAAGGCTAGATCCCCAGTGGCCATGGCTATGCGCGTGATGGCGTGCGCGCCTCACACAAGGCACAGCCCTCGATGGGGCGGGCCCCAGTTGACGTGTGCATGCGCGCACAAGCCGCGATGCGCAACCGCCTTGGTCGAAAGACAAGATTTTTGTCTTTTGGCCGAGCAATGGCCACGTCATGGCGGCGGTTCAGCCAATGGGGACGAACAAGCCGCATGACGTCATGGCCGCGCCGCCAACCCCCCCCCCCCCCCCCCCCCCCGTCACATCTCTTGCTCTCCACTCCAAGCACAGCCGCAGACCACAGGTCGTGGCTGAAAGCTGAAACGGGTGCACGCGCCACCAGACGCTCCGGCGTGCGTGCAGCCGTGACCACTGGGGCCGTAGCTTAACGCGTTTCGCACTAGAACATTGCTTTTTGTCGTTTCTGACGGTACTCGAGCGAAACGCGTTAGCGATCCTCCACTTTCTGTATCCTGTGTCCAATAACTTATTTTGGTTAGTTCTCCACTTTCCAGCCCTCATCTTTTGTCAGCTGTGCTCCGCCAATTGCTTTCTGCTCTGTTCAGTGGGGCAGGGAACACGCTGCTGTTACTTCCTTGGCAAGACTGTGAGTATTCTTTCTTCCCCGGATAAACGCCGAAGAAATGAGTGACTACATGCGTTGAGTGCCAAGGGTTGCTGCGGGCGGTGACGGTTCCTCTTTCTAAACCAACCCCAACAGCAACCAGCCACCGCACACAAACAGCACATCCCTGACATTGTGACTCTTGTGAAGTCTGACACGGTTTTTTGCCATTTATTATGGAAGTTTGCATTTACCCTTATGTGAGGATTCTTTAACACAGCGCCTTTTAATATACATGTTTTTCACCCATTAATATGATGGTGTCACGGAGATTTGTAGCACTACCAGTGGACTGTCTCACTTATATAAATATATAGCATTTTACATACTGTATTGGTTAGATAGTAGAATATACCTCATGCTAAGGCAGCAGGAAAGGAAAGGATCATGCAGTGAGCAGTGTGTCACTATGTCACTATGTCACTATGTCACTATGTCACAATGATAATGTTATGCCGTAGGAGCAGCCTGAGTTGATGTATGACCAGAAACATCCCATACAGAGTTTTTAAGGTCAATGTTCTGTAGTCCACATCAGCAGCAAGTGTCGCTGTTTCCACTCTGGCACCTAATGTGTTAACAGCATTGGTCATGATTGCTTAATCAAAAAACCCACAAGCTGTCATTTCCCTGCTTGCTTGATTTATGTGTAGTGCTCAGCGATTGAGGCATTTCTTTAAACAGAGTTATCATTTGACCCCTTTTTTACCCTCTGCATAATCTTACTTACAACCCGTGTTTTATTTTTGGCTCGATCAGAAAGGGTGAATGAACTACGGGTCAATAAAAGAGAGAAGCTGATTATGTCTAGGTCTTAAATGGTCAAATAAATACTCACTACTATGCTTGTCAATATTACATAGAGAACCTCCATGAAATAGTACTGGTCTTTGCATTTTATTAGTATATTTTAGTAAGATGCCGTACACACAAACTATTCAGAGGTAATGCTCAGAGAGTTTTCATAACAAATATATGGCTGTAAAATGTACTTTGTCCGTTGTAAAAAGTTAAATCAATAAACAAAAATTAAAGGGAAATAATTAAATCCACATTTTTTGAACAAAAAAAAACCAAGAATCCTACTGGGTAATCCCCCCCCCCCCTCGTAAATACACGTGTTTCTAATATATTAGTGCTAAAATCAGTCAATATCTTGAAAGACTACACATACCTAAACAAGTAACCCTATGTACAGAAAAAGACTAAACACAGCTGTATTTTCTCCAAGTAATATTATAGGCCTCCCTGTTAGTAAAGGGGTTCAAATGTTAAAAGATCCCAATCAAAATACAATTGTTTCTTGCGTAGTTGATCCACCATGAGCTGCTCTAATTACAAATTGTAGTCGTACAATCAATGAAAACAATTAGAATTATGAGCAAACGTCTAAACGACATGTTTGCCCTCACTCCTAATTTGTAGGATCAAACGGTTGAAATCTTTCTCTATTTTTGACTTTATAGCACAGTTATTCACCGGAAGATTGTTCCTTTGAAGAAGAGATGCTCCCTGATGGATACAATATGTATAAATCCAAGAAATATGGCGTCGCCGTTTCCCTGTGCAAGGACAAGCAGAGGCAGCAGTACAAGGGGAAAGGTTACCTGCCATTCTCCCACTTCATACCCGTGATGAGCTGGGTACCCCTGGATCCCCCCAGTGCCCCGGATGAATTGGACTACAGCAGGATTCAATCTCCTATTGACAAGATGAGTGATCCTTTCATAGACAGCATGGATCCCTTGGGACTTGTGGACAGGCCGACTTATCACACAAAATAGTAAACATGTTTCGGAACAATTTGCAGACACAGCGTGGGGATGAAAGGAAGACGGAAGAGTTGATGAGCAAGATATATAAGACAGTGAATGTTTCCAATCAATGCTCTGGGAAAGAGCCAGAGGCAAGAGATGCAATGAAACTGCAAACATCTCTTCGTGGTATAAAGCACCACGTAAAAACGTGTCCACTCCCTCATTACCGAAAGCATTTCCAAGGTCGTGTTACCCGTATCCTTTATTTTATAGGAGAGATGTACTATGAAAGCAAAGACCAGCTCCAAATTGTGATGTCAATGGCACAATTGTTTCAAGACATGGACATTGCTCAGTACTGTACCACTAAGTATATCCTCCTCCCAAAAAGTCATTTCAGGAACCTACAATACAAAAATATGAGAAACGTAAAATCCCATTCCTGCTAGGAAGGTCTGCGAGGCAAAGACGCTGCCGCTCGCGACAGCATATTTGGGGTTAACCTCACACAAGCCAAGCAGCCATTAATAATCCCCAAGAAAAAACAGGCTTTTTGCAGGTTTTGGACACTGCTCATTGGTCACTAATGTACAGGAGACTGTGTAGGCCACGGAAACGGCAGCATCTATGCAGAACTTCCAAAGTGGTCCAGTACAAGCTGCCGACCTGCAGAATATTCCCCTCTAAAAGCAAAAACTTGTCTTTTCTTATCTTCTACAAACATTGCTAATATTCAGCTACAGGCATTTCCTGATGGGAGGGGATTTAGGAACCACAAGGTTATTCCCTGTGGCACTAGGAATTAGATTAAAAGGTAATTTCTATCATGTTTCAATCTACTACATAAAAATGGGCAGAGCCGTTTCAGAATAAAGGTAATGATGTGGCTCATAGATTTTAAATGGGACATGCTCTTAAATAAGTAACTGTGACCTTAAATGTATATAGTATTGTTACTAGTGTTATTCACTTATTTGTGTTAAATGAAGTGTTCTCTTGACTAAGCACTTGTTTTTAAATGCACTATTTATACATAATTTATTCTATGCAAACATTTTGTTACTTTATTTATATACCATAATATATTTTAGTATATATTCGCTTCTATTTTTCTATGTTTTCCAAATTCTTTCATAATCAGTAATTGCTTTATTATATTTTTGCATTTGTTTGTACAATTTTGTAAATAAACTACATTCAATGGAAACAAATGTGTCTTATTCCTGTAGGTCATTGGTAGGAAACAGGTGGTCCGTGGGACAGAGTGAGAGAGGGGAGGTGGGGGGGTAGAGAGTGAGAGAGGGGAGGTGGGTGGGGGTAGAGAGTGAGAGAGGGGAGGGGGGAACAGAGTGTGAGAGAGGGGAGGTGGGGGGGGGGCAGAGTGAGAGGGGAGGTGGGGGGACAAAGTGGGAGAGGGGAGGTGGTGGGGACAGAGTGAGAGAGGGGAGGTGGGGGGACAGTGAGAGGGGTGGTGGTGGGGACAGAGAGTGGGAGATGGGGAGGTGGGTGGTTGAGAATGAGAGATGGTGAGGTGGGGAGGACAGAGAATAAGAGAAGGAAGGTGAGGGGGCACAGAGTGAGAGAGGGGAGGTGGGGGGGGGGGCACAGAGTAAGAGTGGGGAGGTGGGGGCAGAGTGATAAAGGCAGGGAGTTAGAGAGGGGAGGTGGTGGGGACAGAGAGAGGGGTGGTGGTGGGGACAGAGAGTGGGAGAGGGGAGGTGGTGGGGACAGAATGAGAGTGGGGAGGTGGGGGGAGCACAGAGTAAGAGTGGGGAGGTGGGGGCAGAGTGATAGAGGCAGGGAGTTAGAGAGGGGAGGTGGTGGGGACAGAGAGAGGGGAGGAGTGGTGGGGGGGACAGAGTGAGAGGGGAGGTGGGGGGAGAGAGAGGGTAGGTGGGGGGGACAGAGAGTGAGAGAGGGTAGGTGGGGGGACAGAGAGTGAGAGGGGAGGTGGGGGAAAGAGAGTAAGAGAGGGGATGTGTGGGACAGAGTGAGAGATGGGTGGCGGGAACAGATGTGTGGGGAGGGGGGCAGAGAGCTGTGAGGTGGGAGAGACAGAGAGAGAGGTGAGGTGGTGGTAACAGAGTGAGAGAGGTGGGGAGAGAGAGGTGAGGTGGTGTGAGAATATGTGGAGAGAGAGAAGATGGAGAGAGCGAGGGGATGAGAGCGAGGGGGAGAGGGAGATCAGTACAGAGAGTGGAAGAGATGTTATACGGAGCAGTTATATGGGGCAATAGAAGGAATTATAGGGCAGGGTTATATGGGACAATTGGGAGGAGTTATAGGAAGCAGTTATATGGGTATAACCCCCTTGCACGGGATGCAGCTATGCATGCTGCCTCCTGGATGACTCCTTTCTGCGGTGTGCTAATGAGTCACTCAATGATAGACATACCCTCAGGCCAATAACGGTGACTCAGGAAGAGGAGGGACTAAGGAGAGAGGTTGGAGTGTCTCTGGCAGAGTATGAGGGGGCATAGTTGCTGCGACCAGGATGAACGTCGGTCTGTGCTGTGGAGACTGGAGGGCCAGTCTATGAGTAGGAAGACTCAGAGGAGCTGGTGGACCAAGGTCTCGGACAAGTCCGCTGGATATCTATGGCGAGCAGTAGCCAACCGGGTTACGGGATTTGTGAGTAACTTCAGAGGGGATCCTCATTACAGACAATGGTACTGAAGGCTTTGCGAAGACACAGCCTGCTACGGTTACACACACTTTCAAGAAGCACCTGAAGCATCTACCATTACAGCCATGGAAGGAGGTTGTCGTGTGGAACCTCAGTGATGCAAGCTACCCATACTTGGAGTATGTAGTAGTGGAATTGGAATTACCAAAGAAGATCACAGGAGTGTCGGGACCTCTAACAGTGGTTGCACTAATATGTTTGGAGACAACTATGGTAGGACACTGAATGTTCATCCACTGTGTATGGAAGACTACAAAAGGGTGGAGAAGAGAGCTGGGCCCGGACCGACAGCCGGTAGGAGAAGTTCGTCAGGTGAGAGTGCCTCCTAACAGCAAACAGAAATAGGAGAAGTAACTTTTGTGAGAATTGGAAGGCTCCACCATTATGATAGATGGCTCTTCTCATGGAGGACAATTATTAAAATGGAGTCTTGTCGGTGCCCATAACAAGGATTGCAAAAAGCCCCGGTCAAAGAAAGGTACGTAACCGCCCATTACATACTGGTAAGAAAAGGCACTGTAGTGGCCAATTTGTACAGTGCTGAAGTAATGGGACACACCTGGCAGATGAAAACTGTCTCCAGATATGTTTCACTTTAGAGACAGTAATGCCCCTGAACTCTGGAAGAAGGAGAAGATGGCCCGAAGGCCTGAAGTATTCTCCACCCATGAGTGGGATTTAGGACGCACAAAGGGAGTGAAGCACCGGATAGGCCTCCATGATACTCCCTCCTTTAGAGAAATGTCACAGAGATTAGCCTCAGCTGATGTAGAAGACGTGAGACGACACTTACAGGAATTGATGGGGACAGGTATAATATCAGAATTCAGGAGTCATATTCTCCGATAGTGGTGGCTCAGAAGAAGAGTGGTGCTGTGAGGATGTGCATTGACTACCACACCCTAAACAAACGGACCACCCACGATCAGTACACTATGCCACACAAAGAGGATGCACTGGACTGCCTCACGGGAAGCAAGTGGTTCTCAGTTCTTGACCTGCGCTGTGGTTACTACCAGATACCCATGTATGAGCAGGACAAAGAGAAGACAGATTCTATATGCCCCCTGGGGTTCTATCAATTCGAACGTATGCCTCAAAGAGTATCAGGAGCTCGCACCCCATTCCAACGATTGATGGAGCGAGTGGTGGGGGACATGAATCTTCTGGAAGTGTTAGCATACTTAGATGTATGTCTGTATATATGTATTTCTTTATATAGTGCCATTAATGTACATAGCGCTTCACAGTAGTAATACACGTGGTAATCATATAAATAACAAATAATACAAATAACACAGCGGGAATAAGCGCTTCAGACATAAAAGTGACACTTAGGAAAAGGAGTCCCTGCCCCGAAGAGCTCACAATCTAATTGGTAAGTAGGAAGAATGTACAGAGACAGTAGGAGTTTGTTCTGGTAAGTGCGTCTGCAAGGGGTAGATGACCTCATAGTATTTGGAAAGACACTAGAAGAACACGAGACTCGCCTAATGAAAGTACTATACGGTCTGAGCGAGAATGGGTTGAAGCCGTCTTTGGACAAATGTCAATTCTGCTGAACTTCTGTTACGCCTTTGGGGCATATCCTATCAGATAAGGGAGCAGCTACTGAGCCGTCCAAACTGGAGTCTACCGCGTCTTGGCCACGACCCAAGCAACTAACCGAACTCTGATCATTCTTGGGGTTTTGTGAGTGTTACCGGTGATGTGTGGACAATTCCTGAGTCATAGTGACCCTACTAAAAAAAAAGGTTACCCCCGACTCGAGGATGTGGTTTGGTCCCTGGGTGACAGTAGTCAGGATTATTTCAAAACAAATGAGCCTTTCAGAGACAGATGAACCCCCAAGTGTTAGGCAGCATTGAAAACCATTAAGGCTCATTTCACCAACGCACCAGTACTAGTGTTTGCTGATCTACAGAAGCCTTACGTCCTGCGTGTAGATGCCAGTCTAGGACTGGGCGCTGGACTTTATCAGTGGCATCTGACTGGAACCTGGCCTGTGGAATTTGTGAGATGAAGGCTTGCTCCATCAGAAAGAAATTACCCAGTACACAAACTCGAGTTTCTGGCACTAAAATGGGTGTTGGTCGACAAACTGCAGAACTACCTATATGGGGCATTGTTTGTGGTACATACTGATAACAATTCACTCACGTCTATCCTCTCTTCCGCTAAGATGGACTGCAGCTCTCTTCCACTGGCTGCATTGCCACGTACAATTTCAGTCTGAAATATAGATTGGGAAAAACAGAGCATTGACTCTGATGCACTGTCCAGGATTTACCGAGATACCCGTGAACCTGATGGTCAGTGGGAGGAGATTGTGGCCACAGGAGTGCGGACTCAAAAAATTGAAGCCCCCAGTTACGTGCCATCAGCAAATGTAAACCAAGTAGCAGATAGCTGGGGAATACCCCACACCACTATACCCGCCGCATACACCTAGCAAGCGAAATTCACCATGACTGGACTGCCCAGACTAAACCAACAGGATTGTAAGGATGCATGGTGGACAGACCCAGGCATAGGGGAAGTGTTGATAAACCTGGGAAATCAGTATATCTACGGTCCTTCCCCTCGGCTAATTCTCTATTTCATGCTTCGTATTTGAAAAGATTCCACTTTATTTGTATGCTTTTTCCCCCCAGTACATTCCATCAAAAAAGATTTATATTTCACAATGGTCTTTACTTTTCCTTCTTCAAAACATAACTGAACCTGAAATCACTGCAGCATTGCCTACACCAATAAGGCATGGTCCCTCAAGTAAACCCTTGTGGGAGTATAACCTAGTGTATATTCTACAGCAGGGGTGCGCAATCTTTCCCCGCTGAGCCCCCCTCCTTGCTCGCGCCCCCCTCCCTTACCTTGTCTCCCTGGCGTCAAATGACGTCATGTGACCCATCACCGGAGACAAGGTAAAGACAGTTGCAGAAGCCTCACGCGATCCCCCGGCATTTAATTTAAATTCCTTGGGGTAGAGCGCAGGGCCTCTGCAACCGCTGCGTCCCCCCCTGGAAAAACTTGCGCACCCCCACTGGGGGGTGGGGGTGTACCCCCAAGTTTGCACACCCCTGTTCTGCAGAATGGGAAAAGTTCTTAGCGGTATGAATCATATCTACTATATATTTCTGAAAGCATTGTATGTATGTATGTTTCACTGTGTTCCATGTCCCTAGCGGCAATCTCATTGGTCCCTTGGCCCGCCCGCCCCCGCACACCTCTCATTGGCCTCACACACTCACACCATCCCCTTGGCCCGCCCCCCACACCTCTCATTGGCCTGAGGCGGAGTGACGGGCCAAAGGTCCAAAAAACACACACACACACACACCTCTCTCTCTGTCCTCTCCCCCCCCATCACACTCACCTCCCCCCCTCCCCGGTGCTCCACTCACCTCCCCGCCTCCCCTCCGCTCCACTCCCTCCCGCTCCCCTCCCTCCCGCTCCACTCACCTCCCTCCCGCTGCACTCCCTCTCCACTCACCTCCCTCCCGCTCCACTCACCTCCCTCCACCTCCCTCCCGCTCCACTCACCTCCCTCTCCACTCACCTCCCTCCCGCTCCACTCCCTCCCGCTCCACTCACCTCCCGCTCCACTCACCTCCCGCTCCACTCACCTCCCTCCCAGGCGCGGGGACAGGCAGTGGGCAGGGCAGCCTGCCGCTGCCACGCGGCACCTAAGATGGCGGCGGACTGAAGGACCCGCTTCCTCCCTCGCGGACTAAGTAACATGGCGGCGACCGGAAGGAGAGGTCCTGCTCCACTCACCTCCCTCCCGCTCCACTCCTCCCTCTCCACTCACCTCCCTCTCGGCCTGCGGGGACAGACGTGGGCAGGGCAGCCTGCCGCTGCCACGCGCACCTAAGATGGCGGTGGACAAGGACCCCCCTTCCTCCCTCGCGGACTAGTAAACTGGCGGCGGCCGGAAGGAGAGGTGACGTTGTGTGTGGTGTGTGTGTCACTGTGTGTGTTGGCACTGTGTGACACTGTGTGGGTGTGTGTGTGACACTTGTGTGTGTGTGACATGTGTGTGACATTGTGTGTGTGTGTGTGGGACACAGTGTGTGTGCCCCCCCCCCCTCCTGTCCACTCTCCTCCCCCTCCTGTCCACTCTCCTCCCCCTCCTGTCCACTGTCACCCCCCCCGTCCACTGTCACCCCTCCTGTCCACTCTCCCCCCCTCCTGTCCACTCTCCCCCCCCCTCCTGTCCACTGTCCCCTCCCCCCACCCTCCTGTCCACTGTCCCCTCCCCCTTTCCTTCCCCCCTCCTGTCCACTGTCCCCTCCTCCTGTCCACTGTCCCCGTCCCCCCCTCCTGTCCACTGTCCCCCCCCTCTGTCCACTGTCCCCCCCACTCTGTCCACCCCCTCTGTCCACTGCCCCCTCCTGTCCACTGCCCCCCTCCTGTCCATTTTTCCCCGTCCCTCCTGTCCACTGTCCCCGTCCCCATCCTGTCCACTGTCCCCCCCCTCTTCCTGTCCCCCCCCCTCCTGTCCACTGTCCCCCCCTCATGTCCACTGCCCCCCCTCCTGTCCACTGCCCCCCCCTCCTGTCCACTGTCCCCGTCCCCTCCTGTCCACTGTCCACTGTCCCCGGGGTCCTGTCCCACTGACCCCGTCCCTCCCCTCCTCCTGTCCACTATCCCTCTCCCCACCTTTTCCTAGCGGCAAATTTAACTCACGGGCAACGCCGGGTCTCTCAGCTTGTCTTTTATAATAAGCAATGGTTTAAAAACAGGGCGTTACACGAGTTGAGCTATTTCAATTTAGGAAGCCAAATATAAGATTGTCTCTTGGACTGAGGCTTTAATTATTTAAATACAATAACTATACAGTAGGAAAAGCTGTAAATTGACTATAATAACCAAGTGAAATATATGATTACTAGAAAAGCACTTTAACTACGTGTGTCAAGACAACGCAACCTAAAAGGTGTCCATGCATTTTTCAAAGAAAATTAAAATGTTGTACATTATAACTACAAAATAAGACTTCAACGTTATGTTCAGACGCGCAGCCAGGCCTTATCATTACTGTAGGAACACTCATCCAGTGTTATCAAAGCAGTAACCATTTGTAAACAGCTACCTGAATTACTTATATGGCTCTTTGCTTCAAAGCAGAAATGCCTGGTGACTTTCACAAGATGGTACTGAACAGAGATCAAGGAGATGATAACAATGATTGTGCTGCTTTCTGCATTAATTCTAATCATGTGCACTTGATTACTAAGCAATCTGGATCCACAGCTTGTTAGGACTTTCACCTCTGTTCTGTACATTGCTGCGTCTCCATCATTACCGGACTCATTATTTCCCCCAAACTGCTGAGAAGCAGGTACAGTACCACTCTCACAGGGGTGAGACGCCACCCCCAATGATGAGAAGCAGGTACAGTGCCACTGAGACGCCACCCCCAAACGTCTGATAAGCAGGTACAGTGCCACTCTCACAGGGGTGAGACGCCACCCCAACGATGAGAAGCAGGTACAGTGCCACTTCTCACAGGGGTGAGACGCCACCCCCAAACTTCTGAGAAGCGGGTACAGTACCACTCTCACAGGGGTGAGACGCCACCCCCAAACTTCTGAGAAGCGGGTACAGTACCACTCTCACAGGGGTGAGACGCCACCCCCAAACTTCTGATAAGCAGTTACAGTGCCACTCTCACAGGGGTGAGACGCCACCCCCAAACTTCTGAGAAGCGGGTACAGTACCACTCTCACAGGGGTGAGACGCCACCCCCAAACTTCTGAGAAGCAGACACAGTACCACTATCACAGGGGTGAGACGCCACCCCCAAACCTCTGATAAGCAGGTGCAGTGCCACTCTCACAGAGTGAGACGCCACCACCAAACTTCTGATAAGCAGGTACAGTACCACTCTCACAGGGGTGAGATGCCACCCCCAAACTGCTGAGAAGCAGGTACAGTACCACTCTCACAGGGGTGAGACGCCACCTCTAAACTTCTGATAAGCAGGTACAGTGCCACTCTCACAAGGGTGAGGTGCCACCCCCAAACTGCTGAGAAGCAGGTACAGTACCACTCTCACAGGGGTGAGACACCACCTCTAAACTTCTGATAAGCAGGTACAGTGCCACTCTCGCAGGGGTGAGACGCCACCCCCAAACTGCTGAGAAGCAGGTACAGTACCACTCTCGCAGGGGTGAGACGCCACCCCCAAACTGCTGAGAAGCAGGTACAGTACCACTCTCGCATGGGTGAGACGCCACCTCTAAACTTCTGAGAAGCAGGTACAGTACCACTCTCACAAGGGTTAGACGCCACCCCCAAACTTCTGAGAAGCAGGTACAGTGCCACTCTCACAGGGGTGAGACGCCATCCCAAACTTCTGAGAAGCAGGTACAGTGCCACTCTCACAGGGGTGAAATGCCACCCCCAAACTTCTGAGAAGCAGACACAGTACCACTCACACAGGGGTGAGACGCCACCCCCAAACTTCTGATAAGCAGGTACAGTACCACTCACCGGGGTGAGACGCCACCTCCAAACTTCTGAGAAGCAGGTACTGTGCCACTTCTCACAGGGGTGAGACGCCACCCCCAAACTTCTGAGAAGCAGGTACAGTACCTCTCACAGGGTTGACATGCTGCAGTCACAAGCAGCAGCGGAACCATAGGCTGTTCGCCAGATGCAATGGACTGGAGACCACATCCTTAAGGGACCCATTCTCTGGTGCTGGAGAATCTCTATGAATTCTGGGGGCAAAGAATGGAGGGCTGGGGCAGAAAAATATAACCTACTATTCCCTAGTTCTGCCTCTAGTACAAGAGCCAGGTGGCATGGACTCCAAGACATGTTTTGTGTAGCCTTGCGTTCCACAAATACAATATAATCTCTCCAGTACATTAATTCACTGATTCTCCCTGATAGTATTTTGTGAACATAAATAATGTATTAGTATTTATCACAACTGGATAAAACTGACCGTTTTCAATGCAACCTGTATCAAGGGACACATTTATTCAGATAATCTCATGTTACCCAACTGCAGATACAGGTAAACATCTAGGCTTGAAACCCCCATTGCGTTGGATACATCTGCATCAAAGGACAGAGAGAAGATGCATAAACACATTGAATGTTCGAAGAGACGCCTCCAGTGGAACCATCACAACCACAGTCACAATCTCACAGTGTCAGGAACCCAAATAGCAATGAACAATATATGTGCTTTCAGGATACATTAGAAAATATATTCGTCTATAGATACATCATGTATTTATGCATAAAAAGTGAAACTATGTTTAGGTACAGTTAATGCTATATGAGAAATGGACCTTGCATCCCTATTTTGGGAAAACCTAACATACATGAAACATTGCTACACCCTTACCCTGAATGTTGCCTGCGTTTCCTTTTATAACAGTAACATTATTATTATTTGGACTATGTTGACATCATACGAAATGGGTACTTCGCATTTATAACTTTTTTCGTGCGGTTTTAGGACATAAGAATTACATTCATGGTAATTCTTACAGGTGTGAGAAAAAGTTTGTGAACCCCAATGATAATTACGGAAATGCCATACGGTAGTTTTTCCTTGAAAACCGTCTTGAATCAAAACCAGTCTTTTCTTAAATATCCAATAGGTTTTATATTAACCAATTCCATGTCTTTTAAAACAAAACGGTGTATGAATTAGACAAATAAGTATTTAAGAGTCCATGTAAGTGCAAAAGTGAAACCCTGGTTTTATCAGCTAAATAAAAATGGATAATTAGAATTAGGTATTTAAATAATTAGGTAGATCTTCAGGTGTGTGTTTGGGAGGCCCCACCCTATATAAAGATCAGAAACTTTGTGAGTTTGGTCTTCTACAGGTGTGTGGAAACACTTCATTCCACGATCAAAATATATCTCTGAGGACCTCAGAAAAGCAGTTATTGATGCGCATCAGTCTAGAAAGGGTTACAAGACAATTTTTAAGGATTTGGGGCTCCACCAATCCACTGTCAGACAAACGGAGATAGTTCAAGACCACAGTCACTCTACCAAGAGCAGTCGTCCTACCAAAATTTCTCCAAGAAAAAAATGGCAAATAATCCAGGAAGTCACAAAGAACCCCAGAGAAACAGCCAAGGATCTGCAGGCCATTCTTGCCTTGGATAATATGAGTGTTCATGACTCAACTATCAGAAAAAGACTACACAAGAATGGTGTTCATAGAAGGATAGCCAGGAGGAAACCACTGCTCTAAAAAGCATATTGCAAGACTTCTGAAACAATGTTCTCTGGACAGATGAGTCAAAGGTACTGTAGAACTTGTTGGCCTCAATGAGAAACATTATGTTTGGTGAAAACTAAACACTGCGTTTGAACAGAAGAACCTCATCCCAACGGTCTAGCATGGTGGTGGGAGTGTGATGGTTTGGGGATGCTTTGCTACCTTAGAACCTAGATGGTTTGCCATCATTGACACAACCATGAAGTCTGCATTGTATCAGAAGATTCTAGAAGAGAATGTCAGGCCATTCGTCTGTGAGCTGAAGCGAAAGTGGGTCATGCAACAAGACAATGGCGCTAAACATACAAGCAGATCTACAAAAGAATGGCTGCAGAAGAAATTCTGCGTTTTAGGATGGCCTAGTTAAAGTCTGGACCTAAACCCCATTGAAATGGTGTGGCAGGACCTGAAGCGAGCTGTCCTTGCAAGTAAGCCCTCAAATGTCACTGAGTTGAAGCAGTTCTGTAAGGAGGAATGGGCCCAAATTCCTCAAACCCGATGTGAGAGACTAACCGATGCGAGAGACTGACCGATGCAAGAGACTGACCGATGTGAGAGACTGACCGATGTGAGAGACTGACCGATGCGAGAGACTGACCGGTGCGAGAGACTGACCAGCAGTTACAGGAAACGCGCAGTTGAAGTCATTGCTGCTCAAGGGGGCGCCACCAGATACTGAATCTAAAGGGTCACATACGTTCTCACACGCGGATATTGAATGTTTAATCATTTGTGGATAGATAAATGTTGAAAAAAAGTGTCATGTTTTTGTGTCATTTGTTTGATCAGGTTATCTGTATCTATTATTATGACTTAGATTAAGATCTCATTACATTTTAGGTTTGAAATATGTGAAAATCCTAAGGGTTCACAATCGTTCTTGCCACTGTATATAGAAGGAAGTGTGAGCAGGTAATGTGAGGTCACAGCGGTCACCCGCTAAAACAATATTACCGAGGAATGGGAAATATTTCTATTTCTAAGATATCATTTTTTTTCTGGCATGTTCGTAGGCATGAAGACTAGGTGCTGAAGAATTGAATAAGAAAAAAAAGCATGGAGTATACAGCAGGAACTTAAGGAGTTAATGGCCAATCACTACAAAGTCAATGTGTGTCCGTTTATCACGTAGACAAAGGGTCATCTAACACAGTGGGAAAAAGCACCTCTCTTTTAATTGAAAGAGACCAGAAACTGACTTCAAAAACCTCATTCTTAAACTAGTCCTCTTGAGTTGCAGCACTCATTCTTCAAAGCATTGCGAGGTAGCTGTCACTTCTAGGTGTGTAATCTCCAAAAGTAGTCATCCAGATGATTTCACAAATACCTGCTGCTAATGCCATTGTCAGGCTCCCTTTCAGCCGTCCTTCAGCCTGACAATGCACTGTGTAGTTATTCCAGATTAAGAAAACAGGTGAGTATCTCAGACATCCACTAAACGTTTAGCTCTGAGCTGAAGTCTGCACAAGATTAAACACAGGATATATGATCTTGAAACTTGAAGATACTGTCCCGGGAGTGTTTGGTTTAGTTAAAAAGCCGCACGGCTTTCTAAGGGTAATTGTAAACCAAGAAGAAAACACTATTTGAAGACATTTTTAACATAAAAGCTGTTCTGTTGCCTTCCAACATTTTTGTATATTTCTTATTTCAAGACTCACATGGATTACTTTCTCAATAAAGTACTGGTCTGTCCAAATAATCACTTTTCTGCTCAAAGATCAGGCTCAGTTATTGTATAACTCAGCTCGATGGTAAAAGTGTCTTTTACATATCAAGATATGAATACTCACAGCCAAGAACAGAAGATTTCCATATGGTTGCCACAACCAGGATCCATCTCTGTGGCTCTGCCTCTTCTGCTGACAATGCACCTCATACATTAACCTTGGCCCCCTGCAGACGCACTTATCAGAACGCCCTCCTACTGTCTCTGTACGTTCTTCCTACCAACCAATTTGATTGTAAGCTCTTCGGGGCAGGGACTCCTTTTTCAAAATGTTACTTTTATGTCTGAAGCGCTTCTTCCCTTTATCTGTTATTTATATTATTTGTTATTTATATGATTGCCACGTGTATTACTGCTGTTAAGCGCTATGTACATGAATAGCGCTATATAGATAAAGCCATACATACATACTGTACATACATACAATAGCAATACAGTACTTTCATAGAATTATATGAATAGCAGATCTGCCTGGGAATAATTGTGGGACAAACTTACTTTATTTCTGGACTAACAAATACTGAATCTTTAACAGTTTTCAAAATGATCCTAAAGAACCCAAAAACAATATAAAACATAAATAAAAGATGATGATCATAAGCAGTGGTCGACAAACCCGGTCGCCTGATCGCCAAGGGCGACAATATTTTGACCGGTGGCGAACCTCATGGCGTCAAGCAGCGCACACGGTTGCTGGCGCCGATAAAAAAAATCCCCCTTCCTGATTGGGCTGACACGTCTTGGTGCGCTGCCAGGATTTTTTGGGGGGCTGCGTTCTATATGAGCCCGAACTGTGAAGCCTCCTCATTTTGTTCGTGCTCCTGAAAGGAGGTAAGGTGCCCACTTGCCCCCCCTGCTGCTGATGGCCCGCTCTTGCCCGCCGATGGCCCCCCTACCTTCCTTGCCCTCCCATGGCCCCCTGCTGCTGATGGCCCCCCTTGCCCTCCAATGGCCCCTCTTGCCCTCCGAAGGCCCCCACTTGCCCCCATGCTGCCGATGGCCCCCTCTTGCCCGCCATTGGCCCCCCTGCCACCGATGGCTCCCCTGCCACCGATGGCACCCCTGCCGCCAATGGCCCCCTCTGCACCGGTGGCGTTACCTCACGGGCCATCCCATGTGCCCCCTTGGCCTTCGCATTGTGGGGAGCCGTGCGTCGTGGGTGCAGCGCCGTCGCCCCCCTCCAATGCCGTGGGGCCCTCTCTTGCCCGCCGATGGCCCCCTCTGCTGCTGATGGCCCCCTTACCTCCAATGGCCCTCTTGCCCGCAGAAGGCCCCCCACTTGCCCCCCTTTGCTGCGAGTGAGGTCCCCAGTGTCATTGCCCACCATTGGCCCCCCTGCCACCGATGGCACCCCTGCTGCCGATGGCCCCCTCTTGCACACCGATGGCTCTCCTTGCCATCCCATGGCCCCCTTTGCCTCGCATGGACCTCTGGTGCTCCCTCCCCCTGCTGCCGATGGCCACCCTTGCCTCACATGGACCTGATCTGACTCAAGCTTCACATGGAGACATCGGAAACCCCCTAACCTAGAAGACAGGTAGGGAACACCTCCCCTCCAACATATAACATTGCGGGAATGAGGGTACCTGGACATTGAGGGACTGCGGGTCAGGTAAGATCCCAGGTGGGATTGCTGTTTAGAAATTGTGAAGCGGGGGCATCCAGACACTGGTTAAGAGGTTCAGGAAACTAGTCATTCACATCTGGCTTTTATTTCTAGATTAGTGAGGTCATCCAACATTTTCACACACACACACACGCGCAACTATGTAACAAGGACTAATTGTAGTAAAGTATAAGTGTAATACAATAAACTGTTATGTCAAAAACGAATGTTATTAGTTCTTAATAGGAATTTATTAAATGTCTTTTTTTTTTAAGAGGGGCTAGGGGAGGGGCTAGGGGTGAGTAGATTTTTTTGGTGATTTGTCGACCACTGATCATAAGGTCTTATATGCTCCCACTAGTGGAAGGGTTAAATAACTGTTCAAGCATTTGTGTTTCTTACTCAGTACTAACCACCAGCCTCTATATAGTCTGACTATCTCCCCGGTAGCACACATTACCAATATTAGCTTGCGCGAGGTTCTCCCTTCCTTGTGTTACTCGGCACTAAGCATCACCTTCTGGTTTTCAGCTCAAATTTAGTTAGTGTTGTTTCATGCACCAAAATCTAGATTTAAAGCAGCAATGTTCTGTCCGAATGGGAACGGAGTTATTTCCCCCCCCCCCCCCGGAGGCCCAGAGGTTCCCACGATAATTACCGGTGAGGTTACAAGCGTTACTTCCTGGTTTCTCCGGGGGATTTACATGTGTGGACAGTAGGGGATCTCCGGAGCTGAACAGCGTTCATTTCAGCTGGAGCCCCCCTGCTTCGGGAGATACTTACCAGGGAAGGTGTCATCGGTAGCACAACCTCCCGGGGAAACAAAATGGAAGTTGAAATATCACGCAACACGTTGGCCAATAGGAAGCCACATCATCATCTATCGCGACTTCCTAGTGTGCCGCGAGACGCTGGGAAATGAAACCTCTAGGACGTATCAGCAGAACCGTCTCCGGAAAGTATCTCGGAAAGCAGGGGGTCCCCGGAGCGGCTCAGCTGGGGAGACCCCACAACTGGGTGTGTAACTTCAGGTGGCAGATATGCTTAGTTTTCTCATACAAATAACAACCGTAAAATAGTGTAACGGGTATTCCACCCCACCCAATCTCATATGTAGTGTGGGTGAGTAGAACATGTAGTGTTACCGGTGTGGTGCGTATACCTGCAGGCTCACAGGAGGTCTGAGCCTCCGCTAATGAGAGCCTGGGGTGAATCCTCTGGAACGAATCTTCTTTTACAGCGCCTCCACCTATGTAGGATTCTATGGACGTGTAGAATGACCCTACATAGGAACCCAATTAGAAACCACACACACAGTCAGTGATTATATAATAACTAAGGAATTTACTTATGAACATAGAACATATCATCGCCTATACATATCCTCATAACCTGTGTCCCTCTCACGAGGAGACACTACCCGTGACGTCTCGCAGGACGTTTCCCCAACACTAGGTGATCCCACCCAGTGTCCAGTGAAACCCCCACACCCAAGGTCCCGTACTCCTACGGAGATAGTCAATGGGTGACTGCGCAGTCACTAAAACCTCTAGGCCTGTTGGTGCACATATAATATTGATACCTTCCGAGCACTCCGATGCTCGGGCCTGCAACACTCTTCTCAAAGGGTCAGATGTCCGTCTGATCCTTTCCAGGTACTCTGCCGGTGGACCCCAACGAGGGTCCCACCGCTCCACGGGAACTGCAACCGATCACGGCAACACCAACCGCATGGGAACAGCAACCGCCGTTATCAGCTTTCTGCCTAACTACTTCTAGAGTGACAGCAACCCTAACCTAGGGCCTGTCCCTGAGGAACCGCAACCTGGGATGGCTTGGGGAAAACTCCTAGGGCCTGTGGAACATTAACCTGCCCCCCTTCCCCTAGCTACCCAGTCTCAACTGTAACTGCTAATCCTAACAGCCTAACTCACCTGCAGCCAACACTCAGCTCACACTGTCAGCCTGCAGGGATCCACACACACTTCACACACACTGCACGCACTGCGCCCAGCACATGCAGCGACACACACACAGACAGCTGCAATCACACACAGCCACCTGGATCCCGCAGCAAATCATCCACTGCACACACGCTGTGCCTATTTGCCAGTGCGCACAGCACTACCCGCTGTGGCACTGCCAAACCTGCACCTTACACACACTAAGGGCGACCTCCCTATCTAGGGCCGTCCCTTATCAGTTACCCACTAACCTGGTGGGGAGTTGGGGCCTACCTGGAGGGTGAGGGTACCTATCAAAGAGATATAGTAATTTAATCATCTAAAAAATGTTTTAACTCCCATTCTATGTTTAATCCATGGGGTTGTAAGGTGTTGAGGGAGAAAATCCATGACATTTCTTTTTTGTTGAGGCAATTCAACCTATCACCTCCTCTAATGGGAGTAGGAATGTGTTCTACTCCATAGAATTTAACATTCTTAAGACCACCGAGTGGACATTGTGAAAAATGTTTTGATACGGGATGAAATAAGTCCTTTTTGTTAATCAATCTCAGGTGTTCAGAAATTCTTATATGCAAGGGTCTGATTGTCCTACCCACATATTCGGCAAATTTATCCACATAACGTGAAACACCATCTCCATTTGGGAGATGGTGTTTCACGTTATGTGGATAAATTTCTTCAGACACTTGTGCGTACTTTACCGTCAGTCATTGAGGACACCGCGGCTTTACTGATAGCCTTACAAGACATTGAATGGAAGGAAGGATACAGGTGGATGTCACATCGCTATACACCATCAGACAACATGAACACGGCCTTCGGGCCATTCATCACTATCTTCAATCTTCCTCACTTTCAACAGCACAGATCACTTTTATTAATGATTCTATTTTATTTTTATTGACACACAATTAATTTTCTGTTTGATTCACATTATTTTCTTCAAAAACAAGGCATCATTGTGAGATCAACATTGCATTGCAGAGCCACGGTTCTATACGCTGAATTTACAGCTTACAGCTTACACCAGACAGAGTGACTACATCATTCGCCAGAGGTCTGACGGATCAACGAGCGACACGGATCATCAAGCCACGATACTGCCCACTTCATCCAAACCGTGAGTCTTTCTATATCAGTGCCACTAGAGCTCATTTGGAGCCAGCAGAAAGACACTGTGTGAATACTAAATGCTGGAATGCATAGCTACGTGGAGTGGGTAATCAACATTTACTGACTATGTCTTGGAGTTATACACAACAGCACCCGTGATTATCCATCTGAGCATCTGAGGGGTTAAAACATCGTGTTTTGCCCGTGTACATGTATGTATATGAACCCAAACGGGAGGAACATCCACATACAGTCAGAATACATATTCACATAATTCACTGTCTGGTTGTGTATTAGTGTCTCTCCCAAGTCCCCTTGACTCTGGGCTAAAAGGGGCCCGTGTGTGAGTGTCGGTACAACATTGGAGCTCTTATGAAAGTGTAAGTCCATGTAGCAGGCCTGCCTGTTCACAGAGACTTCGGTAACCTTTGGATGTGGTGTGGATCACCTTTGTCTTTACTCATTTCTCCCTTAGTCTGATAGGCAACTGGTCCACTTTCAGCTCCACTCAGGGAGTCTGTGACATCGTTACCCAGCTCTGCTGAGTTGTCCTCAAACTCTAGTCCTAAGGTCATCCTCCATCAGCCTGAAGTCCCCTCGGGTCGGGGCAGCCCCCTCTCAGACAGGGACTTTTCTCTACGGGGTCTTTGTAGTTCTCCTCTCCTCATGCTCCCCTCTGTTAACTCCTCCTGTCTTACCATCATTTCATGGGTGCTCCTGACCTCTGATTGGCTGTGATTTCATGTGTCCCTATGTCAGCAGCAGGGGCTTCTGGGAGTTGTTGTCCTGCTGCTTCCGTTGCTCTCAGTCATTGGCTCATTACCAGCAGCACACACCAGAGGGGAGTCAGCCTGGGGGGCAGCATAAATAGCTGTATCCTATCAAGGTTTTGATTAAGTGCTTGATATTGTTAATAATTGCACTTTCATAGCATTTCTCTCTTAATAATGTGCTTCTCGGCAGCTGGAAGTGAGTAGGGCCTGTTCAACTAAATAAACAAATGACCAGCTCATTAAGAAAACATAAAAATCTGAAATCTAAGTCTTGATCAAAACTTAAACCTGGCAGAAAAAAATATACAAGATAGCAGCAAATGAAACATTAAATGTTCAATGCTAAGACATAAATAGGAATGATAGAGATTTGTATTCATTTACACTGCCCATATCTGCATTGTATACAGTGACTAATTCCCCTTAGTAACTGACACACGGTGTAACGTTTTTATAACCAATTCAGCATTCTGTTGTTATTATTTCCAACTTTGTATTGCACTATTTAAAACATCAGGTTAATTAGCACATGGGTGACACGTTATATAGTATTATTACAATCTGTGCACTGGTTATTACTTTTGCACACTTGGCAAACTGTTTATACAGGCAGCTACAGTACAAGTCAGATGAATGAATATACAGTAGGTTTTACATCTTGAATATCCTGTTTGAAGACCATTCTGCTTCTTTTTGCATTTCTCTAACAGTCCCTTCCCATGCCCATCATTTTATTAAATAAACAATACTTTTAAAAAATGTTTCTAAAAGTGCAAAAAAAATAAAAATCACTTTTAATGCATTTGTTTAAGAATGATTAAAGCTTTTCAAAGTCGGCAAAATTTGGAATTGTACATAAACCTTTGAAATGTGTTTTGTCTTGCAATGTGAAACTCTATAACTCATGGGCCTATTATAAACAGTGTAATACCTTAAATGCTCGATTGCCTTATTTGGTGAAATAAAATTCCTACAAACCATCAACAGCCTCCATCCTTCTACAATTCTTTATAACAATATATTAATGACATAATCACGCTTGGCCTGGCAAGGTAATAGGGTGCCACAGATCTGTGCAGCCAAATAGCTGAAAGGTTTTGTTTAAGGTACAGTTTATAACCTCCGTTTGGAACAGGTCCTAATGGAACCGTGTCACAGAACATCATGTTTGTATGACAGAGAACAAAGGAACGCCAGGCTTCCAGGATTTGATGGAAGTGATGCTACACTATGTGTCTGTGTAATCATCTTACCAAGAAGAAAAAGACCATTTCAAAGGGAAATGCAGCGCTTATAACATTCCCTTTAATCTATTCGTTTCAGCTGCCCCTCCGTGCCAGAAATGTAACATACCAACAAAGTGAAAGGTCCAGAGGAGAAATGTCTTCATATTCCAGACCAGTGGTTTCCAACTTTTATTTTTGGTTAAGGAACACTATAATTATATTTTGATACTCTGCAGAACCCCAACCCTCTCTAATAGCGCGTCTGAGATCAGATGCATAGTTAGGAACTCCAACCCACTCTAATAGCGCGTCTGAAATGAGATGCATTGTAAGGAACCCCAACCCTCTCTAATAGCGCGTCTGAGATCAGATGCATTGTAAGGAGCCCCAACCCTCTCTAATAGCGCGTCTGAGATCAGATGCATTGTAAGGAGCCCCAACCCTCTCTAATAGCGCGTCTGAGATCAGATACATTGTAAGGAACCCCAACCCTCTCTAATAGCGAGTCTGAGATCAGATGCATTGTAAGGAACCCCAACCCACTCTAATAGCGCTTCTGAAATGAGATGCATTGTAAGGAACCCCAACCCTCTCTAATAGCGCGTCTGAGATCAGATGCATTGTAAGGAGCCCCAACCCTCTTTAATAGCGCGCCTGAGATCAGATGCATTGTAAGGAACCCCAACCCACTCTAATAGCGCGTCTGAAATGAGATGCATTGTAAGGAACCCCAACCCTCTCTAATAGCGCGTCTGAGATCAGATGCATTGTAAGGAACTCCAACCCTCTTTAATAGCGCGTCTGAGATCAGATGCATTGTAAGGAACCACAACCCTCTCTAATAGCGCGTCTGAGATCAGATGCATTGTAAGTGTAGCCCATGTTCCCCCCCAGACGCAGATGTCTATCTAGGGTGTATTGAGGCTGGCTACGTGTACTTGGGTGGTGCGTACCTGCTTGGAACAGAAGGGCCTGAGTCTCCCGCGTTGGTAGTGGGGACAACAGGACCAGGCTTTCTGGGGTACATGCCTCCATCTCTTTAGCAATGATGATGCAGCGCCTCCATCTCCGCAAGTCCCAGGGATATGGGGTAGGACCCTTACAGAGAAACCCTGGTCCCAGGGGGAATGATCCAACTCACACAGTCTCTTTGTGTAAAACAGCAGCAATAGTCTTTATTCTTCGGTAACACAGTGAGGTAGTGCACAGCCGTTCATGCAAAGAGTAGCTCATAGAAACTGTGCTCCTAAGGTACAGGCGTCTCTCTCCTCTCCTTCCCTCCAGATGTATGCTTCCCAACAGGATGGGCTGAATGGGGCCTCACCCCTGCCTCCACCCCACAGGGTAGGCCCTAGGAGTGAGGCTAGATATCATTCCCCTCACCCCCTAAATAGGGTGAGGGGCAGTGGTCCACCTCTATAGTCCTGTTCGCTCTACTCAGAGGGGCTCTGAGGTCTCTCCTACAAATATCACTCTCACGTTGAGCAGGGCCTCTCAGGTCAGGCATGCGCTCTGCTGGGTCTTACTACACTTCAGACCAGCACTCTCCTCCGCTCCAGGACATCACTCCACATACTCCCTCCAGGCTCTCCACAGACTGCCAGTACTGACACTCTGCTCTCCAGACTCTGCTCCAGCTCAGACTGACATCCTCACAGAACTGAGCATGCTGGACTGCCACCTCTTTCTCTCAGCTCTCACTCAACTCACAGCACGAACTCACAGAACCAACTGACTCAGACACACACAGGACAGCCCACTAAATAGAGTCAGCCCTGCCCCTCATAATGTCAGCAGGACCTCCCCTCTGTCTAGGCCTGCCACAGAGTCAGGGGGGCCCACCTCCATCACTCCAGGCAGGGCTTGAAGGGGGGGGGGGGGAAACCCATGGTTACTACTGGCGCCTGCCCTTACCAGGGCTTACGGCAGTAGAAGAAGGATAAGTAGCCTGCTCTTACTTACAGGGACTACATAAGGAACCCCAACCCTCTCTAATAGCGCGTCCGAGATCAAATGCATTGTAAGGAACCCCGACCTTCTATAATAGCGCGTCTGAGATCAGATGCATTGTAAGGAACCCCAACCCTCCTCACACACAACTTTTTCTCACATAGTAACATCACTGCATTACATTCTTAACATATTGAGAGGTCCCCAAGTCCCCTCACATTCTCTAACCCCCCCCGGCAGTGCTGGGACAGCCAACCATGTCGCAGACTTATATGGATTCATTCATTATAAAAATATATATATATTTTAAAAAAAGCTGCTGGGTCTCCATGAAGCATCACTCATACTGAGTCTATCCTCCATAACCCTTAGGCTGCGCTTATAGTGCCGGCTGCGCTTATAGTGCCGGCTGCGCTTATAGTGCCGGCTGCGCTTATAGTGCCGGCTGCGCTTATAGTGCCGGCGACGCTGACGTCACGCTGCGGTTGCTGAAAAAATCAAATTGAATTGACTTCCAGCGAAGTTGCATTTGTTTTGACGCAACGTCGCGTCGCCAGCACTATAAGCGCGGCCTAAATCTGTCAATCACTAACGGTATACTGTAGAATCTCAAGTTGATATAAATTATATAAAAGACAGAGGCACGTATTTGTGATATAATCTGACACATAAAGATCCTTTAATATATATACACCAAAAATCTGCAAGGTATTGCACACCTGAAACACTGTCTTGAATATATATATATATGATATATATATATATATATATATATATATATATATATATATATATATTATATTTATATCTATATATTAGCTATTACGTTACCATCCAGCAGGGCGGCAGAAAGCAGAGAGAGACACGCACTCAGAAGGTAAGTCAGCACAAATAATGTATTGAAACAGACACAAAAATCCGACGTTTCGATCCCCAGAGGGATCGTCTTCCTGGGGTGTGCACACTGACTTACCTCTGAGTGCTCTGCCTCTCTTTGCTGTTCTGCCACCCTGCTGGATGGTAACGTACTCTTTACATTATTTATGGGACTAGCACCAGGCCTTTCTGGATATCTACATTGGAGTGCTTGCTGCTTTTTTTTACCTATATATAGGTAAAAGGACCCATTTTGGAGGACCGAAACGTTGGGTTTCTTGATGTACCACTATTTTCATTTCCACACAATACACTTTGTGAAGTTTTCTACAATTGAGTGCTGTCTCTTTCTTACCAGACCTTGGAATGGTAACGTATGTCTATATATCCATATGGGGCAAGTCACCTACAGCCTATCAGCACCTAAGGAGTGCCAACTGTTCTATTTGACTATATATATTATCTACAGTTGTTCTGTATATTTCAAAGAGGCAGGCACACACAGGCGCAACACAGGCGCACACAGGCACACACAGGCCACACAGGACTCAATCACGTTTCTTTCTTCGCTTCTCGGGGACCTTTCTGAAGTTCTGTATCTTGTCCTGGAGGCGGAATGAAACGTCGATTCTTAGAATACACAGTGGATATTTCTTGGAAGTGTCTGTGTGTGCCTGACACACACACACCACACAACACACACACACACACACACACACACACCACACACACACACACCACACACCACCACACACACACAACACACACCCACACACACACACACACACACACTATATGAGGAGACTTACTGACACAGCGGTATGCTGGAGATCTATGCTGCAATCTGAAACATGCAAAGTGTGAGAGCTCAGATCTGATTTCCTACATTGTACAAGTGAATACTGCACATTCGACGGAGAATATTGAGATCCTTCCAGAATGTGCAGAACGCAGAAACCCCCCACACACTAAGACCTGGCCGTGCTCTATAAAGAAATACATTGGCACTACTTATTTATAGTTGGGGGGGGTGATTTGTATAAAGCGACCTCAGCTTAATAGTTTACCTGGATCGGAAGAGACATATACGTGGCATAAACATCACAGCTATAAATCTTCTATTACCCTATGATAAAGGGTTGTGTCATTACAGAGCTGACTTAATCCCTTTTGCAAATATCAAACTTGAACAAGGTAATTGTGAAAAATCCCTGAATACATCTATAACCCTGTGTGAGGTGAGGTGAGGGGGACTTCCCCTGGACAGGGCTGATCACTGTAAATATGTACATTATAACTACGTACTGTACGTGGCACTCCACCCTGTGTGGTACAATTTCCGGGGGATGCAAGGCTTTAAACAACCAGTAGGGGTAACTCGGGGAGCAGGGGTTCCCTGAAACTAGCGCAGTTCAGCTCTGGGGACCCCCTGCTTCCCCATCCGCATAAAAAGGGGCAAGCTGGGACTGCTGCTTCGAATCTGATGAAACGTGTGCTTTTTTGTGTAAGGGCTCCCAGCCCACGAGAGAGGAACGAGCGAGTACAATTTGCGCAGCTTCTCGGGTTTGTAACTAAGCTACTATTTCAAATATTATTTTTTTTAAATCATTAATATGAAAAGTAAAGAGATTAAATAGTTACTTGGAATGCGTCGCTGGCCGCCCCAATTCTGAGCGGGTCAACGTATTTTCTTTTTTTATATATTTTAAATACGGTAGACCCGATAAACACCGAATTAAAAGTAAAATCCCCTTTTATTGAGGGCTGCGGTAATTACCCCTTAAAAACTCTGATTGCTGCCCCTGAGGATTTACAGTATAATCCCACGTAGGTCCATGTAATCAACCTCCTTAGAGAGATTCGATGCCGCAGAAAATTAAATTGTCGCTTATTTGCTTCCGTTTTTATTTTTTTCTCTGGGTTCACTTAATTTCATTATCTGGTAATTTTTTTCATCTTTCCCTTTAATGTCTTTAAACAAACGATGCTGCCATCGTTAAAGCATAATGTCAAAAAGAAAGTCTGGGCAGAGAACAATCTCCCTGCACAGAGAACTGCTTACAAACAGTGTTACCACTATAGAGATTAGGTAAAGATTGTGTAAATATTCCAAATAATTTGGTTACTGTGAGGACATCATTTACAAATTGGTGTTAAATAGACGTGCAGGATATTCACTATTTTGTTAGATGATAGAAAAATAACTTGTAACATGAGACACCTGGGAGTGTGTGTGTGTGTGTGTGTGTGTGTGTGTGTGTGTGTGTGTGTGTGTCTGTGTGTGTGTGTGAACTCATTCAGTGTTTGCAATACTGTATTATCAGGCTCAACTCCCCCAGAACAGATCGGGAGAATGGGAGACAGATGTTCTTGTTTGTTTTTCTTTTATACATATATATTATTAGTGCTGGGAAAGGGAACTGAGCAGATTTAGCACAATAAACTGCATTTAAAGGTCACTCTTTACTGCACTGGCTCCTATCCTTGATGGATTGTTCTTAGCAGAGGCATCATCCACTTAGAATAGAGTTTTGTTCCTGATAAGGTGACTCATTGAAGGCGATCTGTAACACAAGACGCAGATGTTTGTTTGTTTTCGTTGGTATCCTTGTTGTGCAGAAGCCTGGGAATGCTTTCATGGGCTCACAAAGCTGATCACTGGGGTGAAGCTATAGGAGGCCACCGAGGGCCACAATTGGTGAGCAGGTGAAAGGGAATCACTGGAAAAAGATACACATTCACAATGAAGTGAACAGAGCAGTGTGCATAGGTCAGTGGAAGAACAGAGCAGTGTGCATAGGTCGGTGGAAGACCAGAGCATTGTGCATAGGTCAGTGGAAGAACAGAGCAGTGTGCATAGGTCAGTGGAAGAACAGAGCAGTGTGCATAGGTCAGTGGAAGAACAGAGCAGTGTGCATAGGTCAGTGGAAGAACAGAGCAGTGTGCATAGGTCAGTGGAAGAACAGAGCAGTGTGCATAGGTCAGTGGAAGACGGCCTTAGGTCTAGAGCCACAAAGCTCCATTAAATCAGAGCTCATACCGTGATCTTATCTTGTAAGGGTTCCAGTCCAGGGTTTTGCTGGAGCTTGCCCTTACGTGGCTGTTGTGGCCATCTTGGTTCCTGGCAAGCCTCTTCCCGGACTTGATTATTGTCTGCACCTCTTCCAGGGCTTAAATAGCAGTCAGTGACTCCCAGCCCCTGCGTGAGCATGGTATGCCTTGTGTTCCCTGGCCCCCTGGTGTTCTGATTCCTGAGCCCTCCCTGATCATTTGGATTCCCTGTTGCCAGCCCCAGCCTGTGACCCCGACCACCGCTCCTGTGTCACCTGCCTTGACCCCAGCCTGTATCCGGACATGCACCTTTGCCTTGACCTCTGCCCGGCTCACGACTACTCTAACATGACTATGTCCCTTGGCTCTGGTCGGTGATCTTATACCCCTACCTCAGCCCCGTGGGCCCGCTCCCTATGAGACGAGCACTGTTCTCTACCTAAAACAGTAATAGGACATTATTTTCCCTGAGTTTAACGTGTAGCCACAAAGTGAATTATATGCAGCTGTCGTATATCTCATGAGCATCACGTTCTATTAGCACAACGTTGCGTTTGCTTCTAATTATGGGACGTTAAGTATGTCCGATACTGAATAAGGAGCGATAAGGGAAAGAGGAGGAGTTAATTGATTATGCAAAGTGTATTCAAATTATTTCAATGACAGTGCATACTTCTCAGGTACCAGGTATCTCAGATATGCACACGGGTATCTCCCATTGTGATGTACAGTATACAGGAGTGTAAGTCAAGGAGTAAAATAATGGAGTCCTCCTCCTCCTCCCTTCAAGGTCTGGGTGGGAGTAACGGCGATTTTAGGTATGACTTAACTAACGTAACGTTAGGACCCTGCGTTAACCGTAATGGTGTAGCACCTGTTTCCCCACCCTAAGTGAGATCATCCGGCTACCTGGTGTTGCTGGTGCGGTGTGTACCTGTTTGGCTGGAACAGGAGGCTCTGAGTGCTCCACGATGGTGTGGGGCCATATCAGGACAGGTTTTCAGGGTGGTTCATCTCGGTGTACAGCGCCTCCAGCCAGCGAGGATCCTGAGATGACCAGGAAAGTCCATGCTGACACTTCATGGAAGAATGAACCCCTCACATTGCCTGTACCTACCAGGACTTATACTGTGGGGGTCCAACAGAAGGATATCGGCCGGAGGCTGGGCTACAATGGACTTCAGTGGATATGCAATGTTAGGGTTAACCCCTCATTATCACTAACTGCCATTCTAGTTAATGCAATGCTCTTTCTGGGAGAAAATAGCTCATTATGTGATTAGCCTTTGTGGTATGGCTTAAGTTAGGTTAATGTCACGTTAAGTCGCTTAATAATGGAGCTTTGTTAACCTAGGCCTTAGGCCGTGATTATACTAACCGCGACACGCGTCGCGAACAGCAAACCTCAATCCTATGAGGCGCGACCGCGTTTTGGAAAGACAATAAACGTTGTCTTTTGAAGTGACGGCCGTGTCATGTGAGTGGTTCAGCCAATGAGGGCAAACCAGCTTCGTGACATCACCGCCACGCCTCACCATCACCTGAACCACTATGTGCACAAATCGCACGAGCTATAGTTCAAACTATAATTTCAGCCTTAGAGAGCTGCCGGCTCTGTGGTGAGCTCCTACGAATAGCCATAAAGCTTGTAAATCACCTCTCAGTTAGATGGGAAGAGGTGTGAAATCTCCTAAAAGTGAACGAAGAAGGCAGCTTGTCATCGGGCGGAGACCTGGTCCATAAACGAGTGATTGATGACGGAATCTGCGTGCTGGGCTCACTTTCTGCAGGCAGGATGTATTGTCCCAAATGAACAACTCCAATACGTGACCTTGTGTGTTTGGAGAAAGCGCTGATGCAAATAGAAAATCTGGTCCCACAGGACACAATGAGAATTTGGGAAATCAAGGCTGGGAAGCAGCGTTTACAGGATATGTCATAGGATGCAGATTTAGACCAGTTATGAAGAATAACTTCCTTTCTGTTGACACATAGGAAGTCATTTGTCTTGACACAGAGGAGTCTGGAACCGCTGCTGTTTATCTGAGGAGGGGAAATGAGCGCTTGTCAGCTAGAAAGTGAGCTGTTTAATAAGCTTCATGTAGGAAATGATTAATAAAGGAACAATCCAGCACAGGATTATACCTGCTTCTTGTCTTGCGATCACATTGTCTGCCTGCATAATCTCTCGTCTCTTGCTTATTTAAAAAGCTTCTCTCACTTTGCTGCCAAACAGCCCCCAAAACAAAGACATCTGCAGATCAGCAGAGAACAGGTTAAAATGAAGTGTGTGCACGGCAGTGTATTAGTCGTAGTTGTGACTTTGCCGGCTTTAGAAAGGAACAAAAACGTTTATTCTTATGTAACCTATTCACTGAACAAGAGTCCTGCCTTATATTGTAAGTTACTCCAGCAATGAGGGTGTTAAAAGAAATAGCAAGAAGCCTCCTTTCCTGGGAAACTGATTCCCCTTGTAATGTGCAATTAGGAAAATTAAGAGCACAATAAAACCGTGTGTAAAAACATAGCTACAGTTTGTGTATAGATAATAGATCACCCAATTACTGGCTATAAAAGTGCGACAATTCATCAGAACCGTATGCAGCTTTCCATGAAGTATAGAGATCACCTGCAGAGAAACGCAGCACCTAACAGTCCCACCCGACTTCCTATATCTGGCGTCGTGGCTTTCTCTCCTATTCCTGTGTCCTTATTCAATCCCCTCATTCCTGCGTTTGTTCATGTGCTTTGCACTGCAGGAGTTTGTTTACCATCATATTCTTCTCTGGAGGGTAAACCCCTGCAGACTCATCCATCATATCTCAGGTAATCCATCAAAAGGGTTTTATTTATAACATTTCTATTGTGCTTATTGGGCTGGATGGAAACCCCTACTCAGGTCAATAGGAGTTTTCATGTATTGCCGACCATAGTGCACTATAATATAATAATACTATTGCACTTGCACAATATAGCAGCAGTGTCCCTAGGAAATATATAATAATAATAGCATGTTCTTGTATAGCGCTGCTAGTTATACGCAACGCTTTACAGAGACATTTTGCAGGCACATGTCCCTGCCCCGTAGAGCTTACAATCTATGTTTTTGATGGCTGAGGCACAGGGAGATATAGTGACTTGCCCAAGGTCCCGACACCGGGAATTGAACCAGGCTCCCCTGCAGTAATCTCAGTGCCATTACTCACTGAGCTGCTCCTTCTCCTATATACACAGTAGGTCATGTAATGGTTTAAGGCAGCAAGATTGAGTCACTGAAAGCCGGGACTAGAACCAGCGTTGAGTCTCCATGTTTGTGCGCAGCCTGATGAAGGTCTTTATACATTGCGATGTTATGAGCATAGTTACCCAGAGTCACTATTGTGTTTAGTTGCACGGCATACGTGGGTGTGTGTGTATTATCACACACCATTTGGGTAAATCGATGTGTAACACGTGTTGGTTTAATTCAACACACACTTTTATTTCACGTGAGACCACAAACAAAGAGTCTCCCGGCTTTTACTCTTTGATACTGGTTGTTCAAATACACAGCCTTCAACACCCGCCCATTCAGTGTGTTTAACCACGTATCAGATTATACAAACGGATTTTGGATTATGTACCCAATTCAGATACTTGCGACTCACGTCATGCCTATGCAAAGTCGGCGGCTTCGCCACGAACACATGATGTTTGGAAGGGGAGCGACCTGGCGGCCGCTATTAGGGTGTTTAACGGAGCTGATCACTTACTTGGTTCTTCATCATTCCACCTGACGAAGGGTTACCCCGAAACGTTGTGCCACACTAACGGCGCCATCACTCTGCATTAATAAAGCCATTGTACTAATGCCCGATTGGCTGCTGTGAGATTAGAGTGCTGCAGGAACTGGTTGTGTCTTTGGTCTTATTGTCCCCGCAGGATGAGCAAGAAGCTGGAATGGGGCAACCCCGAGTACAAAGGAACAGGACCATGAATCCAATGTTCAGGCGCCATCTGCTGATGAATGTAGTGAACTTCACCGATAGTCCTGATAATTCAAAGCAGGGGGGGGGGGGGGCAAAACCGTGGCCCGACAGCATTTGGAATGGCCCGACATACTCCCCTCACCCCCCTCTCACCAGCATGGTAAAACTCTTAGGGGGGCGGGAGAAATGGGGGTGGGGAGATTTAGTGAGAGAGGAGGAGGGGGGAACTGAGTAACAGAGGAGAAGGGGAGAATTAAGTAGGAGAGGAGGGGGGAGCAGTAGGACAGTGGCCCGCCCAAAAACATGTGTGCCAGTTTATTGGCACACTTGAAAATAAATGTTGGCCATTCCTGATATAAAGGATTGATGTACAATGCATCGCAACGGACCATATTATAAGGTGATGAAGGGTACCGGGCGCTAGAACCAGCACTCGGTCCATATGATGCACAGCCCTTAGATAGTCCAATTCCTGATAGTTGATATTTTACCAGGTTTCTTGAACAGTCTAGACGAAATCACCCTTACCGAGGGGAGAGGTGAATCAGCGGGCGCTACGGTGCAGAAAAAGGTTGCAGAGGCTGGACTGGGCTATAAAAATTCTTTTTTCAAACATGGATTAAAAACAAGAGGAGGGGAGACAAACCCCTGCGCCTCTAACGCGTTTCACCCAAGAAGTGGGCTTTCTCAAAGAGTAACGTTACTCGTGCACAATCCCCTGAAATACCGGAAGTAAACCGGACGTGACGTCACTCAGCCAATGAGATGCGAGTGTTCCCCAGAGGGCATGATGGGAGACTGCACTCATGGCTAGCGTGGACTCGTGCAGGATACACCGGTACCAGTGTCATGCGCAGTAAAGACCAATACAATAAAAACAAGTGATACTCAATTTTACAAATGATTATACGCATAGCTGCAGTTAATCTATAACCGCAAGTCCCAGTTCAGAGTGACAGACATGCAATAGTATATACATCAAGTTGTAACAAAGTAACTCTTACTTAATGAAAAAATCACATGGATTGCATTTATTAAAGAAAGTGTGCCGTTACCTATGCTTTATTGTATTGGTGTTATTGTTATACATTATTACCATTTTAATTATTGAATATAAACATGATTACAGTACACTTTTGAAATATGCACTATATATGTGAAAGTTATGAATTTAAGATAATAATGCATTGAAAATCCCTAAAAAAAAACCCTGACTTGTTTTTAATTTTATATTGCAATTATAGCCCAGTCCAGCCTCTGCAACCTTTTTCTGCACCGTAGTGCCCGCTGATTCACCTCTCCCCTCGGTAAGGGTGATTTCGTCTTGTCTGCACACAGCAAGGAGCACACAGACCCGGATGGATATGGACTTATGTGAGTACATGATTACTACTTGAATGGGAGCTTCCCCAGGTTCACTGGCTCATATAGTTGCTGGATTTTTACAAGGGGTCTGGGAGGGTCTCAGGACTTCCCCCAGACAACCCTCTTTATCCTTGCCAGACTGTGTTCCAACTAGGGGTTAATCTTTATAGCTCCATGCATTTATTCAGGATATCATGTGATCCGGTATGCAGTACTTTATTTTCATAAGTGGGTTAAATGCTCTGTAGCACTAGTTAATTGAGGGACACTACCTCAGTATTTCTTGAACAGTCTGTTGATCAAATGTTCACCCTGAAAGGATTCAAACAAAGCACAACATTGCGCAGCACATCTGGACTAGGACAGCTGCTCAGTGGACGCACCCCACTCCGTCCGGAGACAGAGAGGCCACGATCCACCGGTTCTTTCTCATTTTGTATTGTTTTGTCGGGGTACAAAAAAATGAAAAGGGTTATAGGGGTACAGAATGAAGAAGCCAGGGTACTGGAAATATATAAATTATGGTATTTCACATACACTAGACGCAGGGGTGAGCAAACTTTTTATGCCGAGCCCCCCTTTTCATCCATGAAATTTCTCAGGCCCCCCCTGCCTGATGTAATCAAAATCACATGGAAAAAAAAACCTTTATTAAATAGTATACAATGTAAATACAAATATGTCTAAATACTTATGTAACACACATTCCCCCTCCCCCAATCGCAGATAGAGTGCATGTGAGGGGTATCTATATGTATTACCAGGTGTGTGGTGCTTTTACCTGTCAGGTTCACAGGAGGAATGATACTCACAAAGACACACCTCCTCCACCTGTGTAGGATTCTAATGGCAGAATGACCCCTAACACAGGACCTAATACACAGTAAGCACATACCCCGAAGTATATATAAAAACAGTTTACTGTATATGCAACAGAACACAAACATATCACATCACAATACGACATCAACAGCAACCTTAGTGTCTGTCACCCCGTGACACTGGCCTCACGGGTCCATAACCCACCCCATATATCAAAAGTCCCAAGTGTCCCCAGAGTACCTCTCCCACCCAAGTGTGAGACAGCGCTGCCCACTAAGATGAGATGAGGTTGGTGCACTTGGTGACTTGACTGTTACCTGCCGGGTGTGTCCACACCTGGGCACGCAGATGCTCTGTACTTGAGATCCCTTTCCTGAAGGACGATCCCACGTTGCTTCCGCCTCTGGGACGCAGGGTGTCCTGCGTCATTTTGCAAGCATGAGCGGGGGGGGGGGGGGGGGGCTCGGGGCTATTTTTGTGTGGCTGTATGGCTGTGTGTGTGTACAGTGACTGCTGCTGAGCGCGCTTCAAAGTCAATTTTGTTTGTCTCCCCAAGAGCCAAGCTTGGGAGAACGTACGTGCACAAAGGCAATCCTTTTGGGGGGGCATTCATCCACCTCTTTGCTTCCTCCCTTCCTTCTCTCCCCCCGCCCCCCCTTTATTCCTTCTCCCATTTGCCTTTTTATTCTCCCTGCTCTTTGGCTTGCTGTCCCCAGTGTCACCCACACTCCCACCTACAGTATTATTTATTATTTCATTTTCTCCGTTTTCAATGTTGTGTTTTCACTTTTTTTAATTATTATTTTTGTACATTCATAGTATGAGTGATACAGTGGGCGCCGACCCTTTCACTCGCAGAGGATCGCAGCGAAGCAGGCTGCCAGCGGAGGAGAGCAGGAACACAGCGCTATAGTAGGGCAGACACCGTAAGGGGGGGCGTTTGACATCACAGCGCTGGGGCGTGCTCCTCCCCCATACCTCTGTAGCCCCGGCGCGTGCGCTCACACACCATCACGTGGCCACCACCTGCACTATCCGGTTCGCCGCCCGCACACATCTTCGGCTGCCCGCCAGCACACATCTTCTTGGCCGCCCGCGCACAGCTTTTTCGCCCTCCCGCGCACAGCAGGTTTTGCCGCACGCCACATGCGCCCCCCCCTAGATAATCTTGCTCCCCGCAGTTTGCGCACCGCTGCATTCAATCACAACACCCACACACAATCACAACACTGACACAGCACACATACTCAATTACAACACACACCAGGAACAAACACTCAATCACAACACTGACACAGCACACATACTCAATTACAACACACACAGAACATACACTCAATAACAACACTGACTCAGCACACATACTCAATTACAACACACACAGAACACACACTCAATCACAACACTGACACAGCACACATACTCAATTACAACACAACACAGAACATACACTCAATCACAACACACACACACACAATACACACTCAAACACAGACAACACACAGACACCACACACAATCAATCACAACACCCACACATACACCCACAATCACAGCCAACACAGACACAGCAGACATACTCAATCACAGCACACATACTCAATCACAACACACACTCAATCACAACCAACACAGAAACAACACAACATACAATCATAACAGTCACACACTTTCACCTGGGGGGGAAGTACAAGCAGGCCCGCCAAGAGGGGGGGACAAAGGGCACTGGTGTCCCGGGCCCCGTGTGTCAGGGGGGCCCAAGCCCCCTGCACGGCTGGGCGCCAGTTAATTAAAAAAACAAAAAAAAAAAACACAACACTCTGTGCCGGGTCTCCCTATTGGCAGCGCCGGATGTCAGCAGCTGGGTAAGCTTCCAGCGTGAGAGGGAGGCCTGGCGCATGCGGTATCAGCCTCGGGTAACAGGTGCTTGCCGCCGGGCCCCCGCAGGATCGTGCCCTCCCCCCCCCCCCGCAGCAACGTCAGCCCCCCTCGCAGCGCCGCCGGGCCCTCACAGTGCCGCCATGCTGTTCCAGCCCCCGAAGCAGTCACCACCGTGGCGCCCCCCCCCTCCCAGCACCGCTAGGCACCCCCCCTCCCAGCGCCGCTGGGCCCCCGCAGTGCCGTCAGGCAGCGACGCATATTTTAGCATTGTGTCCAGTATTTTTGGACAAGCCACCTGGCAACCCTAGCCACCGTTCCCCCCCTCCCACCAGCCATCCTGCAGCAACCGGCGCCCCCCACCCCCAGTAGCAGCCACCGGCGCCCCCCACCCCCAGTAGCAGCCACCGGCGCCCCCCTTCAGTAGCAGCCACCGGCGCCCCCCTTCAGTAGCAGCCACCGGTGCCCCCCTCCAGTAGCAACCACCTATCGCCCCCCCCAGTGCCACTGGCCCCCCATCCACAAGGTAAGTGATTGTTATTTGTATTGGGGGTGTATTTTTTATATGTATTGGGGGGTTAAGTAAAAGTTGCGCGCCAAATTTTTTTTTCCATGGTCGGTGCGCTATGGGTTGGGGAGTGGGGGGGGGAGGGGCGGGACAAATGGAAGGAGCAGCATGATTTCTGTTGGCGGCCCTGAGTACAAGCATGCTCCCGTCCCCCGTGTGCTGGCCCCACCCCCACAGCAAGCCGTGTGCAGACAGGAGGAGGAGGGGTTGTCTGTGTGCAGAGAGAAGCCCCGCCCCCACAGCAAGGCCCCACCCCCACAGCAAGGCCCTGCCCCCATAGCAAGGCCCCGCCCCCACAGCAAGCCACAGCACAGAGAAGCAACAGCACGGAGCTTGAGCTTCTTGGCCGCCTGCGCACAGCATCTGCCCGCCCCCAGGTTTTGCCGCACGCCACCTGCACCCCCCCCTAAATAATCTTGCGCCTCCAAGTTTGCGCACCGCTGCACTAGAGTACAAAACTTTACAGTGCAGTAGACAACAATACATTACTTTATGTAAAAACAACACAAGATGGCGCTCTCTATGCTCTCAACAGTGCTCCGTGCAAAATCAATGTATATCATAAACAGTGTGTATTTTAAGTGACTAACACGACACAATAAAGTGAAAGTAAGTGCACAAAAAAATATAATAAGTGCAATCAAGTAAGTGCAATAAATATAATGTGAAAACAAAGCTGAAAATATCACTCAGACCCTTAGAAAGGACTGTTTCACGGTCCAATAAGAGAATTCGCTGAAAAAACCAGGGGAGCGATGACGAGCCTAATGAAAAGAAGGCGTATCCCCCCTTCGGTCCCATACTGTACTTACCCTGCTGTGTTAGTTCTTCAACATTGTAAGCCTCCATTTTTACTTCATGGTATAAATGTATCTTGTTTCCATCGACACTACGGTGTGTGTTTCTCTGCTTTGAGATCGGATGTCCTCCTACTGCCCCGGCCTGGAACCATCTTTGCCACGGTTGGATTTTCTGCTCCTTATTATCTACAGGAGGGCCCCGGGTATACGGCGGGTTCCGTTCCAGGGGCCCCGGGTATACGGCGGGTTCCGTTCCAGGGGCCCCGAGTATACGGCGGGTTCCGTTACAGGGGCCCCGGGTATACAGCGGGTTCTGTTCCAGGGGCCCCGGGTATACGGCGGGTTCTGTTCCAGGGGCCCCGGGTATACGGCGGGTTCTGTTCCAGGGGCCCCGGGTATACGGCGGGTTCCGTTACAGGGGCCCGCCGTATAGTGAAAATCGCCGGAAAGCGAATCCGGCGATTTTCAGCTGTTTCAGCATTCGCAAATCGGCATTTTTGCCGTTCTGCGCATGCGCGACCTATGGTATGCGCATGCGCGACCGACCTATGGTATGCGCGCGCAAACTACAGTATGCGCGCGCAAACTACGGTCTGCGCATGCGTGCCGGGCGCAACCGCCCGTTCTGCGCATGCGCGATTTAAGAACCAAGATGGCGGCCCCCTTCTCGGTGCCGCCATATCGGCGGATCGCCGAAAAGCGGGGCGCCAAGAAGCGGGGCCCTGCTGTATTTTATTGTGAGTTTGCAATTGGGAGCCTTCCACTTATTCACCACATTGTACATACAATACCGCACTATGCAGAGTTTTCTTCTTTTCATAAGGCTCATCATCGCTCCCCTGGTTTTTCAGCGAACAATACATTGCTTAGTGTCCTTTGGGAATTACTTGATGTTTCTCTTTGATCTTAATCTAGTCTGACGGGTAGCAGTGCCGAAGTATTGTTTAGATTAGAGACATTTGCCAAACTTTAATCATTGTTGTTTCTATGTGCGGGTTAAGTCTCTTTTCGCCCGAGTACGTGGTTTAAAAGGTCTATTTGAGGGTAAGTTATTTTGTTCACCAGCTGATGGCAGTAACTACCTGTGACACCTCCTTCTGAACCAAGGCACAGCCAAAGTGGGCTGAATGCTTTGTACAGGGAGAAGGTGGGCACTCCAGATTTCCGTCACTTACAGCTCTTCTGGTTGTTTCATAGACTTGGATATTTAACAAACCTGATGTAAACCTCTTAATGTGATGTTAAGATATTGCAGACCCCCTACTAATCCGCCCCCCTCTGTACTGCGGAGGAGGATTTAGGAAGCAGTTCATCAAAGGATGTGTGAGAATGAAAGATCAACGTTTACTTGTCCCCCTTTCTGTGTGGGCGTGTCTGACACACAGAAAGGGAGGTGGGCAAACCTTTGGGGCACGTCCTTACCTTTGGTGGCATACCGGCAGCAGGGGGGCCCTCCTCCTGCAGCGTCACGACATAACGCGACGTCACATTGTGTTGGCCGGTTCGGGGACTCCACATCTCCCTCCTCCAGCTCTCCCCTCTCCTGTCGGGCGGAATTTGGATCCCGGTGCAGACAGGAGGGGAGGAGAGGACGGAGCGCTCCCCCCCCCCCCCCCCCGAAGTTGCGGGGTCCAAGGCAAGCTCTTTGCTTGTCTTGTCCTAAGGCTGAACCTGTCATTTACAAATACATATATACAAACACAGGTTTCAGGTGCCTGAGTTACAAAGCCAGTTCCATGTACAAAACATCTAGAAGTAGCCCACTAACTCATTTACTGGCGATATCTTCACAGTAAATACATTGCACTATTTAGTGCTGATAGTTACATAGTAGATGAGGTTGAAAAAAGACGTAGGTCCATCAAGTTCAACCTATGCTAAATTTAAACGTAGATGACAGATACTTATCCTATATCTGTACTTACAGCATGTTGATCCAGAGGAAGGCAAACAAAAAACCCCAGTGACATAACATCCAATGATATCTCATAAGGGGAAAATAAATTCCTTCCTGACTCCAAATATTGGCAATCGGATTAATCCCTGAATCAACACCCTTCCCATGTATACTTATTTGGTCTATCCCTGAATACCTTTCCTTTCTAAAATGATGTCCAACCTTTTTTTTAAATATATCTATTGTATCTGCCATCACAATCTCCATGGGTAATGAATTCCACATGTTAACTGCCCTTATTGTAAAGAACCCTTTCCTTTGTTGCTGGTGAAATCTCCTTTCCTCTAACCTTAAGGGATGACCACGCATCAATTGTACTACCCTTGGGATGAATAGTTTTTTTTTTAAAGCTCCTTGTAGTGACCCCAAATATATAGGAATATAGTTATCATATGCCCTTTTACACGCCTCTTTTCTAATGTAAACAAATCTAAATTAGCTAGTCTCTCCTCATAAATCTGATTTTTCCATCCTCTTCTTTGCACTTTTTCTAGTTCTATAAAGTCTTTTTTCTGGAGTAGTGCCCAAAACTTTACTCCATATTCAAGGTGTAGTCTTACTAATGAATTATACAGTGGCATAATTATACATACTTCCCTTCCACCCATTCCTCATTTAATGCAAGATAATAACTTATTTGCCTTTGCAGCTACTGACTGACATTGGGCAGTATTGCTAAGCCTGTTGTCCAGAGCCGGTTTAACTATTAGTCAAACTAGGCGGTCGCCTACTAACTCACACAATTTAGGTCCTCATGCTATAAGCAGCGATAAGACACTTACCGCCAGCTTATCGCCAAACAAGCCTACAGCGATTCAGTAAGCCATGATAAATTGTCAATAAGAGGCAAAATCTCTGGAGGGTTTTGCCGAGAAAAAAAAAATCGCCACACACATGGCGATAAGCCAAATATAGCCAGTTTCCAAAACTCGCTCAATTCTAGTAGCCCCGATCAGCTTATAGAGGCTGATCGCCACTCTAGAATTGAGATTTTATCTCCAAATTGCCTCGCCACGAAAAGTTGGCAAGAAGGTGGTGAGAAGCTGTCGAGAAGCGGCGAGACGACACTTAGAAAAAAAATTAATTTTTCCTGCATTGGATTGATGCGGGAGACTCTGGAGCTGATATCCATTAATACCAGCACCGGAGACCCCCGGCATGAATCCGATGCATGAAAAATGCATTTACAGGCAACTTCATTACCTTAGAGGCTAACCACTAAGGTAATGAAGGGGTTAACCACCAGTGCCATGCATATTGGGTAGCGGGGGTGGGTGAAGGTGGTATTTGGCCCTATGTTGGTGCTTAGGCCTTGCGGGGAGGCTGCGGGTGGACTTAACCTCTTCATTACCGTAGCGGTATATACCGCTAAGGTAATGAAGGGGTTAATCCCTCCCGCTACCCACCCGGCAGGCCTAAACATACATCCTTGGGGATAATACCCCCTTCACCCATACCGTTACCGAGAATAAATCAAAATACACACAACAGCCCTACTACCCGCCTCCTAGGACCCCAATAACCATAACATTATTTAATAAACACCAATACAGAACCCACCCCCTGTGCCCCCACATAAAACCATTTTTTTAGACACAGGATTTATACCCCAGGCCGGCGGGGGTCCCCGGGTGGCCCTCGCGGGTGTCCTTGGGCCTCACAGGGCACCCCGGGGGGTCCCCAGGTCCTCCCCGCAGGTGTCCGTGGGTCTTCAGGTGGTTCCGTGGGCGTCCGGGGGTCCTCAGGTGGTCCCCATGGTACACGTTCAAGAGAGCCCCTTCTTGCAGCAAACCCTCATGGTGGCAGTGCACAGAAAGTCACTGTAGTTCAGAGTCCAAACGTCCTCAACAGTCCTCCACAGTACCCCTGCTCAATTAGCTGAGCTTGGCCTCTCGTGGCGATTTATCCTATTGGAGTTTACTGCATGAGGCCCTTAGTGCCATCAGCAAAGATGGAGACTTTGCTCTCGATGCCAACCTCAAGGTCATTAATAAACAAGTTAAAAAGCAGGGGTCCCAGTACCGATCCCTGAGGTACTCCACTCACAACTTTAGCTGAAAAAGTTCCATTTATGACAACTCTCTTTTGTCTGTCTTTTAACTAGTTTTCAATCCAAGTGTAAATATGTTTACTGGGTCAAATTTGCTTTATTTTATATATATAACTATAAATTCTCGCTCTTCTTCTGCAGGGTGTAGCTCTATTTTCCTAAAGCACCAGCATTGCCAGGTACCATCTGCTAATGAAAAAAACCACCATGGCTTCCGAAAGAAAAGTGCTGGAAATGGTGGGTTTACAGTGTAGCTAAATTTGCAGCTAGTCCCCGGTGGCGCATAATTTAGGAAGTGTTCTTAAATTAAGAACAGTCGTTAAACCCAATCTAAGTTGGCTGCTTATATATAGACAGGTGAAATTTAATGCGTGAACGCCGAAATTGAGCTTGTTTTAAATAAATTATAAAGAGACACGCCTCTGCTCCACCCATCACGTGGTTATATTAAGTGCCCCCCAAAACAGTGTAGGTAAAAAAACGCCATTTAGCATCTGCGCAGTGAGTTTGCGGCATGCGTTTCTGCAGTGAGTTTGCGGTGTACGTTTGCGCAGTGAATGCGGCGTGAGTTTGCTCCGTGCGTTTACGCAGTGAGTTTGCACCGTGCGTTTATGCAGTGAGTTTGCGCAGTGAATGTGCCGTGAGTTTGCGCCGTGCGTTTATGCAGTGAGTTTGCACTGTGCGTTTACGCAGTGAGTTTGTGGAGTGAGTTTGCGCAGTGAATGCGGTGTGAGTTTGCGCCGTACGTTTACACAGTGAGTTTGCACCGTGCGTTTTACGCATTGAGTTTGCGCCGTGCGTTTATGCAGTGAGTTTGCGCCGTGCGTTTACGCAGTGAGTTTGCACCGTGCTTTATCAAAAACTGTCTGAAATAGTTCAAAATTTCCAGTAGGTGCAAACCCCAGTCCCCGATTAAGTAGGGTTAACTGAAGACTGTCAATTCAATCCCTGAAAGATTGATCACCTTATCGTGAACTCATTTAAGTGTATTTTCCTCTTCGTTCTTCCCTTGTTTCCCCGTTTCCTCTTTGATATTATCAGGCATCCAAATAGCTCCGCAATACGGCTTGATTGTGATACATTTAACTTTTATATCATGTATATTTTAGTTTGATTATTTTCTAGTATTTATGTTCATATATATGTATGTTGCAGGTTTTGCTATATGGTTACTGGTAACTGTTTCTTTATATTGTTTACTCATGTATCGAGACGGCAGTATAGATTTTTGTTTTTAACCTTTTTTTGTTGTCTTTAAATGTGAGTTCTACTGCATTATAGGTCCTCAGTGATCCCCTATAAATGAGTACTGCTATGGGGTTAACATGGGTCTTGCATTTAGAGTCTAAGAACTCATATTTCACCTGCTGGGCTAGTGAATCAACTAATTACCTTACCCAATAGCATTTTGTGTCTCACTATATAGGCATCACTGGGGGCGTTACCAGACACTCTTGACAAAGTCCCTACCTGCGGACGAAACGCGTCAGAGTTTTCTCTGTAGCAGAGCATTTCTGTGCCAAATGCACTCAATAAACAACCTTTTTAATTGATTGCGTGAGGATTTCTATTTTTATGCCCTGCGACTGCAGTGAACCGCCTGAAACCCCTATCTTTGTTGAGCTCCCATAACACATGGAACAAATCTGACACCCCTCCGATGCCTAGACTAGCAATGCATTGAGAAGGAACGCCGCCTTAGTCACAACAAAGGGGTTAACGATATAAAACACCCTACAAAATAAAATCCCCAAAGTATAACCACCATGGCAAATAGTAACCCAAGTGGCCACGTAGTCAGGATCCACACCTGGCTAGCTGTCGCTGATCTCGGGCTACTATGGGGTCAATATAGTAGTATGTTCTGAATGTCAAGTATAATGCCGTATCACCTATACTAGATAGGCTAGTCGTATCTCCCTATATATAAACAGGCTATTATAACATAGGTAACATAGGCATAACCCTGGTGATAAGAACTGCTGGTTTTGTTTGGCGGCAGTACAATAGTAGTGAGTAGCATGTGAATACATTTATTACCATCAATCGAAACTCACGTCGTGAAAATGCCTTATTTAATGTGATAATACATTAATGGATTTTCATACATTATATTATCATTATTATTATTATTCATATTTTTATCCTTATTGGGAAATTTCTGATTCCGGGCCTATGACTCCAAGTTATTTTGATACCGCTGAGATATTGAAAGGGTCTATCATGTCCACACTTATTTTCCTACCTACATGATATATGTGTAGGAGTGTTTATATTTATTTATCTTAAATTGATAAATGAACCAGTGCACCATCTCATACTGTACTTTTGAAGCTGTGGTTCTAGAATTGGACACAAGGCTCCCAGACGGGGTGGCTAGACGGCTTCTCCAAAAATACGTACATAATGGTGAAAGGTGCGAGGCACTCGACACACACACACAACGCCCTGACTTCTCCCGCTCCATGCTGTTTTCGTCTCTCCTTGGCCCCTACCCCCAGGCTCCTCAAAACTCATCATTGAGGCTGCATTACCCAGCAGCGCAATCGGCATGGAGAAGCTGCCCCGCCCCCTAGCAAACAGCCCGCTCTCTCCCTAATCGGGGAAATCCCGAAGCCCCCAAGCCTGTCAGGTCACTATGTCCAGAGAGGTAATACCGGACACATACATGTCCAGTATTACCCTCATTTTCTACTGGACAGTGTCCAAATACAGGACAGTCCGGTTCAATACCGGACACCTAGCAACCCTACAGACAGGTCCCTCCAATACTGAAATGATTCTGCAGTTCATTGACCTTCTAAAGACTAGTAAGTTCCAAGTTGAAAAATATAAACCAATATAAGATATAGAAGAGTGTGAGAGTGGCCATGCTAGGGAAGGGTGTATATGTGAAACTTTATGCAATGACTGAGAGTGGCCATGCTAGGAAGGTGTTATATGTGATAAACTTATGCAATGACTGAGAGTGGCATGCTAGGGAAGGTGTTATATGTGATAAACTTTATGCAATGACTGAGAGTGGCCATGATAGGGAAGGTGTTATATGTGATAAACTTTATGCAATGACTGAGAGTGGCCATGCTAGGGAAGGTGTTATATGTGATAAACTTATGCCATGACTGAGAGTGGCCATGCTAGGGAAGGTGTTATATGTGATAAACTTTATGCAATGACTGAGAGTGGCCATGCTAGGGAAGGTGTTATATGTGATAACTTTATGCAATGACTGAGAGTGGCCATGCTAGGGAATGTGTTATATGTGATAAAACTTATGCAATGACGAGAGGGCCAGCTAGGAAGGTGTTATATGTGATAAACTTTATGCAAGACTGAGAGTGGCCATGCTAGGGAAGGTGTGTATATGTGATAAACTTTATGCAATGACTGAGAGTGGCCATGCTAGGGAAGGTGTTATATGTGATAAACTTTATGCAATGACTGAGAGTGGCCATGCTAGGGAAGGTGTTATATGTGATAAACTTTATGCAATGACTGAGAGTGGCCATGCTAGGGAAGGTGTATTATGTGATAAACTTTATGCAATGACTGAGAGTGGCCATGCTAGGGAAGGTGTTATATGTGATAAACTTTATGCAATGACTGAGAGTGGCCATGCTAGGGAAGGTGTTATATGTGATAAACTTTATGCAATGACTGAGAGTGGCCATGCTAGGGAAGGTGTTATATGTGATAAAACTTTATGCAATGACTGAGAGTGGCCATGCTAGGGAATGTGTTATATGTGATAAACTTTATGCAATGACTGAGAGTGGCCATGCTAGGGAAGGTGTTATATGTGATAAACTTTATGCAATGACTGAGAGTGGCCATGCTAGGGAAGGTGTATATGTGATAAACTTTATGCAATGACTGAGAGTGGCCATGCTAGGGAAGGTGTTTATGTGATAAACTTTATGCAAGACTGAGAGTGGCCATGCTAGGGAAGGTGTTATATGTGATAAACTTTATGCAATCTATGCACAATTAGAAGGTTTGCAAATGCCAAGACCTGGAAGGCAGGATGTGAAAACTTGTTCCAGTATGAGTAAAGCACGCACGGAGAGGCTTTGAGGGATAGAATTGATTAAGTGTCATTAAATTAGGACTTTTTAACATTCAGCACCAGGGCTCGGCTTGTGGAGCAATTCAATAGTAATGTAACAGCTAGGAAATAGAAGTGGGAAATTCTGGCAATATGAGGATTTGGAAGGATCGGAAATCCTTGGTTATTTAGCGTTGAATGGCTTGTGTCACGTTTATTTATTTTATGATTCTTTTAGAGTTATTTAGAGTTGTTAATACCCGCAGAGTCACGATGCAAACTCACGGCGCAAACTCACTGCCGATAACGCACTGTGCAACCGTGCGTTTACGCAGTGAGTTTGCACCGTGCGTTTACGCAGTGAGTTTGCACCGTGCGTTTACGTAGTGAGTTTGCGCCGTGCGTTTACGCAGTGAGTTTGCACAGTGCGTTTACGCAGTGAGTTTGCGCCGTGAGTTTGCATCGTGACTCTGCTGGTATTAACAACTCTAAATAAGCTCTAAAGAATCATAAAATAAATAAACGTGACACAAGCCATTCAACGCTAAATAACCAAGGATTTCCGATCCTTCCAAATCCTCATATTGCCAGAATTTCCCACTTCTATTTCCTAGCTGTTTACATTACTATTGAATTGCTCACAAGCCGAGCCCTGGTGCTGAAATGTTAAAAAGTCCTAATATTAATGACACTTAATCAATTCTATCCCTCAAAGCCTCTCCGTGCGTGCGTTACTCATACTGGAACAAGTTTTCACATCCTGCCTTCCAGGTCATTGGCATTTGCAAACCTTCTAATTGTGCATAGATTGCATAAAGTTTATCACATATAACACCTTCCCTAGCATGGCCACTCTCAGTCATTGCATAAAGTTTATCACATATAACACCTTCCCTAGCATGGCCACTCTCAAACACTCTTCTTATATTCTTATATTTGTTTATTTTTCAACTTGGAACTTTACTAGTCTTTAGAAGGTCAATGAACTGCAGAATCATTTCAGTATTGGAGGGACCTGTCTGTAGGGTTGCTAGGTGTCCGGTATTGAACCGGACTGTCCTGTATTTGGACACTGTCCAGTAGAAAATGAGAGGTAATACTGGACATGTATGTGTCCGGTATTACCTCTCTGGACATAGTGACCTGACAGGCTTGGGGGGCTTCGGGATTTCCCCGATTAGGGAGAGAGCGGGGCTGTTGCTAGGGGGCGGGGCAGCTTCCTCCATGCCGATTGGCTGCTGCTGGGTAATGCAGCCAATCAGGATGAGTTTTGAGGAGCCTGGGGGTAGGGCCAAGGAGAGACGAAAACAGCATGGAGCGGAGAGAAGTCAGGGGCGTGTGTGTGTGTGTCGAGTGCCTCGCACCTTTCACCATTATGTACAGTATTTTTGGAGAAGCCGTCTAGCCACCCTGTCTGGGAGCCTTGTGTCCAATTCTAGAAACCACAGCTTCAAAAGTACAGGTATGAGATGGTGCACTGGTTCATTTATACAGATTTAAGATAAATAAATATAAACACTCCTAACACAAATATACAGTAGGTAGGAAAATAAGTGTGGACATGATAGACCCTTTCAAATATCTCAGCGGTATCAAAATAACTTGGAGTCATAGGCCCGGAATCAGAAAATTTCCAATAAGGATAAAAATATGAATAATAATAATAATGATAATAATAATGTATGAAAATCCATTAATGTATTATCACATTAAATAATGCATATTTCACTGACGTGAGTTCGATTGATGGTAAATAAATGTATTCACATGCTACTCACTACTATTGTACTGCCGCCAAACAAAACCAGCAGTTCTTATCACCAGGGTTATGCCTATGTTACCTATGTATATAATAGCCATGTTATATATAGGGAAGATACGACTAGCCTATCTAGTATAGGTGATAACGGCATTATATTGACATTGCAGAACATACTACTATATTGACCCCATAGTAGCCCAGGAGATCAGCGACAGCTAGCCAGGTGTGGATCCTGACTACGTGGCCACTTGGGTTACTATTTGCCCATGGTGGTTATACTTTGGGGATTTTATTTGTAGGGTGTTTATATCGTTAACCCCTTTGGTGTGACTAAAGGCGGCGTTCCTTCTCAATGCATTGCTAGTCTAAGGCATCGGAGGGGTTGCAGGATTTTGTTCCATGTGTTATGGGAAGCTCAACAAAGATAGGGGTTTCAGGCGGTTCACTGCAGTCGCAGGGGCATAAAAATAGAAATCCTCACGCAATCAATTAAAAAAGGTTGTTTATTGAGTGCATTGGCACAGAAAATGCTCTGCTACAGAGAAAACTCTGACGCGTTTCGTCCGCAGGTAGGGACTTTGTCAAAGAGTGTCTGGTAACGCCCCCAGTGATGCCTATATAGTGAGACACAAAATGCTATTGGGTAAGGTAAATTAGTTGATTCACTAGCCCAGCAGGTGAATAATGAGTTACTTAGACTCTAAATGCAAGACCCATGTTAACCCCATAGCAGTACTCATTTATAGGGGATCACTGAGGACCTATAATGCAGTAGAACATCACATTTAAAAGACACAAAAAAAGGTTAAAAACAAAAATCTATACTGCCGTCTCGATACATGAGTAAACAATATAAAGAAACAGTTACCAGTAACCATATAGCAAAACCTGCAACATACATATAATATGAACATAAAGACTAGAAAAATAATCAAACTAAAATACATACATGAATATAAAAGTTAAATGTATCACAATCAAGCCGTATTGCGGAGCATATATTGGATGCCTGATAATATCAAAGAGGAAACGGGGAAACAAGGGGAAGAACGAAGAGGAAAAAATACACTTAAATGAGTTCACGGATAATGTGATCAATCTTTCAGGGATTGAATTGACAGTCGATCAGTTAACCCTACTTAATCGGGGACTGGGGTTTGCACCTACTGGAAATTTTGAACTATTTCAGACAGTTATTGATTTACAGAAGTTCACTCGTAAATTATCTCTTAAGAAATTCTTTTCCTTACAGGGGGCACGTACATCGCCCAATATAAGTACTGATGTATATATTGATGCTTCTATGACTGAGGATATGTCTATGGACAATATGGTGAAGTTTAACTTCAGAAACCATTGTCTCCTATCTGATATGGAGGAGATTTTGGAGCAACAGGGAGAACAGCTAAATGCAACTAATCAACCATTTTTTGGTGAACAGGATTCTGGTTTAAGGAAAAAGTAAATTTTTTGTCCAAGTTCACAAAGGGGTCCGTACATTACGACCTTTGAGAAATTGGTGGAACGTGATATTCGTTTATTGAACAAAGGTTTTACATTCTCAAATGTTAGGGATAACAATCTCTCTATTTCAGAGGTAAAAGAGCTGGATGCTCTTAAGCGGGATGATAGATTAGTCTTTAAAAAGGCTGACAAAGGGGGGGCCCTAGTGATCCTATCAGCAGACCAATATAAAAAAGAGGCATATAGACAATTAAAGGATTCAACTCTCTATCAAAGGTTGAAATCTAACCCTACTGAAGATTATTTGAAACAATATATGGAGCTTTTGGACATGGGAAAGATACTCAAAGTTATTAGTCATAAAGAAATTGAGTTTCTGGCCTGTCCACAACCCGTGGTACCCATATTTCATCATCTCCCAAAGATCCATAAGTCGCTGGTCGACCCTCCTGGTCGACCCATTGTGGCGAGTATTGGATCTTTGGGAGATGGGTTATCACGGTATGTGGATGGGTTTCTTCAACCACTGGTGTATCAATTACCTTCTTTCATTAAAGACACCTCGGATTTGATTAGGTCGATACAGGATTTGGAATGGAAACGTGAATATAGGTGGGTCACATTAGATGTGACCTCCCTTTATTCTATCATTACACACGAACAGGGTATACATGCACTTCAACACTATCTCAATTTATCTGATTTATCAGTCACTTTATGCACTTTTTTACTGGAATCAGTCACTTTTTTACTTACGCACAATTATTTTTTGTTTGACTCACAGTATTATTTACAAAAATTAGGCACGGCTATGGGTTCTTCTTTTGCGCCATCTTATGCTAATCTTTTTATGGGTCTTTGGGAGTCACGGCACATTTTTCATGATTCTAATTTATTTCGTAGTCACATTATTTTTTATAGGCGCTTTATTGATGATCTTATTTTGGTGTGGGATGGGGATCTACTGTAGATTCACTGCTCACTTTTATCAACACGCTAAATATTAACGATTATAATCTACATTTCACATATACACAGAATATTCATCACATAGATTATTTAGATACTACACTATTCATCGACAATGACAAAAAGATACAGACAGATATTTTCCGTAAGCCTCATTCCAAAAATGCTCTTTTATGTGCAACTAGCTGCCATCCCCCGGCCTTGATAAAAAGCATACCAAAGGCTCAGTTTATTCGGCTTAAAAGGATTTGTTCAAACAATGAAAGGTTTTTGATTCGTTCCCGCGAAATGGAAGACAACTTTAGAGAAAGGGGATATAAAGAAACCGATATTACTAAAGCATTTGAATATGAGGACTCCTTGAATAGGGAGGATATTATAAGGTCTAGTCCACATAGAAATAAGAAGCAACAAAATTATGAGGATGGTTCTCTGTGTCCTTCTTTTATTACAGTGTATAATAGACAGTCAAAAGCGATCAAAGAAATAGTCCAAAAACATTGGAAAATACTTACCTTGGATAAGGACATTGCAGCATTAATACAAGGTGGACCAAGGTTTATTAATAAAAAAAGAAAAACTTTAGGTTCACACCTTTCACCAAGTTTATTTAATGCTAAATCATATAGATCACAATTAAGTAATATTCCAAAAGGTTTTTTCCCCTGTGGGCGGTGCTCCGTTTGCAAATATGCCAAACCCCTTAAAAACATTTCTACGTGTGAGGGTAATCAACGTATTGCTAGATTTATGAACTGTCATACCAGCTATGTGATTTACCACTTACAATGTGGATGTAAAATGTCATACATTGGTCGGACCATCAGGCCCGTGAGAATAAGGGTTCAAGAACATATTAGACATATCTTAAAGAAAGACATGCTACACCCTGTGTCACGGCACTTTTCCACTTGTGAGTTGGGAGATATTTCCAAATTTTCTTTCTCAGGTCTGGAACATGTTGATATCCACCCTAGAGGGGGAGACAGAATAAATAAACTTAATATGAGGGAAATGTATTGGATCCATGCTATGAATACGCTACATTCCGCTGGAATTAATGTAGAATGGGATCTTAAGCATTTTTTAATTTGATTTCCTCCTATGTCTAATATATGATGTTGTTTTCTTTATACATAATCCGGGTTTCTATATTGCTTTATTGTTTATTTACATATTGATGGTTGATTTGTTAATATATTTCATTTATCTGATCTAGATGGTTTTTGCACTATTATTACGGAGGTGTATATAGTTTATTTTTTTACACTTATCTAGGTTTATATTTATTTAATTGTTTTTATTTTTTATTATTTATTTATTTTTTATTCTATATATTTATATTTGCTTTATAGCATTTCCATATATTATAATATACTAGTTATATAATTTCTCACTTTAATTACATTTTTCATTATAAATTTTGACCATTGTTGTTGGTCTATATATAGATGCACATTTTCACAAAAAAAATATTAATTAATAATACACATGTTTATATATATTATCAGGCATCCAATATATGCTCCGCAATACGGCTTGATTGTGATACATTTAACTTTTATATTCATGTATGTATTTTAGTTTGATTATTTTTCTAGTCTTTATGTTCATATTATATGTATGTTGCAGGTTTTGCTATATGGTTACTGGTAACTGTTTCTTTATATTGTTTACTCATGTATCGAGACGGCAGTATAGATTTTTGTTTTTAACCTTTTTTTGTGTCTTTTAAATGTGATGTTCTACTGTATTAGAGGTCCTCAGTGATCCCCTATAAATGAGTACTGCTATGGGGTTAACATGGGTCTTGCATTTAGAGTCTAAGTAACTCATTATTCACCTGCTGGGCTAGTGAATCAAGCAATTTACCTTACCCAATAGCATTTTGTGTCTCACTATATAGGCATCACTGGGGGCGTTACCAGACACTCTTTGACAAAGTCCCTACCTGCGGACGAAACGCGTCAGAGTTTTCTCTGTAGCAGAGCATTTTCTGTGCCAATGCACTCAATAAACAACCTTTTTTAATTGATTGCGTGAGGATTTCTATTTTTATGCCCCTGCGACTGCAGTGAACCGCCTGAAAACCCCTATCTCTGTTGATCTAACCTTGGCTGGAGCACGCATCAAAGCACTTCCGGATCAGTGGAGCCTGACGTCAGCTTTGGAGCTCTGAAATCTGGACCCGGCGTGTCAAGATTGTGAGTAACTCTTCCCCCCGCTGCGGGGTTTATTTGCTGTGTGTGACGCCGGTTATGTGAGGGCAGTGGCGGAGGATCAGGGTGTCTTAAGACCGCTCACAGTTCCCTTGTAGGGGACACGGCTGCACCGAGTTTCTATATCCCCCTTACCACACTCTAGCCCCGTTCCAGAGGTGAGTCACTGACACACAGTACTACTGCTTTCATTCATTTTATGCACCAAACATTGGGAGACTGAACGGGAGTGCATTTATTGAACTATCTCTTGGATCTACTGTAGAGTATATATATGTGCACAATTTTGGCAGCATCAGTCATTTCTTGGAGCAGCTCTGGGACATTTCTAGTTATGGGAAGCTCAGCCAGTACAAACAATCAATCAATGCAAATCCACATTCACTAAAACACATTTCCTCGTTATAGCCCATCTCCTCATTAAATGATGCTGCACATAAGCAGTAACCCTTCTTTCCTTCAGACTATAGGATCTGTCGCTGAGGTGGGGCCTGAGCCCTAGGGATAATATATATATATTACATTACAGTGTGCGATACATGTGATGTGGGGCCGGAGCAACTGGACACAACACAACCGTTTTGAATAAGATTGGGTTTTATATATATATATACACACACTATTAGACAACCTGACACTATGTCCTTATCCGCAGGATCACCTTACACATTACTACACATTTATAGTATACAGTACAATATGATCGCTGAGTGAATGGGTTATAGAGTCTATCACTGTCAGGCCTTCCAGTCCTGGGGGTACTGGCCTATATGTTAGGGGCGCCAGCACACCCATTGGAGCTCGTTAGATAGTGTGTGTGTGTGTGTGTTGCGGGCTTGTGCTTGGCAAAGTGACTTCGGTACCAATATGAAGGCAGTCACCGGGAGGTATCCTCTGTGGTGTGTCTCACTCACGGCCTGCCGCGCGGTCCTGCTCGGCTGGGCTCCGTTGAACGATTATTTCTCTATCGCACCATGCGGTCTGGTCCTGCTCTGCTGGGCTCCGCGCGCTCGTCCAACTGCGCAGCGGTTCAAGCAAACGTCCCTCCGAACTCCTTCAGGGTCATGCAATGCTGCCCCCTTTTAACAGCTCTTCCCTTTCTCAGTCCCTCCTCCTTCCCCAGCCTTTCTACTGGCTTTCTACAGTCACCTGTCCTGTGGAGAGGAACCTGCTAAGGGGCAGTCAGCCTGTGTTGCTTGTAGGCACAGGGGGGGGAGGGGGGGAGAAGAGGGGGCGTATGTAATATTTTATTTAAATTGTACCACAGTACCACTTATATTGCTTTGGTCCTGTATAATTTGGCCATAGTATTATATGTGTCCGCCATGCTAAAGTAATCCCACATTAGGCAAATCTGAAATTCTAAATTCATTATTTTGTTACTACAGTATGTCCTTTGAGCTATATTCCTTCTGCTTCCCTCATAAAAAAAATGAACCAGAATGAAAACCAGAATGAAATTGAAGTTAGGCTTGTCTGATCTGGGACTGACCTCTGTGATTGTGAGTTTTCCTGCTATAAAATTATTTTCTAAAGAGAGAAGAAAATGGGGGAGCACCAGTGCTCCCCCATTTTCTTCTCTCTTTTGTACATTTGAAGGATCCTGGGTAGATCCTACGTTGGGGTCTTCAGAGACACAGGAGGAAAAGAACTATAGGGAAAACCTTGTCTACCATCAAGGTTTTGTATTTCATTACACCCTATTCGCTTTCGAACGGTTCACAGGTAGCGCCCGGGCATTTCTGTTCCATAAAATTATTTTCTGCCATATCATTTTCTAATGACTGCATTATTTCTGGCAATATTTAACGTAATTTAACATTTTAATAGCGTGAAGATGGAAATATTAGGACTGATTTCGGAGATATACACGGGAATAACATAGTCAACAATGACCCAAAAGCATAATTATATGTTAAAATGGGCAGAAGACCTCAATATAGAAATAGATAAAGATGACTGGGAGGAGATTTGGGAATCAGCAGCTAAAACATCAATTTGTACAACAATAAAGGAGAACATTTACAGAATTCTATTTCATTGGTACTTAACCCCAGATAGGCTGAGCCATATCTTCCCAGGGACTCCGGACCTATGTTGGAGAGGGTGTGACCTGAGAGGAGATATGGTACATATATGGTGGACCCGTCCACAGATCCATAAATTCTGGATTATGGTACAGAATATGATCCAAGAGATCACGGAATTGAGAGTATCGCTGGTCCTATGAACTTCTTGCTGGCTAAACCAATACAAATCTTTCAGACTCTCCCGAGAAAACGAATGTCCTTTATCTTAACCGCAGCACGTTGCTCCATAGCCGCATCTTGGAAAAAAATAAATGCCCCATCCAAGCGTATAGTAATCAAAAGAGTAAAGGAAATTTGGTTAATGGAAAAACTAACGGCTCAATGAAACCACAAAATGGAGCAATTCTATAAAATATGGGAGTCATGGCCACATAACCAAGAAAAAATCAGAACAGAGACATATTGAGTATTTAGAAATGTCATCACAAAATATAAACAATATATCAATGATGCCCCGGAGGGAAAGGAATACCTCCCTCTTCTCCTTCTGGAAACCCTTTTACCCCAATTGCCATCAGCCACATCCCACCTCCATCCTTTATACTCCCCCCCCCCCGCCCCAATCATTACTCTTTCCAACTCCCCCCCCCCCTTCTCCCCTTCTTTTCCTCTATCTCTTCTCTCAGCCTATCCTCTTCTACCTATAATAATAAAATAATAGGGGTTGTATTAACTGAGTGTTATGTATTAAAAATGTTACATTCAATATTACGTATATGTATGGAGCTATATGAAATTAAATGATATAAGTAAACCATATAAAAGGAATTTTTTTCTGTTATATATATTTTGTACAAAAATTGGTGTTTGTATATACATTATCAATATATACACTGATGTACTAGAAATCTGTATGCTTATAAAATTCTATTAAATAAAATGATGGAAAATAAAAATGGCAGGGTATTGCATTCCAATCCGGAGGTGGCTGCTATTCAGGTCAATGGGCCAGGGTGCGGTATCTGCATTGTGACTTGAATACGGGCCTGTGAATTTTATTCGGAGGAGGTTATTCATTAAATTGCAGATCGGGGCACTATCGCATGGAAACACCTAATGCCGTGCATGGGAGTCGCAGTTTAATGAATACCTCCCACACAGCGTCGGAAATAGCCGGTTGGCGCTGGCAGTAGAGTCCAACTTCTGCGTCCGGCTGCTGCTGGGGCCTCTCCCACCTCTCTGTTTGCTGGGGGGGGCCAGGGGAGCCTCGCTCCGTGGCCAATTCCTCTTCCCCCTGCCTGTTTGAATTTCTCTGGGACTCTTGGTCGGACGATGGGCAGGTGGGAACCCATAACACGTGGCTATCTCAGCTCGTCATGCAACCGGCAGCAGTCCACCCCTGTGACCAAGTTTCAAGCAGGCCTTTCCACCCCCCCCCCAAGGAAACATTATGGCGGAGGGGAATTGTGTGTGTGAGTGTGGGGGGGGGGGGTGGAATTGTGTGAGAGATGGGGCAATTGAGTGAGAGGGAGATTGTGTGTGTGTGTGTGTGTGTGTGTGTGTGTGTGTGTGTGTGTGTGTGTGTGTGTGTGTGTGTGTGTGTGTGTGTGTGTGTGTGTGTGTGTGTGTGTGTGTGTGTGTGTGTGTGTGTGTGTGTGTGTGTGTGTGTGTGTGTGTGTGTGTGTGTAGGAATGTCCCTCTCGCACGTGCTGCCCGTGGGAATTTCCAGGCTGAGCAGCACAGCGCGGGCCTCGCCCTCCCTGCAAACTTCCCCCGGGCATTACCCGGCGGCCAAAACCTACTGCTTGTCATCTACACTATGAAAGTGACGAAAAGACGTTACTAACGACACAAAAATCCCACACACGTGAAGCGACCTCTTGCAGTGCGGCGGGGAGAGACGGCAGTGCTGCCCGGGGCTCAGCTGCAGGGACCGGAGACGATCAGCAGCTTGTAACCCGGAGGCATGAAGCAGGTGACGGGAGGAGAGAGCATGGACCTGCCCTTACTCTGACCTTTCCCGCGTGGCGCCCTGCTCCTGTGATGGAAGCTGCGAGCTGTTAATATGAAGGTATCCCATGTCTGTGCTGTTCGTCATGTCCTATGCAAGAGGCAGCATGGCCCACCGGTTGGCCCAGCGGTTCTGTTTGTGCCCTCGCTTACAATCATGTTAGTTGACCCATAGACGCTTATTCTACAGTTGTTAAAGAGTAATCTGATGTTTAAAGAAATATGCACACCCTTTAACACCAGTACAAACATTGTGTCCAGCGATCCGAGTTACAAGAACAATCGGAACCAGTACTGGTTGTGGTCTTAATACATGTGCACTGCCCCCCAGGGAAATGTATATAGAGACGGGAATGGCTAAACCTGTTCCTTGCGAATCAGAATTGCAGGGACTATATTTTTGGGTAGGGCTACTGCACATACAAAATCGGTAACATAAATTACCATAATATAAAATGAATGAATAAACCCAGGGGGGCTGTAGCACCCCTAGTACCAACCCCTATGAGAGCCAGGCTTTCCAGCTGCTTAGCACACCCCTATTGAATTTGGTGATATTGGGAGTTGCTGGCCCTCTGCCAAGAAGTGTGTGTGTGTGTGTGTGTGTGTGTGTGTGTGTGTGTGTGGTGTGTGTGTGTGTGTGTGTGTGTGTGTGTGTGTGTGTGTGTGTAGGAATTGTGTGAGGGGGATGAGGATTGAGTGATGGGAAGGGGATTGAGTGATGGGATGGGGATTGAGTGAGAAAGTGGAGGGTGGAGATAGTGAGAGAGGGGGGTTGAGGGAGGGAGAGCGAGGGGAATGGGGAGAGAGAGGGAGGAAGAGTGAAAGGCGGAGTGAGACAGGAGGTGAGAAATACATAGCAGGTGGGAAAGGATGAGAGTGGGGGAGTGAAAGTATTGAAGGAGGGGGGAAGAAATAGAGTGGGTGAGAAAGCGAGGCGGGGGACACATAAAAAATACCCCAACCCCCCCAATACATGTTAAAAATACCCACCCCCCCAATACATATAAAAAATATACCCCACCCTCCAATACATATTAAATTCAGACTTACCTTGCAGATGGTCTCAGGTCAGGCCTGGTGGGTACAGGGGGCTGGTAGCTGGGGGGTGGGGGGCAGGAGGGCTGGTATGGGGGGCTGCAGGGGGGGCTGGGTCGGTGGCTGCGGGGGGGTGGGGAGGCGGCGGTCGGTCAGAGCAGTTGCTGCCCGGGCCCCGCTCCCCCCAGCTGCAGGCTTGTCTCTCACTACCTTAAAATCTCCTGGCAGACATCCCCGGAACCTGTCACTGCCGCAGTCTCTGGTTCTGCCCCCACCATCCTCTGTTCTGACTGCAGTCATCCTCTCCACTCAGCAATCGCGTACGCTTCTCCTCACTGCTCCCGTCCGCAGCCCGCCCCACTCAGCATCAGCGCTTCCTGCCGGCCGCTGCCACCGCACAGCCCGCACTCGCGTGTCCGGTATTACCTCCATTTTTTCCCCGGACACAATACAAAATTACCGACCTGTCCGGTTCAATACCGGACACCTGGCAACCCTAGATATTGACCCACCCCGAAAAGAAGTATTTTATGCACAGGAAACCAGAACAGGGCTCTTCTCACATTAATGATGAAACTGTCACAGACATTAGGTGACGGTTATACTGTGACAGGTGCTGAGAGAGGCTCAGGTTCATGACAGCAGCTATCAGGGACCACCATGCATTATCTCAGAGGCTCCTAATTCCCGGGGTCACAGATAAGCGCTGCTCTCTGAGAGAGTCTTATTGCTGCATTTAGAGGAGTCTCTTGCTTTATCACATTGTGGGCATTTGGTACGAAAGCAGAATCGTTATAATAATCAGGACAATAAATGGTAATTCCCAGTGTGAACTGGTTGTGTTAGATAAGAAATGTTTTAACCCCCTACGTGCTGGTCAAATTATGCGTTATTTTACAATGGGGTCCCTGCTTTATCGGGACTAAAATTAAAATCCCTAACCACACAATCCAAGAAACTGACCAAAAACACAAACAGATCTCCTGAGACAGGAGCCGGAGATTCAGTGGGAAATACACCCGCCTGCATTCTGCAACGCGGCTATTTATCTCTCTGAACATATGAGGAAGACCCTCTAATGAGGCCCAGGGCTGCATGATAGTGAGAGAAAGAACTGGGCCAGAGATGGGTCAGGGCCGCAGGTAGAAGGGGCGCATGTGAGCCCTGGGTCACAAGGATGGGGCAACTCACTTTACACCCAATCTCTACCCTGCCAGTCTCAGCCAGTGCTTTGGCCCAATACATACTGCAGGTCCCACTGGATTGCATAGTTACATACTGCAGGTCCCACTGGATTGCATAGTTACATACTGCAGGTCCCACTGGATTGCTAGTGTACAAACGTGTTCTTTGTATTTAAATTGAACTAATGAATTAAAAAGTTGAAAGTAAACTCAGATGCGCAGTAACTGGTAAAAGAACTCCTCGTGGCGGCATTCTGCGCTGACGTACGAGTCGCGGCATATCAGCGTTTCCTAAGGCCTCGTTCAGGGTGCTGGCTTCGGAGGGAGGGCGTGCTGCCGTGCGTGCTGCCGTGAGAAACAAAGTATTCAATTTGAATACTGGTTGTCAGGTTAGCAGCTGCCCTGTGTCCTAAGCCAGGAGTTGAAGCTGACTACAGTTTCAATAAACGAAAATTTCGTTTTTTGGAGTTGCAGCAGCGTCACAGGGACCTCGGCAGCCAATGAAATCATTCTTGAGAATGATTTCATGACTGCAACCTCGATACTTAACCTGCCGTGTGTAACCCTGCCCCCTCCCCGCCCCCTCCTCAACGCTGAAAAGTCTGCTGGGGGATAAACACAGATCGCCCTGCAAACTGCAGCACTGCCTCCCTCCCGCCCTCCCTCCCTCCGAGTCCTGCAGCTGGCACCCTGAACGAGGCCTAATATGATCAGGTGCAGCTGTCATAAGCCAGGGCAGAATGAGACGGGATAGTGATACCTGGCAGAGCGGAAAGGTAATGTGCCTGAGGTCATCCTTCCCTCCCTTATACTGTGTTGCTGTATATCCTGAGTGCATTGAGTGTGAGACTACTGTCTTCATATCAGAGCAGATCTCACTATCGCAGAGATAAGTGTTCAGAGGCAAACAGTGTTTATTTTATTTCTCACAAGGCTGTAAAAGCAGCAAACCTGTGCATGAGACCGGCGTCCACCCTCAGACAGTCTCTGCTTTGGAATGTCTTCTGGTATTTACAGTATGTATTAAGAGATTATTTGTTCTATGAATACGAGTGTACATTCTTAATTACTATTGTAGGAGAATTAACTTGTTGGTCATTAATCAGGGGCTCTTTACTGCACTGGAAGTAGTGCGGCTCCTGTCACTGCTCCGTGTTACTCACCAAACGTATCAACAATAAACAAGATAACGGTCATAAACCCATAAAACTGTAACTGGTAGTGAAAGGCAAACTGGAGCCGAGCCCCGGCTATGAGATGTTCAGAGCTGATACTCAGAGACTTTACAAAATGTTCCCCTCGCCCTTATCTACCAAAACACATCTAGGTTCTTTAACACAAAGGCCATTGGCTGGGGCGTTAATTCCATAGAAATGGGCTCGAATCAGTTTATATGATTGAAATAGGAAAAAGTTACACATCATGGTCCCCACTGGGGCGTCACGCGCTGCGAGGAATCCCCCGCGGAGAGAAGAGTCGTTTGGAAACATTAGACACAGAAAGGCAAGCTGTGATCACTGTGATGCTGTATACGTTAAACGGATTGCACATGACCAGGGAGGCTGCGAGGGACCCCCCCCCCTCCCACTTGGAACCGGTACCCACATATAAACAGACAAGTAATGAAAGACTCAGATTTGGAGGTATAAAAGGCCGCGGCTTTGTTTATTAAATAAAGATGTGTACCAAGGAAGGTACACTGAAGAATCCCCTTGCAGGCGCACCGCAGACCTTTATAGTATAGACGGTCAGGGGTGGATGTAGTGAATAGTTTAAACTTTATTAAATAACTGTGTAAATGTGTAATTAAAACAGTATATAGTGCAGTACCATACACTAAAATAAAAGATAGACAGTGACGTCTTTATTACTCCGCCAAGCGTCTCGCTGAGCTCTAGGGCTCTGGTCAATGTAGTATCGTAGCTACATAGAATACCTATAGTCATTCAAATCACATGCTCCGTGGTAGAGGTAAGTATATGTGATCAGATAATGTGATATTGTGCACTGTACGATCACTAATGATAATTCCCCTTGGTCCCCACTGGGAGTGTGGATTTGATGATAGAATATGTGTTCAAGGTAATTTATGTTTGGACATCTGTGTCCAAGCACAGGGATAAAATACACCTTGAACTGTGTTTGAATGGGACAGTTTATCAAAAAATCAGTGTACTGAGACAGAGACTGATTCTCCAGGATCATGAAAAATGTATTGAATAGGTTCAAATATTGTCTCTAAATCGAGGTGGTGTAAAGTGACCCTGATGATATAGTAAACCTGTCACATAAACATAGACATATAGATATTGGTGCTCCAGCGTCCAAAAAGATTAACTTTGGTAGAGAGGGCAGGGTTATTACATGTCACAGTTTAGCTTCCCTCAGTAACTCAAAATATTCACACTGTGTCATATGGCATACACGGAGTGGTGTAGAGCGCATGCGTCCATCCGCGGGGTGGCCGGTACTCAGGAATTCCTGGATATACTCGGGACAAGGTCTGCGCAGTGCGCCAAAGGCGCTCTATCCTTTTGTTCCTTATCGGCGGCTGTTAGAGGTAGGTGGCGGGCACAAAAACACTGAGTGTATATTGTGCTGAGTTAATGGTATTAATAGAACTTAGTTGTTTCTTGTATGCAATGTTTGAATACCAGGAGGCCACACGGCAGAAATCCTCGTGTGGTACGAAACTGCGCCTGCTCGTCACAGACGAGCTATTTGATGCTCTGTAGAATACCCTGAGGTGGTGCACAATGCGCATGCGCGCCGAACGGGGCTATGCTGGTGGGTGCGGTATGAAAACCAATGATCTTAAAAGTAGTGTCGGACCGATTAAACTGTTTGCAGTAGAGAAGTTTAAATCCACAAGGCAGTACGCACACTGGTCTGGTAGCGCGTAATGCACAGGGCCAATCCACCAGCACCCCTCTTAGGGACGTAAGTGGTCGTGTCGTATAGCGTATTTATGCGCCACGGCTGTGGTGATTCGTGCTAGTGGCCAGGTAGGAGTGTAGATATAACCCTGTAGATGGCGGCACTGCCTAATTATATGATTTTGGTGAATAGTGATAGGTGCTAACCAGAAAGCATCGATACTGCCTGCGGATACGCACACCCCTTTCTGTAGGTATCTCAGTGCACATAAAACTGCTATGTAGGAGAGCAGGGCTCTCAGGAGCTGCTAGAGATGCTGACAGAGTGTGTTTAAAAAGTCGGCTAAAGACCTGACATGCCGCATGTTTCGTCACTTCCTGTGACTTATCCGGTAGGTGGGCGTTACTGCGTTCCTGTCGTTCTTTATACCGGTGGTAAACCATGGCGCGTGTAGACGGCCTATGCACGGTTGGGGTGATGCACCAAGTATCTGCATCCTATTCGACCTTAATTTAGAGCAGTGGTATGCAATGAATGGAATAGTGATTTCAATGAATGTATTGTTACTGATTATAGGCCAGTAGTGAGGAGAGTGTTAAAGGACAAAGAACTAAAGACAAAAGCTTCAATTAGGAGCCAGATGGATAATGGGTGTTAAGCAGATAGATCATCTGGCCTCACGCTGCAGGGTTTCTTGTCCCAGTTCCCCTGCGAATGCTACGGGGGAACATGGTCTATGCCCTGGATGTATAGGTGTCCAACTTGCCTGCATGATGTTCTCTAAGCGTGGCTGAGGGGTAAACAGGGTATCCAACAACATTACGTATGGATCCTATATGTTCCAGGATACGTGTACGGAAGTTCTACGTTTGTCGTGCCAAATATTTTTTCCAGCAAAACAGAGAGAATGATCCACTGCTTTTGCAGTTAATGAAATGTTTGACGTTATATGTTTTAAGTTGTCCGTATGTCGTAAAAACTTACTTTCTTAACATATCTACAAGCCTTACAATGATGGCATTTGTCGAGCCTTGATACTCAACCAAGTCGTATTTTTTTGTTGTTCCCACTGTTTATTAACAATCATAATACTGGGAGGTAAGCGTGTAAGTCCAAGCCAGAGTGGTGGTCAAGAGGGCAGGCAACAGGCCTTGGCCTGATTGCCCACCTGCACTGGAAGGTGGAGGCTCCTGTCACTGCTCCGTGTTACTCACCAAAAGTATCAAACAAAACAAGATAACGGTCAATAAACCCATAAAACTGTAACTGGTAGTGAAAGGCAAACTGGAGCCGAGCCCGGCTAAGTGAATGTTCAGAGCTGGTACTCAGAGACTTTACAAAAAGTTCCCCTCGCCCTTATCTACACAAACACATCTAGGTTCTTTAACACAAAGGCCAATTGGCTGGGGCGTAATTCCATAGAATGGGCTCGAGATCCGTTATATTGATGATGGAAAAAGTTCACATCATGGTCCCCACTGGGGCGTCACGCGCTGCGAGATCCCCCGCGAGGGAGAGAGCGGATAGAGAGTCGTTTGGAAACTAGACACAGAAAGGAAGCTGTAGGCACCTGTGATGCTGTATACGTTAAACGGATTGCACTGACCAGGGAGGTGCGAGGGGACCCCCCCCCCCCCTCCCACTGGGAACCACGCGACTCCCACATCTAAACAGAAAGTAATAGTAAAGACTCGATTTGGAGGTAAAAGGGCCGCGGCTTGGTGTTATTAAATAAAGATGTGTACCAAGGAAGGTATACACTGAAGAATCCCCTTGCAGGCGCAGCGCAGACCTTTATCGTTAGACGGTCAGGGGTGGAGTATAGTGAATGTTTAAACTTTATTAAATAACTGTGTAAATGTGTAAGTTAAAACAGTATATAGTGCAGTACCATACACTAAAATAAAGATAGACAGTGACAGTCTTTATACTCGCCAAGCGTCTCGCTGCGCACTTGGGCTCTGGTAGGAGATATCGTAGCTACAAGAATACCTTAGTCTTCAAATCACATGCTCCGTGGTAGAGGTACGTACAACGGGGCTTGTCAGAGGTGAGGAGTGGCGCATTCCAGGTATCTGCCAGGTACATACCGGGTATTTGCTCGAATAAAGTGTGTCGGTGCAGTATGTGATCAGATAATGTGATATTGTGCACTGTACGATCACTAATGATAATTCTCCTTGGTCCCCACTGTGAGTGTGGATTTGATGATAGAATATGTGTTTAAGGTAATTTATGTTTGGACATCTGTGTCCAAGCACAGGGATAAAATACACCTTGAACTGTGTTTGAATGGGACAGTTTGTCAAAAAATCAGTGTACTGAGACAGAGACTGATTCTCCAAGATCATGAAAAATGTATTGAATTGGTTCAAATATTGTCTCTAAATCGAGGTGGTGTTAAGTGACCCTGATAATATAGTAAACCTGTCACATAAACATAGACATATAGATATTGGTGCTCCAAAAATAACTTTGTAGAGAGGGCAGTGTTATATCAACAGTTTAGCTTCCCTCAGTGACTCAAAAAATATATTTACACTGTGTCCATATGGCATACCCACGGAGTGTGTAGACCGCGCATGCGTCATACGCGGTACTCAGTATATTCCTGAGATATACTCGTGGACAAGGTCTGCGCATGCGCCAAAGTTGCGCTCTATCCTGTCCGTTATCGGCGGCTAGTTCAGAGGTAGGTGGCGGGCACAAAAACACTGAGTGTATTGTGCTGAGTTTAATGGTATTAATAGAACTTAGTTGTTTATCTTTATGCAATGTTTGAATACCAGGAGGCCACACGCAGAATATCCTCGTGTGGTACGAACTGCGCCTGCGTCACAGACGGAGCTATTGAATGCTCTAGTAATACCCTGAGTGGTGCACAATGCGCATGCGCCCGAACGGGGCTATGCTGGTGGTGTGCGGTATGAAAACCAATGATCTTAAAAGTAGTGTCGGACACGATTAAAACTGTATTGAGTGAGATGAAGTTAAATCCACAAGGCAGTACAGCCACTGGCTGTAGCGATATGCAAAGGCAAAAATCACAACCACTCTTAGCGGAAGTTGGTCAGCTGTCAGTAGCGTATTTATAGCGCAAAGTGCTGTGGTGATTCGTGCAGTATGGCCAAGGTAGGAGTGTAGATATAACCCTGTAGAGGCGCTTACTGCCTAAATTTATATGATAGTAAGAGCTGATAGTGGATGCTAACCAGAAAGCACGTACTGCCCTGCGGCAGTACTGACACCTCTTTAATTGGGTGTAACAATGAAAACTGCTATGTAGGAGAGCAGGGCTCTCAGAGAGCTGCTAGAGATAGCTGACAGAGTGTGTTAAAAAGTCGGCAAAAGACCCGACATGCCGCATGTTTCGTCACTTCCTGTGACTTCATCCGGGGTGGGCGTTACTGCGTTCCTGATCGCTTCTTTATACCCGGTGGTAACCATGGCGATCGTGAGACGCCTAATGCCGGTTGGTGGTGATGCACAAGTACTGCATCCTATTCTGACCTTAATTTATAGCAGTGGTATGCAATGAATGGAAAGTGATTTCAATGAATGTATTGTTACTGATTATAGGCAGTAGTAGGAGAGTGTTTAAAGGAAAGAACTAAAGACAAAACCTTCATTTAGGCCAGATGGATAATGGGTGTTAAGCAGATAGATCCATCTGGCCTCACGCTGCAGGAGTTTCTTGTCCCAGTTCCCCCTGCGAATGCTAGGGGGAACATGGTCTATGCCCTGGATGTATAGTGTGTCCAACTTCCCTGCATGATGTTCTCTAACGTGGCGGGAAACAGGGGTATCCAAAGCATTACTTATGGATCCTATATGTTCCAGGATACGTCTACGGAGTTCTCGTTTTGTCTTTCCAACATATTTTTTCCCGCACAAACAGATAAATGATTCCACTGCTTTTGCAGTTAATGAAATGTTTGACGTTATATGTTTTACTGTTGTCCGTATTCGTAAAAATCTTACTTTCCTTAACATATCTACAAGCCTTACAATGATGGCATTTGTACGAGCCTTTGATACTCAACCAAGTCGTATTTTTTCTGTTGTTCCCCACTGTTTATTAACAATCATAATACTGGAGTAAGCGCTAGTCCAAGCCAGAGTGGGGTCAGAGGGTCAGCCAGGCCTTGGCCTGCTGCCCCCGTACCCGGCCGACCCCTAAAGAGCCGGCCGTTGTCGCGAGTGGGTTCCCGGGTGTCACGTTCGCTTGACCCCGCCCATTCGCTCCTACCCCCGGGCGACGCCCGCCCCGAGCCCATCTGGCAAGGACAAGCACTTACCCCCGAACTGCCGCCGCGACAGTGGAAAAACGACCAACTGGAGCCTCCTGAAGGAACTTCAGTCCTTTGTTTCTCGGGAGGTCTTCGGACTCTGCCCTGTAAAATATGATGGTACATGTTACAGCTTACAGGCAGTACAGACAGCTTATCAACCATGGGAATTGTAACTACTCCACGGAGTGGCCGGGGGGCAAGCATCTGCCCCCGACTGTCTTGCTAATGGGGTGGGTGGGTGGGGATTTCGCCGCAGACCGGGAGCAGAATGGAAGATTCAGCTCCCGGCTGCCTCTTTTGAAGCCTCCCTTGGCCTGCCCCTCCCCCCCCTCAAGGGTCACGACGGTGACCCAGAGATCCTAGCGAGGTGAGGGGGGAGGGGGCTTGCCCCCTGGTCATGGGCTTCCCTCGCCTAATTGGCTGGAGGGATTGCTAGAGGGAGAGTGGCTTCCCACTGTTTGAAACATTGCACTGCTAAGTCAACAAGGAACAGGGATATGTCTGACGCGGGCTGGATGAGCAACTTTGGGTAGAGTGTGAGATGTTATACCGCAGCCTTTGACTCATCAGATTTAAAGGAAACTGCAGATTTATCAGTGTTTACATATCTAGTTTGTCATGTGTGTGATGGTAACACAGGTATTTTAATGGCATTCAATATCTGTCACTGATATGTTATTCAGACCTCACCTCGGCAATTTACTCAATGCTTTAAAGTAAAATATACTGTATAGCCAGTATAAGTATGTGGATTATTGGTATCAGATAGGGATCAATGCACCAATAAGGAAGGCAAAATCTGCCAAGAAATTCTTACAAGGTGATTCTATGAATAAGGAAACGGAACCAATCGACAATAAAAGAACCAACAACCTATCCTCTTTAGCAGCCTGTTTAAAGAATGTGTGTGTATATATATATATATATATATATATATATATATATATATATATATATATATATATATCACAAGCATTCAGGGACCATCTAACACCTTAAGTCATAAATCGCATACTGCACAGGGGGAGGGTTAAGCTTCACCCACAGATAACATTCCAAGCTGGAAAAAAGCAGATGGAACCAGGCGCTTGTATAGCAATGTTGTATAACGAAGCCTAGCGAAACGCGTTGAATCTGCTGTTCCTGGGAGGACTGATGATCGTAGCTGCGGGAGCACTGGCAGCAGAGTGTAGCCGAAAGACTGGATATAGCCGTCACAGGAAGTGACGTATGCTGATGCGATAGACGCAGTGACCAGACCGGCCAGACTCCAGCAATCTACGGTTGTCTCCAACGAATGTAATTTGTTGCAAAATGTGAGTGAAATAGTCTCATTTGTTACTGTGCAATATATTTTTGTTTTTACTATATCCCAGAGGGTCTTTTCAAGAGCTCCCATCAGAGAGAGATTATCTCTGATCTGCCATTTGTTTTAGAAGAAATATGTGAGTGAGACCAACACATTCATTTGTATGTAGCCCACTGTAAACAGCACCGGCTATACCTATCTCCTTCCGACTGTGGTAAGTCCTGTTAAGGGCAGGCACCAGTAGTGATCATGGGTTTCCCCCGCTTCAAGCCCTGACTTGATTGGTGGAGGTAGGCCCCCTGACTCTGTGTGCAGGCAGAGACACAGGGGAGAGGTCTGCTGACTTCATGATAGGCGGGGCTGTCTCTATTTAGTGGGCTGCTCCGGGAGTCTGAGTTTGGTTGAAGTTGGTGTAAGGTGTGCTGGAGCAGAGTCTGGAGAGAGTGCTAAAGCAGAGTCTGAGCTTGGAGCATGCAAAGGAGAGGAGAGGAGAGACTCAACCACCTTGAGTAGAGCTGATAGCACCATAGATTCGGTGGACCAATGCCCCTCACCCCAATGCTGGGGTGATGGGGAGAATCCATCCCCCACACAGAGGATACCCTCTGAGGTGGGCAGCGGGGTATTGACGCCCCAGCCCAGACCATCCTGTCGGAGGATAAACTTGGAGGGAAGGAGAGGAGGAAAGATCTGTACAGGGCGGAGGGTCGAGTGATAAGCGGGACATTGCTGTTGTTGTTGTGGCTGCTGGTCGCCACTTCTGCTGGAGGCGCTGATTCGACCAATAAAGAGAGACATTCCTTTTTATATCAGAGACTGTTGTGTGATTCTGGAGTATCCACCTTGGGACCAGGGTTCACTCTTCTATACAGGTCCTATCCCACATCCCTGGGAGTATAGAGGATGGAGGCGCTGCACCACTAAAGCATGGAGGCTACTACCCCAAAAGCCAGGTCCTGTGATCCCCCACACCACCACGGGAGACTCAGGCCCTCCTGTTCCACGTAGGTATGCACCACCCAGTCCATGAAATCCGCCCTCATGCACCCTAGATATGTCAGATGAGTCTGTGGAATATGGGTTACATGTAGATAGAACTTTATTTCTTAACTGGCTACACCATTATTTGTATTTTCTATTTTTTATATTTCATCACATGATTCACAAGCGCTCCCCCTTCCTGGAAGATAACATACTTTGAAACAGGGCAGCTTGGAATGTTGTAAGTTTTTTGGGGGGCTTCTCAATTATGTCTTCTTTCTACCCCCTTTGTATCTAGAGCCCTCTCCCGCTTTAAACCTTTCTCACTGACTGCCCCGCACCTCTGGAATGCCCTTCCCCTCAATACCCGACTAGCACCCTCTCTATCCACCTTTAAGACCCACCTTAAGACACATTTGCTTAAAGAATTATATGAATAGCACTGTGGATAATACTGGACACATGATATAAAGCTTGGCCCCTTGCAGACGCACTTACTAGAATTCCCTCCTACTGTCTCTATACGTTCTCCTACCTACCAATTAGATTGTAAGCTCCTGCTCCGAGGAGCTTACAAAGAGAGGGGGGAGACAGGGAAAGAGAGAGAGAGGAGAGCAGGAACATTACATCCCGGGCAACGCCGGGTCTCTCAGCTAGTATATATATATATACCATACACATTTTAAGTTATGGTGGGTGAAAAGGGTGACAAGAAACCTCCACCATATAGCATATATGGCTTATATATATATATATATAATCCTAGCTCTCTTTCTTTCTCTCCTCAGACTCCCCTGTTCTTCTCCTTGGGGACTTCAACTGCCACATTGATGACCCCTCTCTCCCTTGGACTTCTCGCTTTCTCTCTCTAACCTCTTCTTTTGGTCTTCAATAGTGGACTGCAGCCAGCACCCACAAGGATGGCCACTACCCTGGTTTTCACTAAAAACTTTTCTCTCACTGATTTCTCCATTTCTCCTGTTCCTCTCTCTGACCATCACCTCATCTCATTCTCTCTCTCGCTTCTCCCCTTCTCCATCTCCCCCTCGTTTCTGCAGAGGCTTGCGCTCTATTAACCTACCAGACTTTGATTCCACTTTACGCTCCTCCCTCTCCTCTCTCAGTTCTGCTCCAGACCCTGACAACCTGGTCAGGAAACACAACTCTGTCTTGTCCTCCTCTCTTGATCTCCTCTCTTGATTTCTTGATCTACCCCAGACCCTGGCTAAGTTCCCACACGTGCATGCTTTGTTCCTCCACTCGCTCCTCTGAACGCCTCTGGAGGAAATCTCATAAGCTCGCAGACTTCCTCCACCACAAATGTATGATATCCTGTTTCAACTCTGCCCCCTCCCAGGCTAAACAAATCTACTTTTCTTCACTAATCAACACGCACAAAGAGATTTGATAAAGTGCAATGCGCACAAAACGCGTAGGAGGTCTGTTATACCTCCATTTTATAATGGACTCAATAAAGAAATAATTTTTATATCATTCTTGGACCCACTTTCTTGGCTGTGCGCAGCACCTTCTATTTTTGCATGAATTAGAACTCAAGCAAAGTGTCCAAATGTGTCCCCATTTTAATCAGTGGAAGTCCTGCATACTGACTGTACGAGATGTTGGACATAATTATACCTGGAACAGCATGTTTAAATATTTTGTAGATGCTGATACCCTGTTACCCTTTAGAAAAGGTAGAAAGACACGGGGGGTCCAGCGGAGATGATGGCAGTTGCGGGCAGCGGCGGAGATGTGGGAGCTTCAGGAGGACGCGCGCGCGGTCCTGAGTGGCTGCTGGCTCACGTGCTCGGCAGCGATCTCGGCTGGAGGGAGGTGGCCGGCGGAAGGTAGAAAACTGAGAAGTTTTATTTTGTGGGTTTTGCAAACCACGGCGGATCGGGCCCGGGGATTTCTTTGGGTGGGTGTGGGTGTAATTTGCGTGGTGGGACGGTGGCAGATTCCGGAATCCGTTGGCGGATTGTCGTTTTGACGATCCTCCGGCGGATGGTGGATTCCGCCCTGGTGGGGAGTTGGCGCGGAATCAGTGGATTAGTACAGAATCAATGGATTTTAGTTATATTGTACAGAGCTTGTGCCGATTTTGGCGGGGAGTGCAGATTTTGGGTGTATTGTACTTGGATTTTGGCGGGGAGTGCAGATTTTGGGTGTATTGTACTTGGATTTTGGCGAGGGAACTCTCGCGGGTGGACATGGAGGTGGATTCCCTGGAAAATCCACGGAGATTTAAAAGGGCCTGTGCCAGGGGCAGAGATGTTCAGAGCCTTGGGTGAGTTCTTCTTGTAATAGGGTCATAGGGAGAGGAAAGTCAGGGTGTGGTATGGGGGTCAATTGATGACAGGGGTGTGGGGAGTGGGGGGGACGGTAACATGGGCGTCATTGGGGCGGGGTTTGGGGTGTCACGGGGGGTGTGCCCTTCTGGGGGGTTCTCCAGTGGTCGTAGGAACCCCGGCAGTAGCAGGTGGGATGACTAGTGTGGCAGCTGGGGTGACAGCGGTGGCGGTGGGGGGAAAGGAGGTTATAGTGGCAGCACCAGCGGGGGAACCAGAGAAAGTGGTTGTGACAGCAGTGGACAAGAGAAAGAAGGAAAATCCCACTGCTTTCCTGGAAAGGGTGCAGGATTCTAGTTTTAAGGTCGCTTACCTCTGCTTAGCTAGCCCGCGGGGGGTGCGCCTATCGTGGAAGTGACAGAGCGGGTATGGAAGGATGCGTATGTCGATATACTGAAATTATTTCTGGACTATAAGGAGCAGACAAAGTCAGACAAAGAGAACGATGAGAAAGAGGAGAGGGAAGAGAGGGAAAGGAGGCAGGATCCAAACGTTTCGGGGCCTTTGCAGTTTTAGGGGGTGTGATGGGGGAGGAGAAGCCGGAGCATTGTATGTGGATACGATTTGGGAGGCCTATAAGTATTATGGGGGTTCAGGGTGGTGGAAGTACGATAGGGACTTCAGGCAGAAAAGGGCAATTAGGAAACTGTTGCGGTGGGACAGGAATGATGTGGACCTGTGTATGGCCAAAATAAGCCGATAAAAAAACTAACCCCTCTTGCCAGGGGGCTGGCAGCTCGTAGCAAGCTGGGCAGGTGCGGGGGATAGAAGGGGGGTGGGGGGGGTTCTTGCGGCATATATGAGGGACAGTGTAAGTGGGGTGCGGGGTGTCATTTTAAGCACGAGTGTAACGGTTGGCCACCCCGTGTCCCAGTGCTTTATAAAGAACAAGGGTGGATTTAAGAAAGGAGCGTGTGGAGAGGCTGGGGCAAAGAGTGAGGACACCGGTGAATGTCGATAAGAGGGTGTCATTTACTAACCATTTGTTTTAAGGGGTTCCCGCATTTTTTCTTTTCAAGTTGTTTTTTTTCCCCCCCCTGGTTATAATGTATAGTCCTGACGGTAAAGGTTATAATTGGTGGTAAAAACCATCCAAAATCCCACATTTATACGCATTCAAAAATGGCGCCCGTATTTACTAGAACTTGCTCTTTACCCTTTCACTGCCGGAGGGCCCAGCACTGCATTAAATGGCCTCGCTGACAGCAAATGGGGTTTATTGTTGCATCGTGGGAGGATTTTCGATGCCCTTTGGTCCCTTGCGCGCAGCCAGGAAGCTGCTAATGAAGAATACAATACTACTGGAAAACATTTCATTGATGGAAATTTGGGGGAAATGTTATTGCAAGCCATCTGCCTAATTTCCGATGTTCGTGCCACTTTGTCGTACCTGTACACGAGTCCCTTGGCGGCCTCCATCCTTGCAGGGGTAAGTACACCTTTCATGTACTATATGCTGGCTGGTTAACGTTTTATTTCTAATGGGCAAATGCGCTATTATCCAGATCTGGACAATAGGGATGTTGTCCATTCATGTACTGTATGTGTTGGGGGAGGGGGGTGGGTTGCTTGGGGTAGAGGGGGTGGGTAGTAGGGGGCCCATTCATTGCTGTTGTGGTTATCTTTTCTCCCATTGGGAGCATAGGTAACCACACGGGGTGTGCTGACTAGTATTTCTGTTTGTATTGTATTTTAATGTATATTGGGGGTAGATGGGGTGGGTTAAGGTTGGAGTTGCCGTAGTGGGTGTTTATGCCTACCAGGTGGGTAGTGGGATGGGTTAACCTCTTCATTACCTTAGCAGTAATAACCACTAAGGTAATTAAGGGGTTAACTTCTCCCGCTACCCTCCCGGTAGGCCTAAACACCCACCACGGGCCAAATACCGCCTTCACCCACCGCCTCTTCCCCCAACAACCCGGGTAGTGGTATTTAACCCCTTCATTACATTAACGGTTAGCCGCTAAGTTAATGAAGCTGCCTGTAAATGTGTTTTTATTACATAGGATGAAGTAAGGGGTCTCTGGAGCTGGTATTAATGTGGGGTATCTTCTGGTGCTGGTATTAATGCGGGGGTCTCTGGAGCTTGTATTTAATGCGGGGGGTCTCTGGAGCTGGTAGATTAATGCGGGGGTCTCTGGAGCTGGTATTAAGGCGGGGGTCTGGAGGGTATAATGGGGGGGTCTCTGGAGCTGGATTAATGGGGTCTCTGGAGTGGTATTAATGCGGGGGTCTCTGGGGCTGGTATAATGCAGGGGTCTCTGGAGATGGTACTTAATGCGGGGGTCTGAGCTAGGCTGCGGGGGAGGCAAGGGGGGTAAAGTGGGGGCTGGAGTAATGGGTGGGAGAGGAGAGCGGGGGCGGGCGGAGGAGTGGGAGGAAGGCGGAGGGAAAGGGGGGGGGCGGAAGGGGGGGAGGGAAAAGGGGGGAGGGCGGTATTCTAATTTCTTCGGGGGTCTGGGCTGGAGGTAAAGGGGGCGGGTCTTGGAGCTGGGGAGTAATGGGGGGATCTCTGGAGGGGGTATTAAGTGGGGGGGTAGCTGGAGCATCTGGTATTAATGGGGGTCTCTGAGCTGGTATTAATGCGGGGGGTACTCTGAGATGGTATTAATGCGGGGGTCTCCGGCTGGTAATTAAAGCGGGGGGCTCCGGAGCTGGTATTAATGCAGGGGTCCGGAGCTGGTATTAATGTGGGGTCCTGGAGCTGGTATTAATGCGGGGTCTCTGGAGCTGGTATTAATGCGGGGGTCTCTGGAGCTGGTATTAATGCAGGGGTCCCTGGAGCTGGTATTAATGTGGGGTCTCTGGAGCTGGTATTAATGCGGGGGTCTCTGGAGCTGGTATTAATGCGGGGGTCTCCGGATACACAGAATCACGTTGTGGATCCCATCTCGCCTCCCTTCAGCTGGCGAGATCAGAACCTGCAAGTTGCTCGCGTGTTGCAGCCGCGATCTGAATCCCGGAGCTACTAGAATAGCTCGATTTGGCAAAATGCGAGTTTGACCATTTTTGGAGCTCCCCCCCCCCCCCTCCCGCGTGGTTTGTTTGGACGGGAGCGTGACCGGTCGGGGAGAATTCTCGAGTGAGTTTGGCGAGTTATCAGAGCTTCTGAATAGCTACACATGCAAACTCGTTCGAGAAGTGCCCAAAATGCTCGCTAAGTCACTTACCGAAGTTACTAGAACAGGCCACACAGAGTAATATCGGATCAGTGAGGTGGCTATTGTGTCTTAGAAATCCAGCATTTAAATTAGCTCTACCTCTACTAAACTGCAAGAGGGTCTTTTATCAAAGCCTCCGGGTGCTAATCTGGGAAAAATAATGCAGAACATTTATCACAACAACAAAACGCCTTTTGTTTCAATCGAATGCTTTTTTGGGGTAAATCTGTTTAATCTCGCAAGGTTCTATTCCCTAGTTTTGCAGTTTGGAGACATTAATAAATAGATCAAATGACACTGCAAGCTCCTCGGGTTTGTCACTTATTCAGTGTATATTCTCCAGACGTTTAAGGCTAAGCAGACATGGGGGTGTAATCTCTTACAAGCAAACACTCCAAAAAAGACTTTTCTGTGGCATTTGTGCCCGCATTTTGCCGTCGATGTCAGCACGGCTTGCGTTCCGAATTTGCTCACACTCAGGGTTACCCGAGTTCTGCTCTCAAGTTACCTATGAAGGAAACATGCTCCCGATCAGTCACTCCCTCCGAAAGGTAAATACCTGGAAGGTTTCGATGCAGCAATTTAGAAAAAATTGTTGTAAATAAATAAAACGAGACACATAGGTCACACCTTGTGGTGCTGGCGGGGCCTGGACGTTCCTGGCATTTATGGCCAAAACTTGGTTTACAGCCCAGTTGCAGAAGGTGAATGACACACCTTAGATAAGAAGTCCTTTCAGGGTGAACATGAAAACAAACTGCGCGCGCTGTTTGGGGAAATGATCTGTACTACTATACAATACCGCAACACGCTTCCCTTCTCCCTCGTTATCTCTGATTCTTATGTTTGTGAATCGAATTTCTTCTCCCAAATAATACCGAGGGTTACCTGTTGGAGTACCATGCGGACACGTGTGACTGTCGGGGGGCAGAGGGCTTTGCCTCCACAGTATATAAATACCTCTAGGAGGAGGGCGCCGTGAGTATTTGGTAAATCCCCGCCGCCTTCGTTTCTCTGCTTTCCCCCTCGGGGGGAGGTAGGGAGGGGGGGTGAGGGGGGTATTATTTGACGCCCTCTTTCTATTACGTGGTAAGGTCGGCCAAACTGCTTCATTAAATAAAGTTATTCCAATCCATATAACATTTACCTTGTACTCATTTACAAGCGCACAACACCACAACCACACTCATTAACAAGCGCACACTCATTTACAAGCGCACACTCATTTAAAAGCGCACAGCGCCACACGCTCACTCATTTACAAACACACAGCGCCACACGCTCACTCATTTACAGACACACAGTGCCACACGCTCACTCATTTACAAGCGCACAGCGCCACACACACACTCATTTACAAGCACACAGCGCCACACACACACTCATTTACAAGCACACACTCATTTACAAGTGCACAGCGCCACACACACACTCATTTGCAAGCACACAGTGCCACACGCACACTCATTTACAAGAGCACACTCATTTACAAGCGCACAGCGCCCCACACACACTCATTTACAAGCACACAGTGCCACATGCACACTCATATACAAGCGTACACTCATTTACAAGCACACAGTGCCACACGCACACATTTACAAGCACACAGCGCCACACACACACTCATTTACAAGCACACACTCATTTACAAGTGCACAGCGCCACACACACACTCATTTGCAAGCACACAGTGCCACACGCACACTCATTTACAAGAGCACACTCATTTACAAGCGCACAGCGCCCCACACACACTCATTTACAAGCACACAGTGCCACATGCACACTAATTTACAAGCGTACACTCATTTACAAGCGCACAGTGCCTCACGCACACTCATTTACAAGCGCACACTCATTTACAAGCGCACAGCGCCACACGCACCATACACACAATGGGGCATCTCTGGGCAAAACACCAAGAGGAAAATGCTAAAACATCATAAGTAAGCAGCGGTTAATATGTGTTCTATATACTGCACGTAAAGGCCCTGCCAGGAATGAAGGGGTTAATACAGCAATACATTATTAAATAAAGTAACACAAGTACATAACAAGCATCTCGGGTATGTGTGGCACAATCACATGTATTATTCACGTGCCCCTGATTCTCTGTGCAGGACACAAGACATCTCATCTGAACCGTCAAGTTAACAATTGACACCACTGTGCAGTATCAGGATACAATTCACACAGCACTTCTGATCCCCGAGTAAACGACATGGTGTGTATGTTGTGATAACATTGTACTTAAAGCCAGCAGGACTTGCAACCAATGGTCAAAGTGGTTTAAAAAAGCAGTGGTACTGTGAACCTGTAAATCAAAAAGCAGTGGTACTGGTCAGCATGGATTTATGAAGGATAGATCATGCCAAACTAACCTTATTTGTTTCTTATAGGAGGTAAGTAGGAATTTAGACCAGGGTAATGCAGTTGATGTGGCCTACTTAGATTTTGCAAAGGCTTTTGATACGGTTTCACACAAGAGGTTTGTGTACAAAATAAAGAAAATTGGACTCAGTAATAATATATGCACCTGGATTGAGAACTGGTTGAATGACAGATAACAGAGGGTTGTCATAAATGGAACTTTTTCAGGTTGGGCTAAAGTTGTGAGTGGAGTACCTCAGGGATCGGTACTGGGACCCCTGCTTTTTAACTTGTTTATTAATGACCTTGAGGCTGGCATTGAGAGATAAGTCTCCATCTTTGCTGATGATACTAAATTGTGTAAGGTAGTAGAATCATATAATGGGTAATGGGAAAGGGATCGTAGTAGACTTACTTTACTTACTTTCCGCCTCTTCACCCCTGGATGGGTAAAGGCGACTTCCACGGAAAACTTCACTTTAGAAAGATCCATGGAAGTTGTTAGCCGGATATACCCAAGAGGACGCCAGGCCAAGGGTCGACAGAGCCCATTCTGTTAGAAACGAGGGGCGCCACGTGAGGGCAGGGTTGTCAATTGATAATGAGAGGCTCTATATTCGCATCAATTATCCTTACCCCTCCATAGTAGACAGAGGCATGTGGGCTTACATGGGGCCCTCGGATGGGCCCGCTGGTGAACAGGAGGGCCCTCCATGTCTGGTGGGGGCCTGCAGAAAGAGAGCCTGGGGAATCCCCCCTTCCAGGTGGGCATCAGCTGCCAAAGGGGAGTGCCCTACAGGCCTGCAGTGGGCCTGGGGAAGCAGGGGGCCCTTGGAAATTGGAGGGCACTTCTTGCCTGCAGGGGGGGCCTGTATAGGCAACAAACGGTAGGCTCGCCAGCAGGGAGGCCGGGCCCCTTGACTGTATTTTTAATAAATTAGCTTAACTGTTCTTACAGCCGTGATTGTTTTTTGTGTTGAATGTTGTTGGTTTGAGTGTAATGTGTGTCTGTTTTTGTTAGTTTCATGTTGTATGTTTGTTAGTTTTTTGCCAGCACTATACACTCTGATTTTTCTCGGTGTTTAATCCCGCATATTACGAGACGATTTCCACGGAGCCAGTAAACCGGTCCAGGGTTGGATTACTACACAAGGTTTCCAATACTATCTACTAGAACATTGGGACTTTTACTGGACATTTTTTGGAGGCGCCGGTTCGTATCTGTTCTGATTATGTTCTGATCTTGTTCGGTCCGTGTTCTCAGGCAGCCTTCTATTCTATGTATGCGCTTTCCTTGTGCTCTTGATTTATTTAATCATCAGAGGTCACAAATATATTTTTTTGTTTATTAGCATAAGCGCTTCATTAAGCCCCTTCTTTCTTTTAGTTGTAAAGTCTCCTGGCTGCATAAGCATAGGATTTATTCGTGAAAAGAAAATATAATTCCAAACCTGACAACGTTTTGTGGTCATAAAATAGGTAACGTGCGTTCCCCTACTCGTGCTGGACAGAGGCACTTTCAGGCAATCCCTTGCAAGTCCCCTAACCTCGGCAGCTTATCACACACAAAAACACGTCTGTATCATGGGTACAGAATATCCCTGATGAAGATGCATGAGCACCGAAACGCAACTCTGGCTATTTAGTCATCAAATGACCTTTTTTTGCAATAATGTGATTTTTCCTATCGTTTGCTGTGCTTCGCTCCCTTCTACATATTGCTATTCCATGACCAGGATTTTTTGCTTTTAGGATTTCTTGCAGTTTTTTTTGTACTGTATTTTTCTTCACCTTACACCCCTGAGTTTAGGGGTGTCCCAAGTTGTTTGACCTGATTCTCCTCTTTTTTAATGTGTATCGTAGGTATAGCTGGTCCAACAGCAGCCGAAACATGCAGTGTCCCCGCTAACTTGCTGCATTTGAAGGGTTAGGACATTACTTTTAGTGGAAATCGTTTCCTTTTATGCTTCCAGGGCAGTTTGATAAGTAACCTCTCTGTTATTATTATAGCATGGTCTTTGCCTGTGTTTGTTACCATCTGACAATTGCTAATAATTAGTAATTACCCCCAAATAAGGAGCTTATAACATCATTTTCATTTTTGCATTAGACCTCCAATAAACGTGCTGATATTCTATCTTATTATTATTATTATTATTATTATTATTATTTATGCTGGTCCAATAACAGCAGCACAGAGCACTATGATTACAGTTGCTGAAAGACCTGCTTTGTATGGGGAATGATAATATCTTTATTGGGTTTGAGGCAGAAAGTTATGAGATCCCATAGACCTGACAGTCTCTCTGTTTAATAAAGCCTGGTTTTTATGTATACAGGCATACCCCGGTTTAAGGACACTCACTTTAAGTACACTCGCGAGTAAGGACATATCGCCCAATAGGCAAACGTCAGCTCGCGCATGCGCCTGTCAGCACGTCCTGAACAGCAATACCGGCTCCCTACCTGTACCGAAGCTGTGCGCAAGCGGGGAGACTATAGAGCCTGTTACACATGCGTTATTTACCTCAGTTATGCATGTATATGACGATTGCAGTACTGTACATGCATCGATAAGTGGGAAAAGGTAGTGCTTCACTTTAAGTACATTTTCACTTTACATACAGTACACGCTCCGTTCCCATTGCGTACGTTAATGCGGGGTATGCCTGTATATTACACGCTCCGTTCCCATTGTGTATGTTAATGCGGGGTATGCCTGTATATTACACGCTCCGTTCCCATTGCGTACGTTAATGCGGGGTATGCCTGTATATTACACGCTCCTGTCCAATTGCGTACGTATGCCGGTAGTGCCGGTATATTACACGCTCCGGTCCCATTGCGTACGTTAATGCGGGGTATGCCTGTATATTACACGCTCCGGTCCCATTGCGTACGTTAATGCGGGTATGCCTGTAGTTTCTCTTACCTAGAAGGGGTTATTGAGGCAATTAGCTGCACCATGCCTGACCTACCACAAGGTGGTGCTATTTCCCAGTGACGAGTCTGCAGTTAGCAGTCTGTATTCTCCTGCAGAATAAATATAATATTATGTTATATCACAGGCGATTCACTGATAGCCCTCTGGCTCTTTTATACTGTATGTAGCAGGTTCTTCTGCTAATGATTGCATTTCATTTAGGTAAATGTAATTAATGTTACTTCAGCGAATGACTGAGCCGGTTTCAGGTAGTGTCAATGGGCGGCTTGCAGGGGGAGCTGCAGCAAGGAGGGCAGAAAGTCCTTATCACTCTGCCTCTCCAACAGTGAAGGGGTTAAGAGCCCCTTTATTGCCTCTGTCCACTGATTTCCTGCCCTGAGGGTTGGCTGTCCAGCACTGGGACCTCCCGCACTATGCTCTGAATCCTTATCAATGCGCAATTCACAGCGCACTTCTCAGTATATTCCCAGCCGGGCGTAATGTGGGTTTCTGTGCGTTTATTTACACCCTCTTCTCTTTGCATTCTCTCCTTCCCAGGTCCTCTCCCATCCACCTCTTCTATGGCTCTCACTGCCCCTCTGTGACTTTCACTCCCCAGGTGACTTGCTCGGCCCTATAGCCACACACTGGACAGGATCACCCCTGGGCACTCCTGCTTTCTCCTGCCTGACTGTCCTGCTGTCCTCTGGAGACCTGGTCTTGCATATTAATATGCGGTAATGGGCTGCGAATCGGTACAGGGGTTTCCCGACTACAAATCACTGCCGATGGTCTTTGGTCCCGGTGGGAAAATGTTCAGTGAAGGCCGGAGGAATCAGGCTCTGCAGAAATGATACATTGTTACACTGACGTTTGAGTATTCAAGCTTTCCAGAGTTTGCATTATAGTCCCACAAAAGGTATCTCAAAAATGTAGCATTCTGCAGGACCAACACGGCGCTCTATTACAATGCAGATCCCTCCAAGAGCTTCCCTAAATGCTTAATAATAGCAGACTTCTGGGAGGTCACTCCTCTGCATCGGAGCTGGAGTTTTAAATCCCTAACTAACTGAAGACTCAGAACCCAGACATGAGTGACTTGCGCTGGCGAAGCTGCAATGAGGCACTTTCTTAACTCAAATAAAGTCAGTTAATTGCAAGTGACATTCCTCTTAACCCCCCGTGTGCAGACCTCCCCGATGGACGGACTCAGGACTAGAGTCACTAAGGGCCCTTCATTTGCTATAAACAGTGTGTGGTGATCCCAAAATGTAGCACAGGTCACTGCCACCCAATTCTTTAAAGGTCATATACATTAGCGCAGGGGTGCGCAAACGTTCCCCGCTACGCCCCCCCCCCCCCCTGCCTGCTCTTCTCCCCTGCTCGTGCCCCCCTCCTTACCTTGTCTTCGGCGTCAAATGATGCTGCAGGGTCACGAAGACAAAGTAAGGGACTTTGCAGAGACCTCACGAGATCCCCCGGCATTTAATTTAAATGCTTTGGGGAAGAGCGCGGGGCTTCTGCAACCGCCACCCCCTCACCCCCTGGAAAATCTCGCACCCCCCAGTTTGCGCACCCCTGCGTTAGAGAATGGTTTGCTGCGCTGTTTATGATTAGAGAGTGTACATTATAGATCTGCTCAGCTGCTCGGGGATCTGTGCGTCCCGACAAATGAAAGTTTGAATTAACCCTGTGAACAAACCTGGAGTCGCCATTCACCAAGTGATTGGAATAATGAAACTCTGTGAGCAAATTATCCGGACTGAGAAAATAGCAGCATTGAGCACATAGTTAGATGAACATATACGCCGTGACTCAGGATGGATGCAGAGATACGCCATGCTGCTAAAACACCGCTGTATGGGGAAAGATCACACAGTACCACTATAAATGTATCTTTCTTTACCATGGAAATATCTGTATAATATCAATACACTTGAACAAGAGACCTGTGGGGTTTCCAAAGCTCTGGACACAGTTACTACAGTGTATTATAGCATATACAGTTAGGTCCGGAAATAATTGGACACTGACACAATTTTCATAATTTTGGCTCTGTACGCCACCACAATGGATTTTAAATGAAACAACCGAGATGCAATAGAAGTGCAGACTTTCAGCTTTAATTCAAGGTGTTGAACAAAAATATCGTATGAAACGTTTAGGAATTACAACCATTTTCATACACAGTCCCTTTATTTCAGGGGCTCAAATGTAATTGGACAAATTAACACAATCATAAAAAAATGTTCATTTTTAATACTTTGTCGAGAATCCTTTGCAGGAAATGACTGCTTGAAGTCTGGAACGCATGGACATCACCAAACGCTGGGTTTCCTCCTTTGTGATGCTTTGCCAGGCCTTTACTGCAGCTGTCTTCAGTTGTTGTTTGTTCGTGGGTCTTTCTGCCTTAAGTTTTGTCTTCAGCAAGTGAAATGCATGCTCCATCGGGTTGAGATCAGGTGATTGACTCGGCCATTGCAGAATATTTCACTTCTTTGCCTTAAAAAAACTCCTGGGTTGCTTTCGCAGTATGTTTTGGGTCATTGTCCATCTGTAAAGTGAAGCGCCATACAATCAACTTCGCTGAATTTGGCTGAATCTGAGCAAAAAATATATCCCTATACACTTCAGAATTCATCCGGCTTCTGTCTTCTGTCACATCATCAATAAACACTAGTGACCCAGTGCCATTGTAAGCCATGCATGCCCATGCCATCACACTGCCTCTACTGTGTTTTACAGATGATGTGGTATTCTTTGGACCATGAGCCATTCCAAGCCTTCTCCATGCTTGTTTCTTCCCATCATTCTGGTACAGGTTGATCTTAGTTTCATCTGTCCAAAGAATGCTGTTTCAGAACTGGGCTGGCTTTTTTAGATATTGTTTGGCAAAATCTAATCTGGCCTTTCTATTCTTGAGGCTTATGAATGGTTTGCACCTTGTGGTGAAACCTCTGTATTTGCTCTCGTGAAGTCTTCTCTTTATGGTAGACTTGGATAATGATATGCCTACCTCCTGGAGAGTGTTCTTCACTTGGCTGGATGTTGTGAAGGGGTTTTTCTTTACCATGGAAAGGATCCTACAATCATCCACCACTGTTGTTTTCCGTGGACGTCCAGGCCTTTTTGTGTTGCAGAGCTCACCCGTGCGTTCTTTTTTTTCTCAGAATGTACCAAACTGTTGATTTGGCCGCTCCTAATGTTCCTGCTATCTCTCTGATGGATGGATTTTCATTTTTTTTGCAGCCAAGGATGCCCTGTTTCACTTGCATTGAGAGCTCCTTTGACCGCATGTTCGGGGTTCACAGCAACAGCTTCCAAATGCGAATGCCACACCTGGAATCAACTCCAGACCTTTAACCTGCTTAATTGATGATGAAATAACGAAGGAATAGCCCACACCTGTCCATGAAACAGGTTTTTGAGTCAATTGTCCAATTACGTTTGGTCCCTTGAAAAAGAGGGGATTACATATTAAAAAAATTTAATTCCTAAACCCTTCCTCAAATTTGGATGTGAATACCCTCAAATTAAAGCTGATAGACTGCACTTTAAGCCCATATTCATTATTTAACTGTAACTTGAATTTATTTTGGTACACAGCCGAAATAACAAAACTTGTATCAGTGTCCAATTATTTCCGGACCTAACTGTATATATTGTGTGTATATAGCATATATTATAGCGCTCATGTTGGTCCCCTACATGGTATCCCCTCTTACAACCAAACAATGAGATATAAGAGCGCAGTACCCAAACTCCCCTCCTATTCCATGCTGTACTCCCCTCCTATTCCATGCTGTACTCCCTTCCTATTCCATGCTGTACTCCCCTCCTATTCCATGCTGTACTCCCCTCCTATTCCATGCTGTACTCCCCTCCTATTCCATGCTGTACTCCCCTCCTATTCCATGCTGTTCTCCCCTCCTATTCCATGCTGTACTCCCCTCCTACTCCATGCTGTACTCCCCTCCTATTCCATGCTGTACTCCCCTCCTATTCCATGCTGTACTCCCCTCCTACTCCATGCTGTACTCCCCTCCTACTCCATGCTGTACTCCCCTCCTAGTCCATGCTGTACTCCCCTCCTATTCCATGCTGTACTCCCCTCCTATTCCATGCTGTACTCCCCTCCTAGTCCATGCTGTCATTATGAAATGATCATTTTCTAGGGCAGCGGTGCGCAGAGTGGGGGGCGCTGGATTTTTTTGGGGGGCTCTTCCCCGACGCACTTGAAGTAAATGCTGGGGGATCGCGTGAGGCCTCTGCAACAATAAAACTTTCCTTGATTCAGACGCTGTGATGCGTCGCCATGGCGCCGCGGTGTCATGCGGGGTGACGCCACACGGCCGTCGCCATGGAAACGGGGTCACGCGATGACACGTCACGTGACCCTGCGGCGTCATTTGACGCTGTACACAAGCGAAGGGGGGGGGGCACGAGAACGAGGGGGAGCTGGCAGGGGGGGGGGCGCAGCTCAAAAAGTTTGCGCTCCCCTGTTCTGGGGTTATTATTAATAGCAACAAATGGTCTTTCTATAGTTTGGGGAGGTGTACACTTCTTTAACCCCTTATATACCAACAGTTCCTGTGAGGAAGAAACTTTTACACCTACTACACTTAAGCAATCAATAGGTTTAACAAAAGAAGTGCTAACATTTCCTATCCGAGCCCGACGTTCCCAAGCGGTCTGATTTTCCCAATGTACGCCGGCCCGTAAACAAGCTCATAAATAGCAGCTGCTAATTATCTGCAATTAGCAGGCAGCTGTTTATTGTGAAGGGTCCAGGTGAAGGTGTCACCTACGGTAACAAAAAGGGGAAGAATTTCTCACACGATCTTCAACATTGAATACTTGTCTATTCCATGTCATTCGTTCCTCTGGTTTTTTTTTTTTTTTTTTTTTTTTTAATCTAGTTTCACATCTTTTACGGAGATAAAGGGTATTTATTTCAAAAAGAGTATTTCTGTTTGTGTAGTGAAAGCTTTTTTTTTAAAGGGTCCTTTTGCCTATTGGGATTTGAATTTCCTCTCATCAGCACAATATTGTGAATATTTCACGCGAGTTTTATCCTCCCATTTTAAAATAAAATATCAAATAACAATAGGATAATAGGATTTGAAGACATTACACAGTTAACGTTTGGGCTCCTTGGATTATTTAGTATTTGGGTTGAGTAATAATGAAATTGTTACAATAATAATTGTGGTGCTCTTTCCCTCTGACATAGACGGGTCTGGGGGTGCTATATTTACCTGCTGGCTCACAGAGATCTGAGCCTCCACCCCTGGGAGCCTGGGGCTGCAATATAATAACTGTCAGCGCCTCCACTTTCCCAGGATCCCCAATGTGTGAGATTCCGCTGAACAAGGACAGTAACAACAGCTCACAGATTATAATGAGAACCTTTACTGTATGTTACACAAATAAACACGGATAACCTTTTGATACCCGTGGCCCCGGCCGCACTCCACCGTACAGTCGTTGTCCCACCCCCGTGTATTTCCCACACCGTGTCCAACGTAATGGACCAGTCCCTTGGTCACGTAACCCCTGAGTGTCTCCAAGGACCCCCACCCCCCAAGGCGGGATCAGCGCCTATAAGGTACCGGTATGTTGGGGCACTTACGGAGATACCTGCCGGGCGCTCCAGCAACCGGACTGCTGACACTTCAAAAAGGATCAGCTGATCCAGCGCAGTCTCTTACGATGAGTTCCCACCGCCGGGGAGGTCTCCAACGGGCTCTGACGCTGCAGCGTAGTCTGGTCCCAGACTACAAGTAACAGGATCCTCAGCGCAGTACTGTGACCCTGACTGGTACTAATCACTAACCAGACAAGGTCCCTATCTAAAGGGCTGTCCCCTGCAGCAGCCACAAGCTAGTGGGGTCTCAGGGCCTGCACTGGGGCCTAGGGGGGAACACTGGCTTAATGCAGCGGGTCACTGACCCCTGCACACACACCTCCTCTCCCCTTGCTATCCCAGCACTCACTGACTAGCGTGGTCTCTGTTGATCACTTCCCTATCCTGGCAGCAGGGATCTCCTAAAGCCTATTGGCTATCTCATGCCAGGTGACTCACTCAGAGGCTCATGGGATATGTAGTTCTTGCCCACAGTCTCCAGGGATTGGCCCAGCTTCGCACGCTTACCACTGCGCATGCACAAGCTATCTGCAGGCTCCGTCGCACACCGCACTCACTGCGCATGCGCGAGCCCTAAATATGGCGGCGCTCTGAGTCACACAGCGCCAGGAGTCTTTGGCGACACAGCAGCCCCCCCCTGCAACCTCGCAGCGCTCACCGGAGGTAAGAACGGGGACCTGGCTACATCATATAGTGCTAATCCTATTACTGAAGTAATGGAGTAAGATAGCGATACAAAATCATGTCAGATAGTGATAACTTCAAAATGGAGTTGCAACATGTTTTTATCTTTTCTGTAATTTCCTGTTTTTGCTATTTTTTGGGTGAAGTTCTCAATGCTTTTGACTTTGCAGAATTAATCTCAGATGCTGCATTTTCTCCAACTTCTCTCGCAATTTCGCAACTAAATAAGCAAGATGGCGGTATTCAAATGTAATGAAGGGTATCAAATCATGAGACATCAGACGACATATTTATATTGGACTCATGATTTGATACTGGTCCATACATGTTTAGAAAGTAATATTTATGAACGCTGTACTGATGTTAATCTGTTTTTATTTTTATTCTTATCTTGTGTGCCGTTATGTGGGGTTGATCATTGCTGCTGCGCCGCTGTGGTTTCCTGGACACAGCCCCCCCCCCCCCCCCCGATCTTGATGTGGGGCTGTGTTTACGAACACACGGCTGGGCGGTGCATCCGGAAAGTGATCCACCTATATATACCGGCAATGTGAGAGGAACCATACTCTTTGACAAACCGAACGCATGCGCGAAACGCGTCAGAGGTTCCTCTCCCTGTCCGTGTGATACGATGTTGCGGACGATTCAATAAAGAGTTTTTTCCTCCGTTGAAGCGATCCAGCCTCCGTCATTTTTCATCAGGTTGACTAGCAGTGCACCCCTCACATGCTTCCCCCAAGGGATACCATTTCCACTGCACATAATATCACTAAACATCAGCAGGTGTCACGCGCGCCATCATAGAGTGAGTGTGTGCATAGCGCATGCGCATTTGTCGGAAAAATAAAGGGAAAGTAGGTAAGTTGCTGAATGGCTTTTACACTTTTTTCTCTTTTTTTGACACCTACGCCCTCATTCCAGGGGCCTTTATATTCCTTTTGATAACCCTAATGCCCCAACTGCCTCTTATCTCCTCTCTTTGTCCGTCTCCTTTGTTCTCTCTCTGTTGACCACATCTCCTCCACATCATGATTGTTACTTGACCTTGTGTTCTCTCATCTCTGCTCCCTCTCTAATTTCTCTAACTCACCATATCATCTGTCTGATTACCATCTCCTCTCCTTCCCCCTTACTCTCCTTCCTGCTTTTCCCCCTCATCAACCTCTTCTTCTCACCTATTGGAACTCACATAAAATAGACCTTACTCAGCTCTCTACCTCTCTGCAAACTCTCCGGCATCCACCCTGTCCTGTACAGGCCGCCTCCCTACACAATAGTTCTTTCTCATATACCTTTGACCAAATTGCTCCTGCCTCGATTTGCTGCTACGTCCCATCACACCTGGGTCCTACCTGAGTCATGAACTGTTGATAAATGGTGTGGCTTTGGCTGCTGTTACCCAACAGTGTGTGCCCTTTCTGAAGCTGATGATCCCTGCTGTGTATGTCTCTAACAATCTCCTTAACTTCCCCTACCAGCTCTCAGACAACTTCATCAATAAATTCCCACATATCCTCTTCCCTACTACAAGGTCATTCTTTTCGTAGCCATGAACTCCACCTCCTCTTCACCTGCCGATCCCCCCAACCTAAAATCCCTATGCTTGCTAGTAATGCTCACTATAGATTGCACACTCTTTATGCAATAAAAACGTACTTCTCCCATTGCTCCACCAATGGAGGAAATCACGCTGCTGTACAGCACATTTTACACATTGCAAATCCATTGTCTCTTCTTATATTACGGCCCAATCCCTATCCCTATCTATATCTACTCTCTCCTCCAGTTCACAGCATTTTTTTTTAAACTTTCACCTCTCCTATGCTCACTCTCACCCTGTCCCCCTAGTGTGCTTATGTCACCAAACCTTGCCAAATACTTAAAGATAAAACCAATGCTATTCAACATGACAGTGTTTTATGTCAAAGCCCCAAACAGCTCTCACTACACCCCCTAAGCAACCCAGGGTTATTCCTTCACATCTGCTCCGCTCACTTTCTACCACAATTATTCCTACACTAACTCATCTCTTCAACCTCGCTACCAGCACAAGGTGGTTTCCATCAACTTCCAAGCATGTAACATCCACCTTCTCTCAATCCTGCCTCCCCTTCCATCTACCACCCTATCTCCCTTCTACCATTTACATCCAAACTTCTCTAACGCATCATTTAAAGCCGCATGCTGGACTTTCTCTCTTCTAACTCTCTACTTTATACACTGCAGGCTGGAATCTGTGCTAACCACTCCACGGAGACTTCCCCTAACAAAAGTCACCAATGATCCCCTCAAGGCAAAATCACAAGGACAGCTTTCCTTACTCATTCTGTTTGAACTTTCTGGTGCTTCTTTTGATTCCTATGACTCCCCTCCTTCTGCACACCCTACTTTCCATTGGCCTTCCCTCTCCTGGTTTACTTCTTACCCGTCTGAGTGTTCTCTCTGTGTTTCCTTTGCTGGCACGTGCTCCTCTTCACTCCCACTCACAGTTGGCATACCCAAGTGCTCTTCTCTAGGACCTCTACTTTTCTCCATTTACACTTCTTCCCTGGGGAACTGTGGGCGGTCATTCAGTTTTTACTACCATCTCTATGATGATGATACCCAAATCTACCTCTCCCCTGCCTTATGTCACTAACTTTCTTCTGCTATCTCCTTATGAATGTCCCACCACTTTCTCAATGTTCCACATCAAAACACGTATAATTTCCCCTCCTCTTATCGCCACATCTGTACTTGATTTCTCACTTGCAATAAAAGACTCCACTATCATCCCGATAACGCAAGCACAATCGTCAACGTCATTTGTGACGCCTCCCTCTCCTTTATCCTGCATCTTCAGTGCTTAAAATACTGTCCTTTTCATCTCCACCATGCTGCTAAAATGCGCCCTTTCCACACAAACAATTAACCCCAATGATCACTCACTCATTATATCCCGATTGGTCTATTGCAACCTACTTCTAGTTGGTCTTCCCCTCTTCTACATTCTAAATGGCGCTGCCAGGGTTTTATGCCTCACTATGCAAATCACTACATTGGCGACCCATACCAGTCAGAGACAAGTTGAAGATACTTGTCCCACTCCTGCATCATGGTCTGCATCTCTCACCTCTTACTCCCGTCTCCAACACACACACTTTGTGTCTCTCCTCTTCTCACCTTTTTCAGGCAGCAGAGACCTTCTTCCTAAAGTCTCAGGTTGTCTTAATGTATGTGTGCTCCTTGTTATACAATGCTAATCCTCCCTCCCAGATCGTACTGCCCTACGGAATACGTTGGCACCATATAAATATAAGCAGAATATGTATTACTGGTTTGATACTTTATTATTTCTTTAACATATCAATACACCTGGAAATATTCAGCACTATTTTCTCACTTTTGTAAGAAATGATACGATAAGCATGTGATCAGGAAAGAAACCATCCATCATATTTAGCCGCGGTATAAACTTTATACTATACTATACACTTTTTATACTATAAAGCATTAAAAACTAGTTTTATATGTCAGCAAAGAATGTTTACTTGAAAAAAATAGGGAGATGTTCCGAATAAAGATTTGTTTGATCTCCTTCTCAGTATTTATTGTTCAGTTCTATTTTGGGGCTAGTAAGAAGGGATATATTTTAATAAACCATTATATATAAACAATAATTTCATTATAATTGAGACCTGACTGCTCTCTCCCCTCATCTGTTATTTTCTTCTGACTATTTCCCTAAACGATATAATTCCAGATTTACAAGTTATAATGTCACATTATACCCCATTCTCTTGCAAAGTCAGAGTAACAGGCCTATGCACTAAATGTTCATTGCGGCATCATTCCGATGCAGGAAAAAAGGCATTTTTTTTCTACGTCCCGTCTCGCCGCTTCCAAGCAGCTTTCCAACACCTTCACGCCATTTTCCTGGCGTGATGATTCTGACAGAAATTCGCCATTCTAGAGCCGCGATATGCGTTGGTTACCTAACCGCTGCTACTAGAATTGCACAAATTTATGAGCCTGCAGAAAAGCGTCGATAAGTGGCTTCTTGCCGCTCACTCAGAGATTTTTTTTTAACCAAATTTTTGGGGGCAATTCAGTCTTTTATCACCCACTTATCGCCGCTTACAGAATCTCTGTAGGCCTTTTGGGCGATAAGTGCTCGATAAGTGACTTATGAACGCTTACTGCATAGGCCCCTAAGTGTTCACTCTGTCCAGAAATCAGGCGTTAAGAATGGTCTCTTCAGAGCGAGATCTCGATAGACCTGCAACGTGCTGGTCACAGTTAGTACCAAGACTAATGAATACTAGGATAAATATTCTTTTTAATTTTGGGGGGAATATTGGAAAAGTACCTGTTTTCCTCTTCTCCAGTTGAGTGGAACTGGAGTTCCATTCCTAATTGTGTCATAGACGTTTTTAGAAGGTTTAAATGGCTCTGCAATTTTATTGACATAAATCAGAATATTTCCCCCAGAAGTGAGATGCTGAAAATACCTAGTACATCTGCCATACAGCATCAGTGCGGGAGGGGATGTGAGAATTTGTACTGCTGGTTTAGTTCCTTTGGGAAACTGATTCTTTGTCCTTTTTTTTTTTAGCTTTTTTTGTTTGTTTTGTGGACTCTTTGAGCTACAAAGACTTGTGAAAAAAGTTAGATAATAAGGAATTCTCTTTCTCTTAGAGGTTTTAATTTTGAACAAGTACAAAGTTCCTTTGTAGTTCATGTAAACATCTCTATGAATTGTATCAGGATCAGAGATGGGGACCTAATAGAGAAAGTTATGGTCTGTGCTCCTGAATGAGGCCCTGGATAAGTCACAGGTAAGTGTTTTCCCATGGACACATAGATAAAGCAGTGATGTAGGTGCCTTTTCTGCTATGCTCTTTCAATGACACTTTGTTATTGTGATTGTGAAAGCTTGATGGCATAGCACTGTCAAGCTGTTTGTCTGATCAAAGACCCTGTGTTTACAACCACCTAATAGCCTCTTGGGACCAGAGTCTCCAATTCTCATGTTTACTGACTGTGAATAAGCTATAAACTAATTGGGTAAGGAACCAACAAGTTCCACTAAACATATTAGCCTGTAGCTGTCTTTATTGCTACTGGGAGTGCTGGTCCCACACAAGGTGTATTGTTAGCATCCCTTTAAATGAGATGGATCATTCATTACTTGGCTGGTATCTGCACATCATTGGAAAGGACAATTGCTCATCAGCCCATTAGCCCTGACACCTCCACAAGCGCAGAATTGCTTCAAAGTTAAAAGGAGTTAGCACGACAATTCCAAAAACCTCAGTGCACATTTGGGAAGATGCTCCGCCTTAACACCCATTGTAAATGTTCATAAAATCTGGATGCAGACATGTTTTAGAAAAGATATTCTCTTGTGTATCAGCACTAGGACGCTAGGAGACACCTCACCCAAAGACAAAGCCTGTAAAAGAAGTCACGAAAGGGACCGCCCCGGAATGACAAAGCTGGAAATCTCTGCCAGTTTCAGGCTGCATTAAGTGTGGCGTCACCGCCCTGATTCCGACTTATATGCACATCCTCAATTTCCTTTAGAATTACTCATGGGACAGAGTTACAAATCTCTTGTCTTTAGTATGTTACTGTTGACACCTTGATGCGTATTTTCCCATGTAAGTACAGACTTTGGCAGTCACACTTGTTCTGTCACAAACACGTCGTTCTCTATTTGGAATGCTTTTCCTTCCCTGTGCTCATCCTGACCTCACTCCTCATTGTAAAATGCCCCAATAGGTTTTGGAGAGGTTTTTTTCTTATTATTATTGTTAAACAGTTTAGTAATTTGACAACGTGTACTTACAAATCGGCAAGCAACAAAGTAACACAAACTCAGCTAATGGAAACTCGGGAACATGAAAGTCAAAAACTTCCTCCAAATGGAAAAATATATTTATAATCATTATTTTCAGGAAATAATCAGGGGGCGTAGAGAGAGCATAATACAACCGAATCAGTTATCTCCTCAATGCCTGATAGGTGGGTGGGACTTTGCTCCAGTAGATTCTAGAAGAAAGAGGAAGATAAGATCCCTCACCCGTACCTTAAGTACCTATTTATTTACCCCTCCCCCCACGGCCTGACTTCACGGCTCCTATGGGGAGGGTCCCTCAGCCTTAAGTCATGCCCCTTCCTTACAGATCCAGGACTTTCTTTAAATTGTGCCATAGCTTTAAGCGGCCCAGCAACCCAGCATCCCAGCAACCCAGCATCCCAGCGGCCCAGCATCCCAGCATCCCAGCATCCCAGCGGCCCAGCATCCCAGCATCCCAGCGGCCCAGCATCCCAGCAACCCAGCATCCCAGGACCCAAGCAGGTCAGCAACCCTGGTGCCCAGCGGCCCAGCATCCCAGCAACCCAGCAACCCAGCATCCCAGCATCCCAGCAACCCAGCATCCCAGCATCCCAGCATCCCAGCAACCCAGCATCCAGCATCCCAGCATCCCAGCAACCCAGCATCCCAGCATCCCAGCGGCCCAGCATCCCAGCGGCCCAGCATCCCAGCATCCCAGCGGCCCAGCATCCCAGCATCCCAGCAACCCAGCATCCCAGCATCCCAGCGGCCCAGCATCCCAGCAACCCAGCATCCCAGGACCCAAGCAGGTCAGCAACCCTGGTGCCCAGCGGCCCAGCATCCCAGCATCCCAGCAACCCAGCATCCCAGCATCCCAGCAACCCAGCATCCCAGCATCCCAGCAACCCAGCATCCCAGCATCCCAGCAACCCTGGTGCCCAGCGGCCCAGCATCCCAGCGGCCCAGCATCCCAGCAACCCAGCATCCCAGCATCCCAGCAACCCAGCATCCCAGCAACCCAGCATCCCAGCATCCCAGCATCCCAGCATCCCAGCATCCCAGACAACCCTGGTGCCCAGGCAGCCCACCTCCCAGCCATTCCCAGCGGCCAGCATCCCCAGCAACCTGGTTTTTGTTTTTTTTTTTTTTTGGGCCCAGCAGCCCAGCATCCCAGCAACCCTGGTGCCCAGCAGCCCAGCATCCCAGCAACCCTGGTGCCCAGCGGCCCAGCATCCCAGCATCCCAGCGGCCCAGCATCCCAGCATCCCAGCATCCCAGCATCCCAGCAACCCTGGTGCCCAGCAGCCCAGCGTCCCAGCATCCCAGCAGCCCAGCATCCCAGCGGCCCAGCATCCCAGCGGCCCAGTAGCCCAGCGGCCCAGCTGCTCAGTAGCCCAGCATCCCAGCGGCTCAGCAGCCCAGCGGCTCAGTAGCCCAGCATCCCAGCGGCTCAGTAGCCCAGCGGCTCAGGTAAATGGTCATGCAGTACAGAGGCCAAACGTTACTCTACCAACACCTAACCTCAGCCTTGAGTATTAACCCTACTGCAAACCTACACTTAATAATTAAGTGAGACATGAGTTTAGGCTGTGCGGATTATTACTAATCATTCACTAAAAGAATTTAAAAAATGGCAATATATTGCCAAGTTTTTTTATCAGCCTATTCCCTAAAGGAATATCGCTAGTGGTAAAGCAGAGAAGAGGGTCCGTTTACCACGGGGATATTGTTAATGCTGCAACTAAATGAGCACTGATCACAAAAGGACGTATTCACATTCTATTTAATATACAGTACGGTACCCACCAAATACCTCCCGATTTGTGTCACCTGCAGTCTCTGAGCATCTCCCCTGAACACTTAGCTAACAGAACAGTAGCTGTTGACTAATTGAATTAATAAAGTAACAAGTCCCGAGGGCTAATGTGTGTGACCCGTGTGCCACCGCGCCGGGCATATCGCGTTACCGGTTTGGTTGCTGAGGACAACCACAGCCAACACTTCAGAAAAGCCGCCCTGCACCTGTCTCCCGGCGGCCGGCAGAGCAGCTGAGAAAAATCATTATCCAGCAGCCCATTAGGTGAAACAGAAGGGCAGCGTGTCCATTATCGAGGGGGTGCGCCCTGTTTCACTTCCCAGTTTATTTAAGGCTGCAATTTAATCTGGTTATATGCCATCCATCCCCATGCTGGAAATATGACTTCAACTTTGGGAAACGTTTGAGTAATTCCTTAACTCCTTCAAGGCTAAGGGTCTGCAGCCTTTTAAAAGGGTAAATAGTGAGCATTGCAGTACTATTTCCAGACGCCCCTATAGCAACATGCACACTTACTGCATGACAATGCTATAGGGGCGTCTTCCTCACATTGTTACGGCCCACAAATGCTCGTATTTTTTTTATGCTTGTGCAGAACCACGTTTGCATTTCAAACTGCTGGCTACACTTACATAGTTACATACTGTAGTTACATAGTTACATAGTTACATAGTTACATAGTTACATAGTAGATGAGGTTGAAAAAAGACGTACGTCCATCAAGTTCAACCTATGCTAAAGTAAAACACATATTGTAGACAGGAGCACATAAACCAGAGAACACGACCGTGTGAGTTCACAGATAAAACGGCTTTACTTCACAGTTTTACATGAAGGTCCATGTTTACCGAATGGTGAATAAGCCTCACACTGCCCAACAATTTAGCACCATTTAGTATATCTGGGTCTTAGTCCAATCCGGCACTTAAGAGGTTAAAACAAGAGCTTGATATTTGCTGTGAAACACAATCTTTGGCAGGTCCCGCCCTGGCCCTGCACCCTAGCACAGCACGGGTGACTGGTAAAAAGGACGGCTCAGCGATAGATTACATTATCTCTGCCAAGTATATTTGTCTTTCTTCTTTCCAAGTGTCGGAGAGGTTTGGTGACACTGGTAATGTAGCTGCTACTTCTGTTTGCAGAGCCTAAAACCCCAGGTTGTGACCTTCATAAAGAATTAAACACAGCTATCAATCAGGGATAGATACATTTTATAGTAACTCTGGTATAACATTCTGGATACATGTAAAAAAGGCTCAATAACTACCAGTGTGTCTCACAAATAATTATTGTGTATCAAAATCACCCATTGTACCCCCGTTTCACTCTGCGTTCTCAGTAAATAAGCACTGCTCCCAAATCTCTATCACTTCTCCTTGTATAACAGTCTGTAGTTACAGTCTCATTTTCCCCTTTAAGTGACAGCGCTGAAGCCACGTAAGTAGTTACGCCGAAGGTGGCCTCTCCCGTGGGTGATTCCCCATCTCAGGCCCCAGTTGCGAGTTTTATCACCACAAAAAGGAAGACAGCATCATTGTATTCAGTGCTGGCATTATATGGGTGAAGAGACGCAGAACCAGTTCAAATGTATTACAGATGTAGCCGGACTCGCGGTCTTTGGCGCCCAGGTCGAAGAAGTAAAAGTCTGCGCTGCCGGAGACATTGTCTGCCGCAATCGCAATCGCTTCGCATGGGATCCCCTTTGCGGCGGTAATCCACTGGCGCCGTGACCACTGCGGTCATGTAACAGCGGCGCTGAATGCAGTTAGCTTTGCTACATCTGTATGTGTTTGCTGAAACACAGGCACTATATCCTAAAACGGGTGTGCAAAGTGGGGGCATTTAAAATAAATACCAGGGATGGCACGAGGCCTCTGTAACTTTTAACCTACCTTGAGCTCCTGTGACGCGTCTCCATGGCAACCGGCATGACATCACATGACCCTGCGATGTCATTTGACGCCGGAGTCGTGCGGCGACTGGTACCAGCAGGCAGTGTTGGGATCAAGCATGGGTTTTCCCCAGCAAGGCAGTACCTTTGAGTGACAGGGGAGGAGGTGGGATCAGGTCTGAGGTTGCCCAATCCTGGGTTCAGACCAGGTACCCTCTCCCTGCTGTGCTTAAGGGGGTTGCATCCTAAAATATAGTTTGTTGGTTTCTACCATTGAGAGAGATAAGGTATCACACCCAGGCTGCGGTGCACTGGCAGGCCCAGGTTTCCTTCCCTTCTAGGAAGTGAGTGATTACCTACAGTATACCTCTGGTCCTGCTAGAGGGCTGGAGAAGAGCTGGGACTGCTGCGGGGGCCCTTGACCCGTAGTTAATGTCCAGGGACCATCTGCAGTCTGAGACCAGAATTGTGACTGTATTGGGCAGAGTTGCTAAGTGACTGCGCTGGGAGCAGAAAAGAATAAGAGAATAATTTTTCTGGGGGGAGAGGAAACCGTTCCACTGGATTACCTCCATACATCTGGAGCTTGCAGCAGATGGAGGCGCTGAGTACCGTGAGCTAAATGTCAGGTATGTACCCCAGAAGCCTGTTCTGCAGTCCCCCCAACCATCCGCGGACACCTCAGCCTCTTGTGAGCCTACAGGTAGCATGCACCATACATCTGGTAACAGGGGAATCTCCCATAGGGTGGGAAAACACTGTGACACTTACTTATAAAGACCTGTTCAAAGCACAATACTGTTCGGCCAATTTTAAGGTATGGATTTTGGCAAGCGGTTTCTGGATCAAATGGATGAATCTCCATGATTCTGGATGGTACCACTGTGCTACAGATCAGAACGTGGGAACAACACGGATGACCTGATCTTTAGTGGAGATTGTCCTGCGAGTTGTCCCCCACCAGTAACCATTATCTTTCGTGGCTCGTCATATATAACGCCCTCATCTTAGTGATGGTCCATATTGTGCCCAGTGTGGTGTGAACATCTGACAAAATACAGGAAAACCCCCTTTTCAGTGTATGTTCTTAATATTTACTAAATACTTGTGACACCGTCCAGCGAATAAATAAAATAATACATCAATTGTGTCTGATTAATCCTTCACCCACGTGTTGAAAATGATTGTTTAGGTGCTGTCCAATGCTTTCTATACTGTATTAATTACAGTTATACAGTATTTGTATCCTTATAGGGATTATATAAACTGGAAAACCTTATTGTCACCAATATTCATGCATGCGCAATGTACAGCAAGGAACAATACAGTATAGAAAGCATTGGACAGCCCCTAAACAATCATTTTCAACACGTGGGTGAAGGATTAATCAGGCACAATTGATGTATTATTTTATTTATTCCCTGGACGGTGTCACAAGTATTTAATTAATATTAAGAACATACACTGAAAAGGGGGTTTTCCTGTATTTTTTCACATGTGCACAATACCGGAGATCCAGCGCCCAGGAGGATCACTTCGTTTCAAGCACCTAAGAAGGATTTGTGGATAATCCTAGCGTTATCCAGGCTGCAGGACGCTGGACATTTAAAAGGTTTATGAACATTCACGAACACTGTTGGTTTTTTGATGAAGATTAGACTTGGTGCTGAAGTTGTGTTATCTTTCTAGCTTAGTGATGGTTGCAGTGTTGTCATTGCATTAAAGGCTTGCAGTGAGGTCCCCCTGCTCATTTAATGCTGCGATCGGTGGGGGAAGACTAAATAACCCCCCTGGATTATCATGCTTTGGCCTTGAAGAGAATCATAGAGGTAGTAAGGGCAGTCACATCAAACCGTCACCATTGGAACAGCTGGTTTCAAAGTCAGCCACTTCCACCACGGAGCTTCCCACTGGTCATTGCATTGCTTGTATGTCAACAGATTGTGCTAAGGAAGCCCCTAAAAATAAAATGCTGTGATATAAAGCTGTGTGAAGTATCACCACGGTAGCTCTGCTTACAGAACCATAGATAGATCATTTGTCACGTGAGCTTGGTATTTTTATCCAACATTTAAAAAAAATTTAAAATAGGCAAAAATTGCGACTTAAATTTTTTTTTTTTTAAATAACCTGACATTACACACTGCACATTACACACTGCACATTACACACTGCACATTCACTCAGCACACTGCACATTACACACTGCACATTACACACTGCACATACACACTGCACATACACACTGCACATTACACACTGCACATTACACACTGCACACTGCAATTTGTATATGCCATTTGGCGTTAATTGCTCATTTGCATACGCAGTCATATCTCTGTGCTAGAAATCGCTGGCGATATGGCTTTATTAAAGAGGGCGATAAATAAAATCGCCATTAAACAGTGATAATGTAACCTATTTATCAAACATTTGTGAATCTAGGCCGAAGTGCGCTTTGTGTGTGTGTGTGTTGGGTGTGTGTGTTGGGGGTGTGTGTGTCTGCGTGTGTGTGTGTTGGGTGTGTGTTGGGTGTGTGTGTTGGGGGTGTGTGTGTGTGTGTGTGTTGGGTGTGTGTGTTGGGTGTGTGTGTTGGGTGTGTGTGTTGGGTGTGTGTGTGTGTGTTATAGTGGGTATAAAGCAGACCAGCACCGGAGGGGTTAACAAATGAGCTGGTCCCTGGGCCCCCATGTCCTGCATCCATCCCCATCTGTCTTCCCCGACACCACTCAGATTGATGCCCCCACTTCTCTAATCCCCACAGAATAACAAAGCCCCCCGAAGCTGCGCCCATGTGAATAGGGGCTTCTGAAGAAGATATTTTTTCAATATGTATTGACAATCAGGGGACACAGAGAAATGAGCGGTGTTAGCCGGTCTCAGAGAGCAGCATTATGCCCCAGACAATGCCCCGCCACTCACTTCGGGTCATTTGCAAGCATTAGTATGGGGAAGATTTGCCATCAATCAGCTGCCGTCCATCACTCTGTGCTATGCACTGACTTGTGGAGGCTTCTCTTCCAGTACTGACAGGTCCACTGTTTATCCAGCAGTAGGGAGGTTTGACTACCGCCTATCATGCTAGAGTGTGTTAATGTACACACTATATGAAGTTTGCCTATACAGCGCGTTACAACATACGCCCTGATACATCAACATTGAGATACACATTTCCTAGTGGGTTCATAACGGCCCCTCCACCTATATCTTTAGGTAGCTATTAACATAGCACTAGATCCCGAATATCTATTAGGGATCTCCATATGTACATCTACCCACCTAGCCATAGCTGGGTCACTTATGATACAGTCACGTGCTGTTGACTTACTATTTAATTGTATTTTAACTCCCTTTTTTTTATTCATTGCTAATTAATAAAGTTTTTTAACCTTACAATAACACATGTATTGGTGACAGAGTGCTTGAAGACAGGGTTCCTTTTCTTCTATGTACACTCACGTCCCCACCCAGTTAGCACCTCAGCATGGTTCATTAAAATAAAGCTGTGCGGGTTTTTTCTTTACGTGGTGCAAAAAGTTCTCACATCTCTAGCAAGTTTTAGCTGTATTAAAAGCTACGACCATACCAATTCGGGTGCCCTACATCCTAGCAGTTAATGCATTTTATATTACATATGAATAGTGCACTGCTATCCCCAAAATATGGCCTGGTTGAGGAGAGTGTTGATAATCTCAGGTGTGGGGCATTACATAGTAGATGAGGTTGAAAAAAGACGTACGTCCATCAAGTTCAACCTATGCTAAATTTAGACAACAGATACTTTATCCTATAGCTATACTTACTTATTGATCCAGAGGAAGGCAAACAAAAACCCCCAGTGTCATATCATCCAATGATATCTCATAAGGGGAAAAATAAATTCCTTCCTGACTCCAAGAATTGGCAATCAGATTACTCCCTGGATCAACATCCTTCCAATGTTTACTTATTTGGTATATCCCTGTATACCTTTCCTATCTAAAAAGATGTCCAACCTTTTTTGAACAAATCTATTATATCTGCCATCACAGTTTCCATGGGTAATGAATCCCACATTTTAACTGCGCTTACTGTAAAGAACCCTTTCCTTTGTTGCTGGTGAAATTTCCTTTCCTCCAATCTTAAGGGATGGCCCCGAGTCCTTTGTACTGCACGTGGGATGAATAGTTCATTTGAAAGCTCCTTGTACTGTCCCCGAATATATTTCTATATAGTTATCATATCCCCTCTTAGACGCCTCTTTTCTAATGTAAATCTAATTTAGCTAGCCTCTTCTCATAAATTAGATTATCCATCCCCTTTATTAATTTGGTGGCTCTTCTCTGTAATCTCTCTAGTTCCATAATTACACAATTTAGTATCATCAGCAAAGATGGAGACTTTGCTCTCGATGCCAACCTCAAGGTCATTAATAAACCAGTTAAAAAGCAAGGGTCCCAGTACCGATCCCTGAGGTACTCCACTCACAACTTTTCCATTAGGTATTCCCGAATATTATCCCGCATTAAACCTTCAAGTAGCTTCCACACTATTGAAGTCAGGCTTACAGGTCTGTAATTCCCCGGTTGTGATTATATAGGCACCACATCTGCTTTACGCCAATCTTGTGGTACTGAGCCTGTGGAAATGGAGTCCTTGAATATTAAATATAATGGTTGAGCTATTACTGAGCTTAACTCCTTGAGAACTCTTGGATGTATGCCATCGGGGCCAGGTGCCTTATTTACTTTAATTTTTTCAAGACGCCTATGAACTTCTTCCTCAGTTAACCAATTGTTCATTAATATGGAGGTTGTGGCTTCCTCCTGCGGCACTACAATTGAAATGGATTCTTTCCTGGTAAACACAGAGGCAAAGAATTTGTTTAATACCTCTGCTTTTCCTTATCTCCAATAATCTGCCTACCCATCCCACACTGTAAGGGTGCTATATTTTCTTTTCTAATTTTTTTGTTATTAAGGTACTTAAAGAACTTTTTAGGGTTGACCTTAATTCTATTGCAATCCTTTTTTCATTATCCATTTTTGCTAATCTGATTGCCCATTTGCAATTTTTGTTACATTCCTTATAATTCTGATACGATGTCTCTGTCCCTTCTGACTCAAAGAATTTAAATGCCTTCCTCTTCTTGTCCATTTCCTCCCCTACCTGTTTATTTAGCCACATTGGTTTCGACTTATTTCTTTTGTAATTATTACCCATGGTTATACACTGATAAGTGTGCTTTTCTAACAATAATTTAAAGACTGCCCATTTATCTTCTACCGTTTCCCTGCAAAAACATCATCCCAATGTATTCCTTGTAGATTAGACTTCAGTTTATTCAAATCTGCCTTTCTAAAGGTCTTTGTTGAACCCAAGTAATCTGTTTTTTGATAATTTATTTCAAAAGAGACCATGTTATGATCACGGTAACCCAAATGTTCTAGGACTTGAATATTTGCTATTACTGTTGCATTGTTTGATATTACCAAATCCAGTACTGCCCCTCTCCTGGTTGGTTCCTCAATAATTTGGGTCATATAATTGTCTTTAAGCACCCCAAAAAACCTGTTTCCTTTTGTTGTAATGCTAATCTCATTGCCCCAGTCTATGTCTGGATAATTAAAATCCCCCATTATACAAACATGACCCAGTTTTTATGCCTTCTCCATTTGCAAAAGTATTTTACCTTCCTCAATCTCACCGATATTTGATGGTTTATTTCTATCCACAAGGTCTCTACATTTTCATCATTCCCTTCATAAACATCTTCCCTTATATAATAGGTTTTAGATCCGGTTTTACATATAGACATACTCCACCTCCTCTTCTATTTGCTTGATCCTTCCGAACAAGAGAATAACCCTCTAAATGTACTGCCCAGTCATGAGTTTCATCCCACCATGTGTCAGTAATGCAGCCTTCTCCTGCATGGTTGCAGCTATGAAACATATTAGTGAAATCTCCTAAATATATATATATATATAGTACATGCTTTAATAACAGACAACATGACCTGCAAAGTCAGTAGAATGCATCTGAATCAGTAGAAAACTACTCAGCACACACCAAGGTGCTGCATGGTCCGATCCTTTGCACGCTGTGTATAGGAGAATGGATGTATTGTATTGTATGTCTTTATTTATATAGCGCCATTAATGTACATAGCGCTTCACAGTAATACATGTGGTAATCGAATAAATAACAGATAATATAAATAACAGAGCATGGGAATAAGTGCTTTAGACATAAACATAACATTAAGGAAGAGGAGTCCCTGCCCCGAGGAGCTTACAATCTAATTGGTAGGTAGGGAGAACGTACAGAGACAGTAGGAGGGAGTTCTGGTAAGTGCGTCTGCAGGGGGCCAAGCTTTATGTATCGTGTGTTCAGAATATCCACAGTGCTATTCATATGCTTCTTTAAGCAAGTGTGTCTTAAGGTGGATCTTAAAGGTGGATAGAGAGGGTATGACAGCATTACGGAGTCCTAATGTTCGGCCTCTTCGCAGCAAACTCCGGGCACACGTTCGGTTTTCTTCACTTCTGGGCGGATTCCAGTTCCAGTGCATAAACTCTTCCTAGAAACCCAGGATTTACTAAGGAGCAGCTGTGAGAGGAGCCCGGGGCTTAGACTCCAAGGAGAGACTGGCAACGTTATTTAATATCACATTACATGACGGAAGCCCCACACTTAGCTCCTTGGTGTGTTGTGTAATAAAATTAGAGCTGGAGCATTGGCCCTAGGTTAAATGTCGCATCAGCAATTTAATTCACTATCATGGAGATGTCAGTAATAACGGTTAGAGGCAGACAGTATCGGTAAATTGTGCAGGAAATACAAACAGTAAAAAAGCAGCAAAAGGATTGGATAAGGACTGCACGTGTATTGGATTAGAACTGATGTACGCGGCAGCCGTACAACACCCTAAAGCCGCGATTATACAGCGCGCGCGTGGGCCAAACACAAATTGCCTAATGCCTATGAGGCCGCTCCTAGTGTCTTTTCACGCGCGAACGCGTGACGTCCACGTCACATGAGCGGTTCAGCCAATAAGGGCAAAGCAGCTTTGCGACGCGTCTGCCATGCCTCCCCAATCTCCTGCAGCCAAGTTCACAGATCGCTCGGGCTGCAGGAGTGCGCTGGGTCGTGCGCGGGCACGCAGGCAGTGTAAGCGTAGCCTAACACTTCTCTCAGCAATAACACAGCATTCTCGGTCCACACTCCACAGATTTGTCATGTTCGGTGGGTGTCTCTCCCTTTCACATACTGTAACTACCAAAAGAAATACAATGTCTGGCAAATATACACCAAGCACATTATCTGAGATACAAACATATGTCTTATACAACCTTTTCTATGCTGTCTGCACTTCTAGCTCCCATTTTAATGCTGAAGCACTAATACTGGCGATAAGAGTTATTCACTATGGGGCCTATGCAGAGAGCAGCGAATTTTAAAATTGGCGAATTTATTAAAAAGTAGCTTTTTTGGAGAGTTTTAATCTCCATATGCAGAGAAGTGCGAATTCTGCTATGTTTAACATGGATGCGTGTGGCGAGTTTAAATTGGCGAGATGCGCGCTTCAGAAATGTGTTAAAACAAATTCGCGCCTTTTTTTTTCCCTTTGCAATGGCCGCGAGCGGCAGTTTTTTCTGGCGAGGCAAAACGGAGACAATCGCGCCATTTTATTGGCGCGAACAGCCGCTAGATGCCGTTCGCGCCTCTCTGCATACGGATATTTTTAAAACTGGCGAGATTGAGGTTCTCGCCAGCCGCGAGGCGAGTTTTACAAATAGAAAAGAAAAATTGGCGCGTTTTTCGGAAATCTCCATTTTCTGCTGTTTTCTGCGCGATTATCTCCAAAAAATGGCGAATTTCGAAAATTCGCTGCTCTCTGCATAGGCCCCTATATCTGGATGGCTTTCTTAACTTCTCTGCTGCTGGATACGTTCTTCCATTGATACTGGTTTTATATTTCACACATTTTATGTCCGGAACCACCATGTGCTAATACATTCTAGAGAAAGAACATGCTAACCTTTTTAATCTCCTTAACCCATTACTTCTGGAAGGAGTGTGAGATACGATAATATTTTGTTTTAAAAAGTGTGGTTCCACATACGGTTCTTCTGGGTGAGAGGAAGAGGGTCTGCAGAGCAGCTCCCGTTACCCACTACTTCCCGACATACTTAATACTAATTATAGGAACAAAGAGGTTCCATAAAGCACTCAATCAATTAAACAATGTATTATAAAAAGTTATCAAACAGATCGAAGTTATGTGCAGACATTAACAATAAAAACATGTATAATTGATGGAGACCTGGAATTATACAGATATGAATATAAGCCATGTCCATGTATACTGGAATGACTGCATAGTCAGATACATATTGGGGAGTCTACCCAACTACATCTCCACTTCATACAGAAACTATGGAACGTACCCAACTCTGGGTGTGGTTGCACAAAAGTAACTCCTACTCCCTGGGAGTGGGGATGTGAGGGTAATACTGTGACTTCCCAGATATCACAACTATTTCAAATGAAAGACTCGTATCAAAGATTCGGAGATATAGAAATGTATCTGTAATCTAGATCTGTCCTTGTCAATAAAGAAACATGACTACATAAAAGGCAACAACACATATGTTCAACTCCTCCCTCCACTCTGGTACCTTTCCCTCCGCCTTCAAACATGCAACAGTTATACCATTACTCAAACACAGCAAGCCTGGCCCTCCCTACCTGTCTGTGTAATTATTGTACTGCCTTCCTCCTGCCTTTTGCCTCTAAACTCCTTGAATGACTTGCATTGTCTCCCATGCTCCATTACACCGCCTATTCTATCCTAGACCCTCTACAATCTGGCTTCTGCCCTTCTCACTCCATCAAAACAGCCCTCACTAAAATAACTGATGACCTCCAAGCTGCAAAAGACAAAGGTCATTACACTCTGCTCACATTACTCAACCCTCTCTGCCCCCTTTCATACTGGGGACCACCCTCTTCTCCTTCACATTCTCCATACTCTTGGTATTCGTAACAGAGCTATATCCTTGAGTTCTTCTTACCTCTCCCATCGTACTTTCAGTGTCTTGTTTGCTAAAACCTCCTCCTCTATCGATCTCTTTGTGTGAGTACCACAGGGCTCTGTCCTGGGACCTCGTCTCTTTTCTCTGTACACACTTTCTCTAGTTGACCTAATCCCATATCTAGGGTTCAAATATCACCTCTATGCTGATGACACACAAATGTACTTTTCTACCTCTGACCTTACACCTGCTGTACAGACCAAAGTTTCTGAATGTCTCTCCGCTATATCATACTGGATGGCCACCCGCCGACTTAAACTTAACATGTCATAAACGGAGCTCCTCCTATTTCCTCCCAAACCTGGCCCTACTGCCTCCTTCCACATTACTGTTGGAAGTTCTGTAATACACCCAGTATCACAAGCACGCTGCCTAGCGGTCACATTTGACTCCTCACTGACTCACATTCTCCTCTGACATTCAAAATGTAGCTAAAACCTGTAATTTTTTCCTCCGCAATATTACAAAGATACGCCTTTCCTCTGTTGCTCTACTGATAAAACTCTGACTCAGGCCCTCATTCTCTCCCGTCTTGACTACTGTAACCTCCTGCTGTCCGGTCTTTCTGCTTCTTACCTGTCTCCTTTACAATCTATCCTAAATGCTGCTGCCAGAATCACTCTACTCTTTCCTAGATATGTCTCAGCGCCTCCCCTGCTGAAATCACTCTTCTGGCTTCCTATCAAATCCCGTATCACACCCTCAATTTTCCTCCCCAGTTTTAAAGCTTTACACTCTTCTGCCCCTCCATACATCTCAGCCCTAATTTCTCACTTTTCACCATCCCAACTCCTGCGTTCTGCTCAAGGATGTCTTCTCTCTACCCCCTTTTGTATCTAAAGCCCTCTCCCGCCTTAAACCTTTCTCACTGACTGCCCCGCACCTCTGGAAAGTCTTTCCCCTCAATATCCGACTAGCACCCTCTCTCTCCATTTTTAAGACCCATCTTAAAACACACCTCCTTAACGAAGCATATGAATAGCTCCGTGGCTGATACTTTACACTTCATACATTGACCTTGGCCCCTTGCAGACGCACTTACCAGAACGCCCTCCTACTGTCTCTGTACGTTCTTCCTAATTACCAATTAGATTGTAAGCTATTTGGGGCAGGGACTCCTTTTCCTAAATATTACTTTTATGTCTGAAGCGCTTCTCCCCATCATGTGTTATTTGTATTATTTGTTATTTATATTATGGTCACGTGTATTACTGCTGTTAAGCGCTGTGTACATTAATGGCACTATATATAAATAAAGACATACTGTACATACATACAGCAGTGTTTAACATTTAATTGATTGTGTAGAAGTGAAAGGCAACTGGTATATGTATGGGAACTATGGTAGCGGGGAAATGATATATTAGTAACTGGTATGCCAGTATAAAGTAACTGGCATAATTACATATAAGAATTGCAAGTATGATGTTGTCGGAAAAATAATGCTATCTACTATATATTTGTGAAATCACTGTATGTCTGCGTCCCAAGGGTCAATCGCATTGGACCTTGGGCCTGTCACTCCTGCTCAGGCCATGCCCGCCCCCGCACACCTCTCATTGGCCTACGTCCAACACCAATGCCACACTGTCCCACCCCTCACTGACTCTCATTGGCCTGCGTCCAATGCCCGCCCCCGCACACCTCTCATTGGCCTGTGTCCCACCCCTCACTGACTCTCATTGGCCTGCGTCCAATGCCCGCCCCCGCACACCTCTCATTGGCCTGCGTCCCACCCCTCACTTTTATAATGTGTTTTATATTTTATAATGTGTTTTATATTTTATATTTTGTTTTATATTTTATATTGTGTTTTATATTTTATATTGCTAGCGGACATTGTTGTCCATATTTGAATAAATTGTTCATAATACAGAAGCAGCGGCCGTTATCCAACAATTTCTCGGGTTACAAAAAGCCCTGGGCCGCGTGGTGGTCCCAGATTGTTCGCTGCAGAATAAATGGCCCCTGGGATTAACACAGCGGGGGTCCCTGCTGTGCTAATCCTACGGGGCTGTACCAGTAAGACAGAGGCTGAATCAGTCACTTTACCTGCACGCCTCTAGGCGGGGGGTTTATTTAATTTTAATACTACAGTATTGTAGCAGGGGGTCTCCGGAGCTGAACCACATTCATTTCATGTCCGGGGACCCCCTGATTCCCGAGTTACAGGCCCTGATATGGGGGGCCGGTATCCCCGCAATGTTAAAATCCTCGGGAAGTAGGGGGTCCCCGGACCTGAAATCAATGCGGTTCAGCTCCGGAGACCCCCTGCTACAATTCTGTAATATTAAATAAAATCCCCGCGATCGCCTGTTAGAGGCGCGCTGGTAGAGTGACTGATTCAGCCTCTCTCTTACTGCGCGTCTCTTACAGACAGGTAGAACCCGGTAGGACTCACACAGCAGAGACCCCCCCTGTGTTACTCCGATGGGCCAGTAATATCTGGTTGGTATTTTTGTACTGTAAAGAGCTACAAACATCGTTTGAAATATAAATATGTTAAATAATATCGATAGGTTCTAGTCTGTTTCCTACGGAAGTCTGCGATTTGGTTACAAACAAGATGTAAAGATAGCTTTATGGTTAGTGGTGATATAGGGAGGTGCAAGACATGGATGAGGGTTAGGATGAGGGTTAGGAGTGAAGGTTAGGGGTGATGATGATTACAATGATGATGCAGGGAGTTGGAAGACATGGATGAGGGTTAGGGTGAAGGTTAGGAGTGATGATGATTCTGATGATGATGATGGAGGGAGGAGGAAGACATGGATGAGGGTTAGGGTGAAGGTTAGGGGTGATGATGATGATGATGATGATGGGGATGATGGTGATGATGATGGTGATGATGGAGGGAGGGAGGTTGAAGACGTGGATGAGGGTTAGGGGTGAAGGTTAGGGGTGATGATGATGATGGTGATGATGGAGGGAGGGGGGTGGAAGACATGGATGAGGGTTAGGATTAGGGGTGAAGGTTAGGGGTGATGATTATGATGATGATGATGATGATGATGATGGAGGGAGGCAGGGAGGGAGGTGGAAGACTTGGATTCGGGGGGAAGGTTAGGGGTGATGATTATGATGATGATGATGATGATGGAGGGATTTGGAAGACATGGATGAGGGTTAGGATTAGGATTAGGGGTGAAGGTTAGGGGCGATGATTATGATGATGATGCAGGGAGGTGGAAGACATGGATGAGGGGAGATGATACAGTACAATGCAAAATACACTCTATAGCTGTGGGCGTGGGGGAAACCAGCTGGATCCCTCATCTATCACATACATTTCAGGAGCTGGGCAGGTGGCTTTTTAAACAAGTGCAGGTTCTTAGTACTTCTGTAAAATAAGTGCTGGTACTGAGTACCTATGAAGTACTCCTAACAGCTTCACCCCTGCCTTTGATGTAAGGTCTCAGCTATGGATCAACCAGTCACTGGGGAGTTATCTCTGCGTGTGACAACATGTATGGGAGCACAATGGGTTGTATAAGTGCCAATGACATTAGCTAAAGTAAACACAGTTAATGAAGAGCCGATAAAACATTAACCCTTCCAGTGAGAAGCAAGCTATGTGGCCCTTCTCATTATGCTTCATTATGGGTTAACACACAAACATTTATGTCCAATGTCAAACGCTTGTTTGGACGCATTATCCCGTAACTGAGTTTAACCCCTTTAGTGCCGTAATGACGTACAGCATACAGCATGAAAGTGTTACCCCACAGCCCTGATGACGTACACTCTATCTCATGGCCATTTGCTGGTTTTCTAGGCGCTGTCTGCGACGGGAGCGGCGATCTCGGTCTGCACTGGGCGGGCCTTCCCCTTCACTTTCATCCACAAACCAGAACCCGGACGGGGACATGTGGCCACTCCTCGGAGCTAAAGAGACTCTGGCCACGGAGGTGGCAGGACCCTCTGGCACTAAAGGGGTTAATTCATTTGGGGGGTAGTGGGAAGGATGTCTCAGAAATTGCTCAAAATGTGTTGGACACATAGTCCAGGAGTCATCAAAGTCCAATGCGCGATATTGCGCCCGATCTGGCGGTTACTGACATTGACTTAAGTATCCTGCATTGTCCTTGCCGCTGGGGATACTCAGCAGTACGTACATTTGAGCCACGTCTGCGGTAACGTGCTGGATAGTACTGAGCAGGCGTTAATGCCACATGTCTGACCTCCACACCCACAGATTATTTATATGTCTGTGGCGCAAGGATAGAATTTGAATTGCCCAGGTCACAGCAGGCTCCCCCGCATCTCCCTGTCATATCCGCAATGATCACGACATCCCTGCGCTCACGTGGCTGAGGTGACACCGCGCACACGCCAGCTCCGTGACGCCACGAACATACCAAATGCGCGTATACTGCCACCGACGAGGTTAATTTATCAAAAGGTTCTTGGTGAGCAACTAAAGGCTAAAAGCCACATCAAAGACGTGGCAACGATTCTTTCTTAGAGGCAATTTACAAAACAAAAAGATTACGAAGCATTAGAGGATTAGTGTTCATACAGGCAGCCTTAAAGTGTCAAGTAAAAAAAAACTTCGCTGCTGAATATGTGAGGCTGCGTAGTGGTTAGATTTGATAAACACGTTCAAAAGAGGCTGGTTTACCCGAACAGATGGCACTTGTAACACATGATTAGTGATAAAAGAGTTATTTGCCTTTTCACCCAAGGAGAGTCAGATGATAGTATACATCATGCACAGAGGCCCTTTAATGTTCTGCCTGCGTACACCTGAAGTCCCATGCATGACACAAACAGGTGGAGCTCCATGATCAGAAAAACACAGGGACTTTCATGATCCTTTTATGAGGAAGATCTGAGGAGCTCGGTCTGTAGAGTCCCGAGTGTTCGCGCGTGTGTGTGTTATCATTCAGAGGGATTACACCTGTGTGAAAATCCCTGCATCACTTCATTCAAACGACTGGCTGCAAAATAAACCTGCCTTCACATTCCATCCGCAGCTTCTGTATAATGAAGTTCAACGGCAAACGTGCTGGAGATGGAAGGAAGAAAGCCACAAACACGATTAAAAGCTCAATCATTTAACCCCTACAAAACAGTTATCTATTGCTTTTTGCTTTACACCTCAAACAATGTGTGTGCAGCTCCAAGAGATTACAAGCAAAATACTTCTATGTGTAACGCTTGGGTTTTCCCTGTAAAAGGTATCACATTCTGTATTGAAGGTATATTTATTTTCAAATGTATTGTGTAACTTGTGGTGCAGTAAATGTACCTTTAAATTGAGGTTACTGTAAGGTGCTGCCCCCTGTAGCTGAACCAAGGAACAGAAAGGGTATGTTTGCGCTGTCCCTTCTTCCTTCTGACCTCACGTGGCCAGTATGCTTCTGCATTGCTACCACTGTGAGTTTCCAAGGACGGATAACTCAGCGTTGCTCACAGCGAGCTTGGAATTGCACCTTTCTTTCATAAGTGTGCGCTCATTAAAAAAATAAATAATATTTAGGCATATTTGTGATTGTGCTTTTCATAGCTCGGCCGCTGGGACTAAAGTTGCGAAGCTGGTAAATACATTTAAAATTATGTCTACGTAAGGCCTCGTCCAGGGTGGGAGCGCCATGACGCCAGGCGATTCCTGGCCAGCTAGTTGCGCACGCGGGGGGGTCATGCCTGTGACATCACATGAGCGGTTCACCATCATTGGCTGAACTGCGCACGTGACCAGGGCAAGCGCGACAATTTGTCTCGCCATGCATGGCGCCTCTGCACGTGCACGCACAGCTTGGACACAACAATTTACTTTAATTGTCGAGTGCGCGAGCAAGCTCAGCCTGGACGCGACCTAATGCTGCGGTCCCAGTCTGCACTGCAGCAACCGCGACTGGCGGGGGGCGGCGCATGCACAGCACTTCACTGCGATCTGCGGCAGATGCAGGAGATTGCGACGGGGGCGTGGTGGGGGTTTTGCAGGGGCGTGGCCATGACCTCACACGGATGGTTCACCCTCATTGGCCGAACCGCCATGGGGGGCGTGGCCATCCCTCCGTCACAAGTTCTAAACACAATTTTGCTGTCTTTTGAAAAACTGATAGTAGAGTGTGGCTGCCAAATGCGCGCGAAGGCACATAATGGGCCCAGCGCCACTCAGGGGCACTAGTTCTTCATGCACCGCACGCCAAGGCGTACGCTGTAGAAGGTACTGGGGCCGCGGCCTTAGAACTGTAAAAAATGATGAACTCTGTGTCACGTCTCAACGCTTTGACTTTCTTGCGAGTTTAATATCTGCGGAGCACATCATCAGGTATTTCCACGCCGCATATTCGGGGCACTTTCACCAGGCCTTGTTTTATGTTTCCTGTCTTTATTTTGCACAGTTAGAATCTGCTATTTGAACCTAACAAGAGTTCAGAGCAGCAGAAATTGTCGTCAGTCTTGCAACAAGGAAATATGTGTCACTTGCCCGTGTTAATGACCCCAGTAGCACAATGCCAGGAGAAGAGCGCTCACATTTGTCGGTTATCCCCGGTGGGGTTGGGAGCTGAGATGATTTCAGGGCTTCGCTGCTGAGAAAATCCTTAGATAAAGGTGCAATTCATGCCGTTGTTAATATTTAAAATACATTTTTAACACAGGTCTGAAGCAGGGGGTCCCCGGAGCTGAACCCCAATAATTTCAGCTCCGGGGACCCCTGTTTCCGGACATACTTACCTCCATAGGGGGAGCTGGTAACCGCTCCTAATGAGCTACTTGGGGTTTAACTCTCCCACGTCAGATGGGCCAATACCACGCCGAACCTGATGATGTCACGGCTTCCTATTGGCCCGCAGGGTGCTGGAGCGTTGAAATGCCGCCATAACGTGAGCGGAAAGGCTACCTGCACTCCCTAAAGAGGTGAGTATCTCCGGAAGCAGAGCGTCGCCGGAGCTGAAATGAATGGGGTTTAGCTTGGACACCCCCTGCTTCAGTACAATGTGAAAAATAAAAAAACGCTTGCTTTGCTACTTTAATGAGTACAACAGCAAAAAACCTCTAGGAAAAACACGGAAAATAAAAACATTAAAACACATGCAGTGCTATCGTTTTCATTTGTTCTTTAGTCAGTGTTGAATCAAATTAACACCCGTCCTGTCTGCGAGAGGGTGCGCTGTCTTGTTTTAGGTAATATTCTGGAACCACAGAGTCTTCTGTAGGATATGAATGAGGCCAGATAGCTGAACTCGTCCCCTTTTGAAAGCACACTAAGTCCTTTTATATTTTCTTAACTTTATTGGGGAAGTCAAAGAAATCAAAGGTGCTTGTAGGTGTTATAGTGTGGGGAGAGAGCGCTTCTCTAGGTGAAGGTGCTTATGGGGGGAAGGTCAAAACAGATTGCCTTGCAAGGGAGTAGATAGCAGAAGGTGTACTCACTCAGGCTGCTAGTGTAGAAAAGGAAGTGTGGGACTCCTGGAAGACAGGAACAGTCTCAGGATCAAACTACTGTCAGCTGGGGGGGGGGGGGGGGTTGGGTTAACCCAATCTCAGTTAGCAGGATTGGTATACTGGCTATGTGGAGAGAGGAATGTGTCAATAATGTTGCCTTTACACATGCAGCAAGCTGCTGGAACAGGGGAACTAACAAGCAGCTGAACTAGGGAGGCAGAAATCTTGTGAGCTGCCAAGGGACACAGAAATGTGTAATCCTGTTCCAGGACAGGTTAGATCTCTGGCAACTTGTAGCAGACTGCTATTGAGTTCAGTCTCATTGGTATATTTTTATTGTAAGGACAATGTTAATAAAATAAAATCAGCAAAGGATATTATATATCATAACATTGGCAGGAACGCTGGCGTTTCACAAACCGAATGACCTAATCCAAAATAAATGATTTGCACGGGTAGGAACGTGAGTCCCCGGCTGCAGACTGACAGCTTCCCGCTGCTTCCAGCTCAGCTCATGTTGTTGGCATAAAGGGAAGGGAGTTCTGCAAACCAAGGCATATTCGGCATGCACCTGTCATTCACAGCGGGACTTGTGTAATCCTACAACTACTGCCTCTCCAGAAACCAAGGCTAACGAACCCGCTCAGCGCTGGCCCATCAATACTTACAGCTTGTAGGTTCCTCTGATGCTAATACAAAATACGGGATGGTTATTATTTGGCAATACGGAAAAATCTCTTAAATCAAGTTATTTGTATTGTATGTCTTTGTTTATATAGCGCCATTAATGTACATAGCGCTTCACAGCAGTAATACACGTGGCAATCATATAAATAACACATAATATAAATAACAGGTCATGGGAATAAGTGCTTCAGGCATAAAAATACACTACCGACACACTTTATTGAAGTGTGGTCGGTACCGCAAGCCGGGAAATCTCCCGGCTTGCTAGTGGCCGCCCCTCGGCGTGCCGCGCGTCATAGACGCGCGGTCACGCGTCATCGGGAGCGTGCGCCCCCTGCACGCGTGTCCAGGGGCTCCCCGAGGGAGCCCTGGTGTCCCGCGATCGCGGGACAGCGGCAGGGGGTTCCGGGGGACCCGGCGGACCCGGCAGCGGTAGGGAGAGCGCCCCGATCGGAGGGCGCTCTTCCGCTGCTTCGGCGCGCGCCCGTCACACTCGGGCGCGCGCCAGGCTACTGCTGCGGCACAGAACGGGCAAATGCTCGAATAAACTGTGCCGCAGCAGTAACATTAAGGAAGAGTCCCTGCTCAGAAGAGCTTACAATCTAATTGATGGGGAGAACGTACAGAGACAGTAGGAGGGAATTCTGGTAAGTGCGTCTGCAGGGGGCCAAGCTTTATGAATCCACAGAAATCCCACAAAAAAATCACAGCCCTTCTTAATATCTGCAATAAATAATAAGCATGTAATTAACATTATGTCTACAGTATGAGAAAAAAAAATTAATCTCCTAAACACTAAACGTAAGCTGGACTTCCTAATTGTGTGTGTGTATATATATATATTTATATGTAGAGGTATCTGTACCGTGTTAGCCGAGCTTAATGATCAAACATGAATAGATGATACCGGTCTGTGGTTAACGAAATGCTTTTATTTGTGCGTGCTTTCGAGATACACTTATCCCTTCTTCCGGCGATGTTTACATTGAATATAAAGCAAGAAAGGGTTTGACTTAAATAATATATATATTTTATATATATATATATCAATAATATAATAATTCTCATTATATATCTGTACTTTACGTCTTATGGTGGATTTACGTATAAACGAAATAAGCTCTAGTTTGGGACCTCGCGATTTCAGGGGCCTCAAAACACATATTATTTTTAAATACCTGTAATATACCTCGGGGTCTCCGTAAATCCAAAGGGTCTGTCCACAAAAAAAATAAATGAGAATAAAATCAATTAAATATCTCAAAGGATCAGCCTTGTGAAGATGTAAATCTGCATATAACAGACGACCCCCCCTTCTCTCCCCCCTCCAAGATGCTGATATATTTATCGGAGAAATAAATCAGTCATATCTCTATTTCAAGGAAAATTATCCAGATAAAAACGGTTTGCGTCATCACGACCGGTATAATATCATCGTCCAGGATGAGATGAGAGACACTTTCCCCAACACTCAAGCAATATTACGTCTATTTTTAAGTTTGACGGTAACCTCAGAAGAAAGGTCTTTTTCGAAAAATTAGGGCTGAAGATGTAAGGAGGAGCAGAAGAGCCTTAAAAGTGAGGAGAGTTATGTGTGTAATACACAATTTTATAGGAAGCCAGGAGAGGGATTTCTGCAGGAACGACGCCGAGACAGATTAAGCAGAGAGCAACATGATTCTAGCAGCAGCGTTTAGGCCAAAAGCTGGTTAATAGAGCGCAGATATCTTCAGAAATGAGGGGTTGATGGAGGTGGAGAAGGGAAGAAGTGAGAGAGAGAAAATGAGATAAAGGTCAGAGAGAGGAAAAGGGGGAAATGAAGAAATTAGAAAGAGGAAAGTTTTTGTGAAAACAAGGTCCAGGTATGTAGTGGCCGTCTTTGTGGGTACTGGCTGCATCCAATGATGAAGGCCAAAAGAAGAGGTTAGCGAGAGAAAGTGGGAAACTATATATACATGTAACTATATCATCATCTTTAGCCCTTATCAGTCCAATGCAGGATGAAGGCCTTCTCAGTTATCTTTCAGCGGCAGCAAGCCTCTCTTCTCCACATCTTACTGTAGCTCATTCACTCTCTATTTTGATTTCCCTTGAAATCAAGTCGAATTCCATCTTTATGCAACGATGGACATTTCTTCTTGTGAGCGATATGTCTTGCCCACCGCCATTTTATTTTCTACACCCCTGTTATGATGTCACAGGCTTTTGTTTGGGTTCAAGCCCATTCATTCTCTTTCCTGTCTCTGGGTAATACCCAGCATGCATCTCTCCATACTTCTTTGAGTTTCCTGAAGCTTCTGAATTATCTTCGCATTTAGGGTCCAAGTTTACAGTGGTCGAAAACGTTCCTCTTGAGGCACAGTGGAAGGTTTCCTTGAAAGATTATCTTTTTTTTTCCCGTTCCCTCTATCCCATCTTCTTTCTCCTAATGATTTAATTCAACCGGTACTCATCCATTGTTACTCGCTGGCCAAGGTAGACATAGTCTCCGACCATCTAGTTCTATTCCATTTATTTCATCAAATGATCCTGGTGACACGGTGTCTCCCTGTCTCACTCCTTGCTAATTCTGGTGACACTGTATCTCCCTGTTGCACTCCTTGCTGATCCTGGTGACACCGTGTATCCCTGTCTCACTCCCTTGCTAATCCTGGTGACACGGTGTCTCCCTGTCTCACTCCCTTTCTAATCCTGGTGACACGGTGTCTCCCTGTCTCACTCCTTGCTAATTCTGGTGACACTGTATCTCCCTGTTGCACTCCTTGCTGATCCTGGTGACACCGTGTATCCCTGTCTCACTCCTTGCTAATCCTATTGACACGGTGTCTCCCTGTCTCACTCACTTACTGATCCTGATGACACTGTATCTCCCTGTTGCACTCCTTACTGATCCTGGTGACACAGTGTCTCTCTGTCTCACTCCTTGCTAATCCTGGTGACACGGTGTCTCCCTGTCTCACTCACTTACTTATCCTGGTAGCACGGTGTCTCCCTGTCTCACTCCTTGCTAATTCTGGTGACACGGTGTCTCCCTGTCTCACCCCCTTGCTAATCCTGGTGACACCGTGTCTCCCTGTTGCACTCCTTTGCTGATCCTTATCGTCCTTGTATCTTCATGTAATCTAATGATTGATGTGGCATTCTCGTTAATGTTCCTTACAATATCAATGTACACTTCTTCAACACTTTGTCTTCTTAATGCATTTAAAACCGTGTAGGTATAGACAGAATCAAATGCTTTTTCATAATCTACTGATCCTAAACTGAGTGGGAGATCGTATTAATTACTTTGGGAACTCACTTCTTGTACGGCTTGGATGAGGTCCATTGTATTGTATCCACTGTGAAATTCCACTTGCTCTGTAGTCTGCGTGAAGTCCAAGGTGTGTTACATTTAATTAATATCGTCGGAAAAATCTTGTAAGTGATTGGAAGTAGACTAATTGGCCTGTAGTTCCTGAGGTCTTTCTCTCTTTTCTTGGTTATGAGGATAACTATGGCATTGCTCCATTTTTCTGGAATTTTTATTTTCTTCAAGCCGCATGTGAAGAGTTTTGCAAGGATTTGTTCTACTTCTTCCTCAGCTTCATTCCAGATGTCAGTTGTAATTCCATCTCCCCTATGAGCCTTCCAATTTTTGTCATGGACTTTATTGACTTTGCCACTTTTTCTGGAAGGCCGCGTGGTCCCTTATTGGTGGTTTTTCCTCGCTCTTCCTCTGCTGGATTATGCAATGTTTTATCTTTGTTCTCCGTATTTGTGTACAATTCCATGTGGAAGTCCTCAGCTCTCTTTATGATAAATGCATGTTTTTTTATTGTTGATCCATTGTGCTGTTTGAGTGCAATGATTTTCTTCTTCCCAATCATAAGTCGCTGCTCTGTCTTCTTTAAGCTTTTGTTACCGTCTCTTCAATTCTTGTTCTTACATTTTGATATTGCTTCGTTTTCTGTCGTCTCTGTAGTAATTGCTTTGTCTGATCTGATATTTTCTTATCCTGTGTTTTGTTAGAGATGCCTCAAGTTTTTCCTGTGCTTTCAACTACAATCTTCATAAGTTCTTCAGAATTGTTTGTTTCAGTTACATATTAGATGAGGTTGAAAAAAGACATGCGTCCATCAAGTTCAACCTACTGTATGCTACATTTTAAGAGTCCCCATGCATTTCGAACACGCTGAAGCAATTTTTCAGCTCTAATCAAAATTCTCTGCAGTTATTCTGAAGGCTATTGATGTTGATTGTTTTTATCTTCTTTTTAATCAGTTTTCTTCTTTCCATATTCGCATTCCGATGTAATTTGCAGAGAACCAATCTGTGATCACTCAAATATATATATATACATCATCTTCAGCACATGTCTTAGCAGCTGGATGAAGACTCCCCAATGACCTTCCAGATACTGCGATTAAAGCCTCTTCTCCACGTTCCTCCAACACATTCTCTGATTTCATCCTCACATCTTACTTTTGTTCGTCGTCTTGGTCTTTTGATATCCTGTGGAATCCAGTCAAGTACCATCCATGTCCTACATACATACATATATATATATATATACATATACACACACACAACAACACACCACACACACACAGAGAAGCTACACCCCATAGAGTATTAAATTACTATATATTATAAATACTATCAAATATATAACATCATTATGCTATATGTGTATATGTAGAGTATCAGTACCGTGCTAGTCGAGCTTTAATAAGCAAATAGACAATACCGGATATTGGAAAAATGTTTTATGTGCGCGAGCTTCGAGATACATGATCTCTTCTTCCGGCGATGTTACATATAGTATAATTATATATACAGATGTAAATATGAAGTTGATATATATATATTATATATATATATATAATTTCCCTCACCATATAGTACTAACCTCTTCTTTTTCTGATGTCCACTAACATACTGTGGTATTTATTATTTTACATTCTTTTTAATTTTAGTAGACATGACCCTTTCGCTTTGTTTGAACAGTTCCTGACTAATACTGAGATTTGGATGCATTTCTATATGACAGCAATCTGCTATTTTCATTGAAACCAGGTAGGACGTGCAGGGAGCCGCGGCCAATCAGACTAAGGCTGTGTCCATGCTCCCGAAGACCGCACGGAGGCGTGCGCGGCACGATCACAACGCCTTAAGGCAATGGTCGTAGCCATGGACCGCGTGTGCGCGTGCGACAGCGCGAGGGGATGTGCGGTGTGCGAGGAACGAGTTCAATTTGATTCCACGGTGCGACGGCCAGGTTACGTGAGCAGTTCACCCAATGAGGGCGAACCAGCTCCGTTATGTCATGGCCACGCCCCAAGACACAACCCAAAACACGCCCTCCCCCATCGTGTCTAGCCTGGCCAGAAAACGCTCCCACTAAACGCGGGTGACGTCACGCACGCGCACGCCTCTGCGTGGTCTTCGGGTGCATGGACGCAGCCTTAGATTGGAGGAAATGTGGGATAGGCACAGGCCCATGTATCACTGCACGGAACAGGCACTGAAGCACCCACCGCAGGGAAAGGCATCCATGCAACGAGAAACGTCAGGTCAAGGGTGTGATGACCACTAATGAAAAACAGCGAGGAAGAGTTTGTGCACTTGATAATAGGGATACTATTCAGTACGACTGCCTGAGACAGGGAGTATAAGTGCCATGTCTGGGATGTACCGTGTGTAGTACCCAGCGGGCAAAGAAACATGCTATGTAAGAATGGAGTGGTGACAGACAGACCATTCACAGCTCTATAAGACAACTGGTGGTAATAAACAAAAAAAATGTTCAAAGAAAGTATAGTCCAAAATGAAACGGCTTAGTAGCAGCAGCGTTGCAATGCAGGTATAATATTAATGGTTGCTCTGTGTGAGGTGAAGGACCTGAATGACAAGGGGTAGAGCTGGTAGGCTCAGTATAGACTGCTGGCAGGTTGTAACCCAGAGAGGAAAGATGTAAATAATGAGTTACCTCTTCGGTCCTGCTCTATGTCGCGGTCTGTTCCCGTTTCTTCTTGGTCCCAGCGTGGTGCACGGAGTGCTGGTTCTCCCACGCCGTTCCTCCGAGCTGCCTGCAACCAAATCCGCAGACCTCTGACCCTGCACTGCTGCTGCGGGTCCGTCCAATCAGGAAGGAAAGCCAAATAACACCGGAAAGGATTGGCGGACAGCCAGGTAAGCCAAAAAGCCCTCGCAACTCACCGGGTAGGAACTGCATTGTAGTTTCAATAAATATTTTTCATTTTGTTCCTACCCGGTGAGTTGCGAGTGCTTTTTGGCTTACCTGGCTGTCCGCCAAACCTTTCCGGTGTTCTATGTAAGAATGGAGTATAAGGTTGATATTATAATTATTACTAAAACAACGCCTTTAATCAGCGAAGGGGTTAATGAAATATACTTCTGTGACCTGCTGGCGTGCTGTGTGTAAAATATGTGGTACACTCATGAATGATTCTAGATTTAACTACAGGCTTTTATCTGTAATATTCTCGCTTCGGCACGTGTCAGAGAAGACTGTTTCATATTTTTCGTTACAACCGGGTGTTTTTTTGCTAATTTCAGCCAATCACCGTTAAATCTTTGATCTCGTGATTTATGACATGACCCCGTCAGCCGCCGTGCCAATTCCCAAGACGCTGTGTGATCTGACTAAACAGCGGCGTATTATAATCCAACTAATAAAACTAAAATGATATAAAAATAACCAATATAAATAAAATAAGACTGTCTAATACTGTGTAAATATTGTATGCACGTCCTCCTCTGGTTTAAGAAGCATGTCACACCTCCGCTCTGTCTAACATGCCACAACTCGTCTTCTATTCTGTTTGTAACAGATTCCATGGCAATATCTGAATAATTCAGTGAATTCTCAGGTAACAGCAGCTAGAAGAGAGGAGCGATGTTTTGTAGAAGCCCTAGTTTAAAGGTGATTTTATGTCCTGTGATTGACAGAGCACTTTAAAGTTTGGACCAGTTGGTAATTGGTTGATAACTTTAGAAAGGAAAGGAAGGAAAAGTATACAGGTCTCTAACAAATACGGTAAGTAAACATGGGAAGGACGTGGATACAGGGAGTAATCTGATTGCAAAAGTACAGAGATTGCTCGCTCTACCTGCAAGGGTGCTACCAAAGGATAATAGCTTCCTAAGAAGCTGATAACAATCAGCCCGGGAGAGAGGGAAGAGTACTATCCTTTTATAAATCCCAAAAAAGGTCTAGTGTACATTCTAGGTATGTACAAGAATGATGTGCAAACTAGGCCTGTGCATCTCTAAAGAACGGACAGCTACAACATCAACTCCTTGGTGTCTACAATTATTGGTAGCCTCATAGGTGGGTACTAGAATGGATGCGTAGGCATAGACACTTGAATGTATAAGGTGTCTATATGATGGGTTAAAAGATAAACTTTAATACATATGAAGGAAATAAAGACACTCAAACGTATAAAATCAATTAAAATTACAAATGAGGGTAACTAGTAAATATATGCGGCCAGCAAGAGTAATGCTGATGGTGAATAGAGCCCTGTTGCCTGGCTTTAGAGCACGAGGTTGAGGCTATTGCCTGCTACTTGTGACCATTCAGACATCTCGGAAGGCTTATACATTGGTGTTAAACCATTGAATAGCTGACAGTTGCAAACGCAAATCTGGACAATCTTTGATTACTTGCTGTATTGCAGTTTATCCAGTATATTACAAGGATACACTTCAAAACTGATGTCTTAGTAACAGAACACAGGTTGCCATTTAGTATCTGTCTCATTTAAATAAATTAACCTTTTGACACTTACATTGTGGTCTGATGGACTTATTTGTAAGACACAATAAGACTGATGTGGCAATCTAGGCTTCAGTGTATTAATAATAAAAAATCCGCAAATTGCGAATCGCCCTTTTTGAGATTGATCCACTGAAATCCACGGACCAAAGGAACCGACTGATCCTCTGCGGATCCAAATCCACCCAAAAAATTGCCCATCTCTAGTAACAAGCATGATTCCACACTGGTCTCCATATCTTCATCGCAAGTAGATGATGTAGCCTTGGGTACTACAGATTTGGGCAACCCAATAGATGGTAGATTACAGACATTTAGAGGGATGTGCCCTATTAATGATATGTGTGATCCTTTAGAGGAGCAACATATAGATCAAGAAAACATCTCTATACCCTCTAGAACATCCTTTTTTGGATCAATAGATTCAGACCTTAAGAGCGACTAGGAGTACATATTTTACAATTACTAGCCAGGGTTTTTATCTTTTCCACTTGTCCTTCAAAGCAATCTAATAATATGTGAGAAGATGAGTACAATGATATGTTAGCTTTAAAAAAGAACATATGTTATTATCAAGAATGCAGACAAGGAGGAGACTATACATATACAATATACTGATAGCTATAAAAAAAAGAAGCACTTCGCCAATTAGATGGGTAACGATCGATGTGATATCACTGTATACCATAATTAATCATGAGCAAGGTATGATGGCTGTCCAACATTTTGTATCCCCTTCTAATCTATCACTTTCACAATGCACGTTCATTTTAGATTCCATTCACTTTTTTCTCATTCATAACTATTTTCTATTTGATTCACAATTTTAGTTACAAAACACGTGGTATGGCTATGATTGCTTCATTTGCACCTTAATACACCAATTTATTTATGGAATTGTGGGAATCCAATAACATTTTCAGTGACTAATATTTATAATGATAACAATATATTTTACAAGAGGTGCATTGATGACCTTACAGTATATTCATTTGGCACAGGGATTCTTCAACTCACACAATTTATAGAGACTTTAAATATCAATAATATAAATAAATCTTTCATTTATACGTTTCAGTCATCATATACAGTATCTTGATATGTTTCTATATATAGATATGAAAGGTACAATACAAACTGACGTTTTCTGCAAGAGTAACTCCAGGGATACCTATCTTAGAGCTAACAGTGGTCACCCTAAACCTTTATCAAGGTGATCCCAAAGGGACAATTGTTATGGTTACGTAGACGATGTTCTAATCACGAGTCCTTTTTGGAACAGTCTAGGGACTTGACAACTGGTTTTCTTGCCAGGAGTTATAGGGAGATTAATCTAAAAGAAGCCTTTGATAATGCAGATAAAACCTTATTAATATATAAAAAAAGAAGAGGTTACATAATATGGAGATCCCAATTGAAATAAGGGGATAAAAACAATGACACTAGATTCCCCATCTCACAACACTTTACCAGCTGTTCACTGGGAAGTTTGGATACATTTTTGGTCTCTGAGAGGGGCACAGGCTTGGTATGCTGAACTGCAGAGAAATGTGCTGGATTTTTACCCTGGACATTCCTTACCCCACATGGGTTGAATGTGGATTAGGAACTATAATATTTCTTATATTGTTGATGCAATAGGCATCCTGAGGCATCCTGAGGAATACCAATTATTCTTGCTTCCTAAATGCTTAACCTTATATTTACCTGTATTAAACCTCATCTGCCATTTACCTGCCCACGATTCCAGTCTCTCCAAGTCCTTCTGGAGAGAAATTACATCCTGCTCTGATTCTATTACCTTACACAATCTAGTATCATCAGCAAAGATGGAGACTTTGCTCTTGATGCCAACCTCAAGGTCATTAATAAACAAGTTAAAAAGCAGGGGTCCCAGTACCGATCCCTGAGGTACTCCACTCACGACTTTAGCCCAACCTGAAAAAGTTCCATTATTACAACTCCTTTGAGTGTTTATTAATATGGGTTACACTGTTACACCTACTAATCTAAAGGTTTTAACCATTTTGCCAGTTGTGTAACAGTTCTCCACCTGAGAGGTCACTGTTTGGAGATGTCAGACACCCTTTCCACTGTAGTCTTCTCTGGTCATGTGGGGAAGTTGTTCTGTACACACGACGTCCGGTTGAGAAAGATACTTATAATCTGTATCGCACATGTAGCAACTACTCTTTGACAAAGCGCCTTGTGGCGCAAGGCGCATTACAGATTTTGTTCATGTCTGCTGCGCACTACTGTGATGTGCCAATAAATTGATTTAAACCAGCGTTGCCCTTTAGCTCGTTTTTTTCTTCACGGAGCTGCGCACCTGCATTTTTTCCTGCATTTCCTGCTGGATATCATTGTTGCTACTACTTCCCTGGAAGCACACCCAAGGACTGAAGGGGTCCTGTGAGTAACAAAGTATTCCTGATGGATTTATGAACTGTTACCATTTTTCAACATACAGTAGAGAGTGTTACTGCTCGGCATCTATAAGCGCAGATCAGTTGCTAGACTGGTAGTTACTGCTGCGATTTTGCCTGAAGCATAGTATTTCCGTCTCTATTTCCCACGGTCGTCAGTCATGTCATGCGCTGTTCTTAGTTTGTTTCATTTGTGAATGATATATTCTCAATATACTGACATACATGATTGGGACCAATACACTAGTCGGACTCTATTATATATCATACTCCTGATGAACTATTACATGCTGTGACTGAGCCTGCTGACATGTTTATTTCTATAGTTACTTCTGATATTAGCGAAACTCTGCAGCACCAGGCTGCGGGATTCATCTCTCACTTGTTTCACACTAGCATGTTATTCCACCTGTTCCCTTGAGAATGTGTATAGTAACGTGTGATTATGTTGAAAACTGGAGACGTGCTGCTTACATATGATCCAGCCTAGGAGCGTGTGATCCTGTCTGATATTTATCTTATAATGAGATTGTGTCTGATAATGTGTGACTCTGCCTTGGAACATGTGTGTCTGATAATGTGTGACTCTGCAGTGGAACATGTGATTGTGCCTGATAATGTGTGACTCTGCAGTGGAACATGTGACTGTGTCTGATAATGTGTGACTCTGCCGTGGAACATGTGACTGTGTCTGATAATGTGTGACTCTGCCGTGGAACATGTGACTGTGTCTGATAATGTGTGACTCTGCCGTAGAACATGTGATTGTGTCTGATAATGTGTGACTCTGCCGTGGAACATGTGACTGTGTCTGATAATGTGTGACTCTGACGTGGAACATGTGACTGTGTCTGATAATGTGTGACTCTGCCTTGGAACATGTGATTGTGACCGCCCCTTGTGTTCCGCCGCCCAACTCAGCGCCGGGCAACTTGCCACTTGAAATTTGATCGCACGCTCCGACTCCCACCATGCCTACAGTAAATGGCGCATAGTGCGCGCCCGCTGCTCATGTCAATGTACCGCACGCCCACCGCTCCTATGCGCCATCTTTAAATGTTCTGCACAGGAAATTTATAGGTGGTGCGTAGGACCAGTGAGTGTGCGGGACTCAGCGGTTGCCGCCCGGGACATTCACATGAGTGGCGGACGCCCGAAATGGGATATTTAAAGATGGCATCGGGGTCATGTCAAAGTGGCAAGGTGCCCGGTGATAAGTAGTCTTGGTGGCGGAGTGCCAGGGGTGGTTGGTTCGTGGCCAAATGATGGCGGCCAAACGTCCCATTCCGCTAGATCAGTGTGGGTTGTATGATGTAGGAAAGTGGTGCCGTGGGGCGGGTGATAGCGGTGGGCACAGCTTGATAGGACATTCCCAGCAGTAACTGGAGTCACATTCCATTAGAACAGGGGTGAGCAAACTTTTTATGCCGAGCCCCCCTTTTCATCCATAAAATTTCTCGAGACCCCCTTTTCATCCATAAAATTTCTCGAGCCCCCCCCGCCTGATGTAATCAAAATCACATTGAAAAAAACAAAAAAAAAAACCTTTATTAAACGGTATACAATATAAATACAAATATGTTTAAATACTTACATATTTCAACAGCTCGCGCTTGCAAAATTAGGCTGCGTCCACGCTGCCGCTGAGAGCGGTGACATCACTAACTCTCCAAGCATGAGCACAGGGTGTCCTGCATAATTTTGCAAGCGTGGATAGGGGCTATTTGTGTGTGTGTCTGTGTGTGTGTCTGTGTATGTCTGTGTGTGTGGCTGTGTGTGTCTGTGTGTGTGCATTGACTGCTGCTGAGCGCACTTCAAAGTCAATTTTGTTTGTCTCCCCAAGCACCAAGCTTGGGAGAGCGTACGTGCACAAAGGCAATCCTTTGGGGGGGCATTCATCCACCTCTTTGCTACCTCCCTTCCCTCTCCCCCCCTTTTTTTCTTCCTTTCCCATCCATGCGTTTGTCTCTTTGCTATCCCATGTCATCCAAAATCCCTACCCTACTAGTCTTATTTATTTTTTCCGTTTTCAAGTTGTGTTTTCACTTTTTTTATTATTTCTTACATTAATAGAGATTGATACAGTGGCAGCCGACCCCTGTCACTCGAGAGGATCGACCAGCGAAGCAGGTTTGCCAGCGGATGGAGGAGCAGGACTACAGCGCATATTGCTGGGCAGACAAACGAAGGGGGGGGGGGCGTTTGACTTCACCCGGCTGAGGTGTGTGCTCCTCCCCGTACACTCCGAAGCCCCTGCGCGTGCGCTCACACACCATACGTGGCCGCACCTGCACTATCGCTGTTCAGCACCGACACACATTTCGGAGCCCGCACCTGTGCCACAGATCTTGCCCGCCCCCGCGCACTGCCTTTCACCTTCCGCGCAACCAGCGTCTGCCGGCCGGTTGCAGCCCAGTGTTCACCGCACGCCGCACTGCGCCCCCCCCTTGAATAATCTTGCCGCGCTATGCCCCCCCAGTGCGCACCATGCATTACAACGCACACCTCTTCACATCGAATCACCACAGACACACCACTCACCACAAACTACATTAACACCACACCACACACACACACACACGAGACCCACCCCACCGCATCTCAGACCGCACACACCCACACACGACACCGCCACCCCCCACCCACACACACACACACTCACCCCCCCCCCCCAACACACACCACTCAATCCCCCACCACAACTGGTAGACACAAGAACCACATTCTGTTTCACACCCCCCCCCCTTTCTTGCAGTTCTGTCGGTCACGTTTATCATCTCAGCTGCATGTATTTTGCTCTGTGCACTCACAGTGCTGTGTGTTAGACACAGTGTTGCGATCCCTGTCTCTGCATTTATGCCAGTGAGTGTACAGCAACCTCAGCCTTTTGGCAGAATGGGTAGTCTGCCCTCTCCCCCTCTGCCTTGCTGACAGATGGTCTGTCCCCAGGTTCAGCCTACCCAGCATACAATGGTCACTCCTTTCACCCTGGCATCTGAGTGAGTAGTAGCCTATTACCCCAGCGAGCCTTTTGTTTTACTCTGCGTCTTCATCATGATACAGCAGCACTTCAAACAGAGAAGCACTCTTAATACCTATCATTAATACAAGCCGCCTATCTCCCGCTGGTGATTTATGTCCCTTAATAAAATTAAGAAAGGGAAAAAGGAACTCTTGTTTGTGTTTGGGAGAAGAGGTGAGGGATCGACGACGGTAGTAAGAGGCTTATGACTGGATACAATCAATACAACATTCTGGATCCTGGGTTCAGAAGGAAGTAAAACAAAGGACCGTGTGTTGGGGGATATAACACAGGAGCTATACTATGACATAATGATCTTATTTCATATCAGAATAGTTCTGACGCACCCCCAGCGACAAGTAACAGCTTACACTGCCAGACAGGGCAAGCAACCTTATACAGCAAAAACTGACACAGCTGCAGCCTTTAAAACAAGCACGCAAGCGATGAATTACAACTGTCACACAGGCCAGCACACAAACCCTGCAACGAGGCAGAAGCAGACTTTGCAGCAAGAACAGTGCTTTTGTACACAAAAACTCGATGCCTGCTTCTCTGTCTGAGGTTTCACTCCTTGCACCAGGCCCCATAAGTGAGGAGCCACCATCTCCCCACCTTCACCCTGACGCAAACGTCCCCGTACGGCTAGCGCCACCAAGGGCCAGGCGCCACCGGACACCCCAAAGGCCAGGGACCCCAAACGTTTTAGTTCAGACGCCACCAGAAAACTGAGATAGCTAACCCATACGGAACCGACCAGGAGGACACCGCATAGGGCATCATCTGTGAGACAGGTCTCGCCACCCCATCGCTTGACACAGGTAAAGATAACTCCGACGATGCACGCCACACGCCCCAATGTGGTACTAACGTAGGCTCCTGACACAGAACTACACAACCTATAACGCATGGCAGGAGAACAGAGCCTACAGACATCAAGCGAAGGAGAGGAGGATGATCACTCAGACACGAGAGACCGCCTGCCTTTTTCAACTGCAAACAGGCAGAGAGAAGAGACGCAAGGCCTACTAAAACGGGCAAGAGTCTACACTGACCAAAAGGACCCGCGAAAATATCCGAGACTACATTGAAGCGCAACGAGCTATTGCTAAATTTAGAGTTGGGTCCGGGGAGGGGAGACAACCACATTGGGTATCGCCAATGATTGTACGCGAGGGCGGCTGGCAATTCTGTAAACAGACTCGAGCAGGCAATGAAATTACATAATAATACTTTAAAGATAGATCATCACGCACGCTACCAAGGAAGCTGTCAGAGGCAACGGTCAACTTACTGGCCAGGGTCTGCCTAACAGCGAACGGCGACAGCATGCCAAGTGAAGAAAGGGAATATGAAGAAAAAGGGACATGAAACCAGAAATGGACTTGAAACGTGGAAGACCACGGCGAACCTCTATCCACGGAAGCGGGAAGAGAAAGGAAGAAAAAAAAGGAAGGAAAAAGAGAGTAAGGGTAAAGCGAACAATAAGACTTTGCTGGAACACACACATTTCACAGCGCTCCCGAGCCGCATCCAGGGACTCATCAAGGGTCAGCAAGATCAGCTGCATCTCCCGCATCAAGCGCAAGTTGCAAACGCCAAAAGGGCGAGCCACCGCAGAGGGCCGCACGTTGCCAGAGCGCATACGGCTCAGAAAGAGCGCAGTCATGAAACTAGAAAGGGCCGCTTAGAAGAGGAGGGAGACAGGAGACAGCCGCTCGCCCACAAAGCCGCTGCACCGCTCGCTGCAGCCATGACCACGGAAAAAGACAGGTGGTTCGTTAACCTTAGATGGCCCTAATCCAAGAGAAGGGAAACCGGGACGCCATAGCCAGCTGAAAGTCATAGAAGCAGCCGCGAGACAGGGGGGGGGGGGGGGGAAGGACAGGGAGCAAACCGTACCGAAGGATAGCCTCAGAGGATCCAGCCCAAAGCACTGATAGACTACGTAAGGCGCCTACTCTCAGTGTGAACACCAGCGCTACCACCTCAACACGGAGGAGTGGACACCACAGGACACCGAAGACTTGCTAGGTCCAAGAGGAGAAGACGCTGTTCCGTCAATGGTCTCTATCTACATTTACATCACGAAGCACTCCCTGGATTTTCCCTCAATAAATAAGAACGAAAAAGACGGGGGGGGGCGGGGGAATGAGGGGGGACACGAGGGAAGCCGGACGGGAACGAAGGCCGACAGCAGCGGGAGCCGGGGGGCCGGAAAAAAACACACACGCCCCCCGCACCGCCCACACACACACAACACACGCAGCCCCACACACACACACACACACACAGCAAAACAACACAAGCAAGCCCACACAAACAACACGCAAGCCCCACACACAACGCACACGCACCACAGGGCCACGCCAGCAACACCAAACACACACCCAGGACACACACTACACACGCAAGCCCCCCACACACCACGCAGACCCACACAAACACACACAAACCACAATCCCCCCAACACAGCACACACAAGCCCCACACACACACACACAAGCCCCCCCCACAACAAAACGTCAGCCCCCCCCACACACAACGCGCATCCCCCCCAAACAACACTGTCAAGCCCCCCCCACAAACACACAACGCCGCAAGCCACCCCCACACAACTCTGCGCAAGCCCCCCCCACACTCTGTCAATCCCCCCACACTGTGCAATCCCCCCAAACGCGGCACCATCCCCCCCCCACATACACACACACTCTCAATCCCCCCCCACACACACACACACTCCCCCCCTCACCCCACCCACACACACACTCAATCCCCCCCACACACACAATCACCACACAAACACTCAATAGACACACTTAATCAGTCACACAATTTCACCTGGGGGGGTGGGGGGCGATATGCTCCGATCCCCCAACCCCCCATGCTGCTGAAAACTGGTGCGGGAAGCAAACAGGAAGAGAAGGAGGGGCTGTCTGTGTGCAGAGAGAAGCCCCGTCCCCTCTGCAAGACACAGACACATAGAAGCAGCAGCACGGAGCTTCTGGCCGCCCGTGCACAGCTCTGCCCGCCCCCAGGTTTCCCTGCAAGCAGCCCGCGCCCCCCCTACATAATCTTGCGCCCCCCCAAGGGGGCGCGCCCCACAGTTTGCGCACCGCTGCATTAGAATGCTGAAATTCCCAAACACCTGCCCAGCTCCTGACTGACAAGCCAAAATCCATCAGTAAGTCAACCGTTCAGATTCCTCAACCAGAAACTGGCACCACTAAGTTAAAGAAGGGGTTAACCCCTCCTGCTACCACCCTGTAGGCCTAAACATCCATCCTTGGGGCTACTAGCCCCTTCACCCAATCCCTCTACCCACAAAAAACAAAAATACACCCAATAACCCTACTACCCACTTCTCTACCCCCAACAACCCCCTCCAACACATACAGTGCAGTAATGGGCAAAATAACTATTATCCAGATATGGATAATAGCTAATTTGCCCATTCAAATTCAAACATTAGCCAGCAAGCATAAATAAAGTAAATAAACCTTTCTACTTACCCCTGCCATCATGAAGGGCGTCCTCACCAGCATACTGCAGGTCTATGTCCTCTGTTGCCAGCAAGAGTACAAGAGAAAAATACAATCTACTGGCCTCTTTAGTCTGGATCCATTAAAATAAGCTTTTATTTATGGGAAACGCTTTCCTGGTGGTTCTTTTTGCTTATGGATATAGTGCTCCGTTTTGTCCCTTTTTTTCACCTACCTTGATGTCTACATATCAACGGAAGCACATTCAACCGTGGGTCTCTGGAATATCGGATCTATCACTCATCATGGACAAGAACCCCAAGTGAGTCTGTTCCAGTTTGACCTCTGTTCATATTGTTATACCTACAGAATGTTATAATCTACTGGTCACCGGCAGGTGTAAATGACTTTGTCCTTACTGCTTTGCAATGTGGGATCATTTTAACCAGGCTACATCCTTTAACTGAACATTCAACTATTATATGGTTATTATATGGTTGTCTTTCCAGGCATCATTATTTAGCTACCACTGTTTTTACTTCAGAGCACCAAACAACACGCTGTTTTCTACAGAACTGACAATCTGATCATTAGCACTTGAGGCACATGGTGATAAACTTACTACTGTACAGTAGGTCTCCAACTATCATACTTCAAAAAAATATATAGTTATTTATTCTCATAACATGCATTCTTGTTTTAATATGTTAATGGCCAGTGCATTCTTGCAAGTGTCATCATGTCAAAAAATATCATAAAAGCTCTTTTTAAGAAACAAAATGAATCACCAACATGTACATTCTAAAAAAAAAAACGTTTCTGTTGCAAATTGTGAGTAAGAAAAATGAAGGAAACTTGTGAAGTAAAATATTAGAAATGCAGCTGTTCCTCAGTGAGATCTTCCCATAGAATATGGGGGGATCTGTGATGAAAAGACGTTCTTCAGACATCATCCTAATTAGTATCATAAGTCCATGACCCTTTTTGTAAGTGAAAGACAAACATTTTGTTAAGCGCTGGACTGCCGGGGGGGGGGGGGGGGGTCCTAGCTCCCCAGGAGCCATTACTGCATAAGCCATGTCAGGGCGGTAACAGCGAGCTTTCCTGGTCCAGCAGAATGCGCGATTGTGTGCTGGCTCTGATGCCTTTTATTGAATTCACAAAGGTTATTGAGAGATGTTTTACATGAAGCCACAAAATTCCCTTTCAAGCATTGTTACAATGAGGCAATATGTAATAAATATAAAAGAAAACCTTCGTTTTAAAGGGTCACAAAGGAAGTACAAAAATATGCGTTATTGTTATTAAATATCGTAGTTTCGTCAGCTTTCCTACTAAAAATGCAATCACACTTAAAGTAACAGTTTTACTTATTTGCATCCTGTAATAAATGATTATACTTCCCCATGGGTCTGCCACGTTTAAGCATATCCGCTACGTACGGTATGTTTATCTGCTTGGCTAATGATGGCTTCCGAATTACTATATAAACAATGGACAAAGATTAAACAACAATTCCCATTTAATTTGAGGGCTGACAAAAGGCTGTAGATCCGTGTTTTTCACCCTAACCAGACAAGGAATAATCAATCATTTACCCGTCACATTTGCATTTTTTTAAAATATACTTGTCCAATTATTCATCTTTTTTTTCTTTTTAGAAGGTCTTAATTGAATTTATGAACATGCTACTGTGCTTCGTTTACTTTTATACTCCAGAGCGGGGCTGGCTCTTTCACTGCTTTACATTCCCCTTTCTGTAATGTACAGTACAGCTCACGCCTTTACCATAAAGTCACACTGAGCACACGCCTTTACCATACAGTCACACTGAGCACACGCCTTTACCATACAGTCACACTGAGCACACGCCTTTACCATACCTTTACCATACAGTCACACTAAGCACACGCCTTTACCATACAGTCACACTGAGCACACGCCTTTACCATACAGTCACACTGAGCACACTCCCTTACCATACAGTCACAATAAGCTTTCCACCAAAAGAATGAGTTATATTTACATAATGTCTTAGCAGGGCGGCCGACAGCTTTATAGTGCTGAAGGATTGTTCAGCGGGGGGAAAGTGGTCTGTACCCGGGGAGCACAGACCTAATCAAAGAGGAGGTCGTATGTTGCAAGGGGATGCTTACTGTAGTTACCTGTGATTCAGGACTACAAGCAGTAGCACTGAATAGGATCTATGTCACTGCAAACATTGCTTGCAAGTCACTGGCACGTCTCGTACACCAGTTTCTGATTGTGTCGAAGACATATAGGAGGTTATGTAACACAAACAAATAGCACCAGATTTGTAAAAGAAAAAAATGTCAAAAGAATACATTGTTTTTCTATTTGCACTCACACATAGGGTGCTAATGTTTCCGCCAGTTCTCAGCCAGGAGACTTTGCTACATACTTAAATTCTAAGGGGAAAGGGGGATGGTAGACAGCACACTGATAGTGTTAAATTTATGCAATTGCAGGGTGCACGGAACAAAAGGGGACCCTTATTCCCCTGTAAAGTACTAACAAATCTACGTAAGTACCAGCACTCACTGTCTAATGGCTAAATGATGAAAACAGTTGTAATGCAGAAAATACATTTAATAATAAAACAAACCAGAAATAAATCAAATGTGTTTGCAGAAACCAGTGTCACAAATGGGCATGTCACAAAGTGAGGGGTGGGGGGGGGAAAGGAAAAGGGGAAAAAACGTGAAACACAAGTAATATACACAAAAAACGGAGAACGGAAAGTATGCTAGGGGGGCGACATTACAACTGTTTTCATACTTAAATTCTGGTCAGTTAACTACGAAAAAGGGACAAAGAGCGACAGAGTCGGTCCATAATTAAGATCGGTGTCTGGAAACATCTCATAGGGGCAGGAGATCCAGTACATCTTCATTTTATAACATATTTCCAAACTGGTAAGGCCCATATTTACTTAGCAGGACGATTAACTGTGACGGCAGGGATAAATGTGACTGCTTTTATATAGGTCAAGCCTGCCAGTACCCCTACCTGCCAGTACCCCTACCTGCCAGTACCCCTACCTGCCAGTACCCCTCCCCCCCCCACCCCGCGTCCCCCTTACCTTTTCTCCAGCGTTTTCTGATGTCACAGCGCCATGTGACATCGCGTTGACATGGAAATGTGAAGTCATGTGAACCCAGCGGTGTCATTTGACACTGCATTGCCATGGCGACACGTCACCAGAAGCCGCCGGAGACAAGGTAAGGGACTTACAGAGGTCTCGTGCGCTACCCCGGCATTTTATTTAAATGTTGTGGGGAAGAACACGGGGCCCCTGTAAGCGCTGCGCCCTCCCCAGAAAATGTTGCCCCCCGCCCCCCCAGTTTGCGCACCCTTGGTTTAGATAACTCTGGTAAATTACCATTATACTACCACCTTAATGGCTGTTCTTTTGTTGTCTGGTGGTTCCCAGAACAAAAAAGATCCCATGGTTTAGCTGCATAGCACCCTTCCTTCCCCCAGTTCCCATGCAGAGAAAAAAAGAGCAGCCGGATTGCTGTTTTTAACATTTGGGAATAGTTTCCAGTATCGAAACCATTTGTCATTGTAGACTTGCGGATATGGCATCAAAGATGAAGACTATGGGTGTGTTCCTTGCCTATCAGGCAAGTATTCAAAAGGAGGCTACCAAATATGCAGACGACACAAGGACTGCGAAGGTTTTTACCGGTCCACTGTTCTAATTCCTGGGGACAGCGAGAATGATTCGGAATGTGGGCCCTGCCTTCCTGGGTAAGATTGTGTGCCCTGTGGCTTTGGTGCTAAGGCTAAGACATGAGGTGGTAATTAGAGCCACGTTGCTTTTAACCTGTCTTTTGTGGTATTACATTTCTGCCAGTACCGATTGGGGCACTATCGCATGGAAACTCCCACTGAAGCTTCAATGGGAGTTTGCGAGCGATAGTGCCTTGATGGTACTATTTAAGTTTATTGAGAACCCCCTTTATCTCTTGTTTTTATCAAATTGGTCTAAACAACCTAATTACCTGTGTTTTTGCATGAAATACACAAAGACCCACTTACTATACGGTACTATTCTAGAAGACTTTTTCCAGTACAAGAAGATACGTTACAGTCCATGGAGGTGAGAGGGCTGGAAGGAGTCGTCTGAATAGCTGAATAGCACTGCTTAGTAATATGGCCCAAAACCATTAGTTAAATGTCAGCAACTAATCTCACAATCATGCAGGCCCATTCAGCACCGAGTCAGAACTCCCTGATGTGTCTGTTATAACATAAAACACAGACAAAGCTCAGTTTTAGCACATCCAGTGAGACTCATACACGGTACAGTGCCTAAATATATATGTATAAATATCTAATAAGTAAAATGGTCTTTTAGTTTGACATTTTTGGCCAAAATTGTTGTAAGCCCCTGAGCCAACGCCACGGCAGACCACATATCAGGGGTCCCTAACGCTAATATAAATTCTTAATAACCTGTGTAATAACTGGAAGAATGATTTATAGTAAATCTGTCAATATTAGTTGCAAAGTTCTAAGTCTGACTGAAGCTTTTATTAACCTGTACATTAGCAGGAAAAGCACTCTGTATTAGAGATGTCACAGCCAAACTGCAAGCAGGCAAGTTCCCCTGAGTGGAAGATGCTATGGAGTGAGCCCATAACCATTTAAATGTGGGAGGGGGTGAGCTTAAATTAGGAAGGAGGTTGCCACCCTCCAATCAGCCATGACTAGCTGGACAAGAATTGTAAAACATACTTTAATACTTTAATACTTCAATAGGAGCTTGTTAGGTGTCCAGTTTGTTAAAGATGGTAAGAAAATGAACTTATTTCTGCAGCTCATCTTATTCTAGATACTAATACATCATTCTGAGTTACTTGGTTATAGGGTTCATTTTGATTTCCCTTTTAAATGTCTTTGATATTAACCTATAAGCTCACAAAAGGTCAAATATTTCTTCACATACCTTGGGCAATAAAAGGTTACTTTTCTCCCCGTGTAGACCTATACATACGGTATGTGACAATGAGCCTGACCACATTTGCACCTTAACCCGCCCATCGCAGAGAGCTTCGAGACGCAAAGCTTTGCGAGGGAATGAGCCATGTCTGCTAAATGCAAGCCCCAACACCACAATATTAAGTAAGAATTTTAGGATGTTTTTTCTGTGGGACACCTTAAAGATGGCTACCTCCACTACCATTTTCTTTTATCTATCGTAACCCCCCACCATGTATTATGTGTATGTCTGTAGGATGAGGGAGAAGGAGATGTCAGCATGAGGCTGCCAAGCGGGGATTTAAATGATTTGTAGACAAATGAACCCACAGGAGCTCGAGGCCTCTTTAACATGTAAACGCCTCAGAGCCGTCTCCCTGACAGCATGTGATAAGTTGCCCTTGCATTTGTCTGTTATATTGTTATTATATATATTATACATACATATGTAATTGTATATATTACCATTATACCTGTGTATATATATATATATGTAATTGTATGTACAGTATGTGTGTGTGTGTATATATATATATATATATATATATACAGTGGTCGACAAATCACCCAAAAATCTACTCGCCACACAAAAAAAATCTACTCGCCACCTAGTACCAAACGTGTGCTGCTTGGGCCAATAGGAGCTCGCCACGATGTTAAATCCACTCGCCCGGGGCGTGCAAATGTATAGGTTTGTCGAACACTGTATATATATATATATATAAACATTTTATTGTATTATGCTGGTGGTGCCCTATAAATTGATAGTATTAATTATAATAATAATTAAATAATAGTAATTGTGCTTATGAGTCCTAATTCTTACATTCTCCTTGGACTTGTTTAACCCTTTATTAGATGCATAGAGGCCCTCACTGGGTTGATTGTCTATGTCTCCTTGTACAAGGGGGACTTTCAGCGGAATGAACCTATCTCAGTCCCTATATACGTCAGGCCCCGGGGCAGTCGCTCCCGCTCCACCCCCAAAGCTGCCCTGTTGCCAATTTGTTTGCAATGCTTTTCTGAGTGTACCGGAGCTCTCGTTTTCCCCTCTGACAGGCAGGTGAGATCAAAGCGACACAGGACAAAGGGGGCTCCACAGTGATTTGTCAGGGGAGGGAAGGCAGCGTTGTCTGGGAAGGCGTCCGCAGCCCAGAACGGGCCTTCAACTCACTAGCACTAAAGAAACCGTGGCATGAGAAAAAGTACAGCAGAAAAGGTTCAAAGGTCAGGTTGATTTGGTTCGGATTATGAGAGCCTCCTTTTAAACCTGAGAAAGAACAGGATAAAAACCTTTGTTAAGGTCCGGGGGAGGGAATTAAAAAAAAAACCTTTTGTATACAATTGCGTGGGGATTGCCTGCAATTAAAATGTCGTTGTTAGGCCAATTTTGGGTTGGAAGCATTCTTTATTTCAAAGCATACTCATATAAACACATTTCTTAACCCCTTTGCAGCCGAAGGGCTCCAGATGAATTGCAATGACGTGTGTGTTCAGGGTAGGGGTGCCAGGCGGCTTCTCCAAAAATACTGGACTCAATGGTGAAAGGTGCGTCAGGTCACTATGTCCAGGAAGGATAATACCGGACACCCACATGTCCAGTATTACAGCACCTCTCATTTTTTACGGGACAGAGTATCCAAATACAGGACAGTCCAGTTCAATACCGGACACCTGCCGACCCTAGTTCAGGGCCTTGGCTACACACCGGGTTGTACTCGTGTGTAATCAGTCACTTCAAGTTCTGGAGGCAGGCCTTGGGAATACTAGATCCTTTGGCGAGTGGCGATCTTTTCTAATGGACATACAGGAGCGTTCTTCATAAATGTCATTTGTGCCCAAGCTTTTCAACATCAAGTCCCTCATAAGTAACCCATATTGTTCACCTTTACAATGCCGAGCAATGGTGGGCAGACGTCCCTCGCAGTGAAAGGGTTAATCCCACTCACAACACACACCTCACGCCTCATAATTATCTTGACAATGTTCCCTTTGAGGACAGAGTAGGTACATGTTTGAATTAGTAATGGCTTTTTAATTAGGATGGGGGGCGGGGCAGGGGGGGGTATATTTGTGCAGGCAGACCCCCCCTCCCCCCCTCCGAATTTATTTATTGTTGAACAAATTTGTCACTTCCTTTTTTCATTAGGCTACAACCACACCTGTAAATGATTTACACAACAAGCTGTTTTGGAGCAGCCCAAGACTGGGAGCTGCAGACTGATTTATTGTACTCGCACACTCTTTGCAGGTCTTTAACACTGACAGACTGTCTGTCACTCTGGAAGGCTGCGATAGCTTTTTATTAGTCCGACATGAAATTCTTCCTGGGTGCTGTAATATACCGTACAGCTTTCACAAACTCTAGTGTCCCTTCTTCAGGTCAAAGATCTCTGGAATTTGAAAGCTTGTAAATTGTAAACTATTGTTGGTTCAATAATAGGTACGTAAATTAGAGAATGTACCCCCCCCCCCCCCCTTTGCTATAATAGGGAACCGTGGTGGTGGTGCTCCTCCGGGTAAGGTAGGTACGAACATTAAACAAGGAGCCCAGTAATGGCAGTCACCCGCCTGTCTGGGTGATTAATGAATGAATAAATAAATAAACTTTATTTACAATATCGAAAAATAAAGTAATGGGTGTTAAACGACGCGGGTCGTTTTTTCGTTTTTAACACCCATTATTTTATTATTCGATATTGTAAATAAAGTTTTTTCATTCATTCATCAACCATCCAGACAGGCGGTTGAGTGCCCATACTCGGTTCCTTGTTCTTGTTTAGTGTTCAATAATAGGTATTATACTATTGTTTTCATTTTCCCCTTTTTCACATAAAATAAGGGATCAATACGGATACCATTGTTGTTTTTGTTTTTTTTTGTCTATATCTAATTCTAGTAATAAAAATGGTAGTAACCGTTGAATGGAGCAATCCCTCCTAGAACCAAAGTGAAGTAATGCAAGTGACCGGTGTAAATGGTTACATCTGGATAATTGATACATTTTATACCCAAATCCAACACCTTGCAGTGTATTTTTTACTATATATATTTTTTTAAGTTGGTTTGTAAACTTGATGACTGAGACCTGAGAGGGGGCCTTTACCCTTCTCCCTTTTTGTCTGTCAACAAGAGATTGCCCAGTCCAAGCTCCCTCCCCTCCTTTCACCTTTGACACACTGAATAGGACAAAGTGGGCTAAGAGCTCAGAAAACAAGCCCTATTCAGGGGCCAATAACATGAAAGCAGACAAATCTTTGCTATTGGCACTGGGCATTCCTGTCAGATTTCTGTCAGATGCGCAGGTAGAATCCTGTAGTTAGGTGATGTTGAGTAGATTCCTGTTGGCAGGTGATGATCAGGTAGTTCCTGTTGGCAGGTGATGATCAGGTAGTTCCTGTTGGTAGGTGATGATCAGGTAGTTCCTGTTGGAAGGTGATGATCAGGTAGTTCCTGTTGGAAGTGTGCTCAGGTATTTTCCTGTTGGTTAGGTATGATCAGGCAGTTTACGGTTGGCAGGTGATGATCAGGTAGTTCCTGGGAAGGTGATGATCAGCGTTTCCTGTTGGTGGTGTTACAGGAGTTACGTGTGTGGTAGTGATGTATAGTTCATGTTGGCGGTGATGATCAGGTAGTTTCCATGTTTTGGTATGGGGATGATCGGTAGTTCCTGTTGGCATGTGATGGTAAGTTAGTTCCTGTGGTATGTGATATCAGGTAGTTTCCTCGTGGCGGGAACAAAAGAACAAATGGTTAGGTACGTTCCTGTTGGTAGTGATGATCAGGTAAGTTCCTGTTGGTAGGGGTATGATCAGGTAGTTACTGTTGGCAGGGTGATGACAGTAATTCCTGTTTGGCAGGTGATGATTAGGTAGTTTTGTTGAAGGTATGATCAGGTAGTTTACTGTTGTAGGCGATGATCATGTAGAATCTGTCGTAGGTTATGTTGAGTAGATGTTGTTCTGTGGGTGAGATCAGGTAGTTCCCTGTTGGTAGGTGATGATGCATATGGTAGTTCCTGTTGGCAGGTGATGTTAGGTAGTTATTGTTGGAAGGTTTCTATCGGGTAGTTCCTGTTGGGTATTGATATCATGTAGTTCCTGTTGTATGGTATGATCAGGCAGTTCCGTTTGGCAGGTTGATGATCATGTGTTACTAAGTTGGAAGGTGAATGATTAGGTAGTTCCTGTTGGTAGGTGATGATCAGTAGTTCCTGTTTTGGTAGGTGATGATCAGGCAGTTCCTGGTGGCAGGTGATGATCAGGTATTCCTGTTGGCAGATAGATCAGGTAGTTCCGTGTGGCTGAGATGATCAGGTAGTTCTGTTGGTAGGTCATGATCAGGTAGTTACTGTTGGTATGTGATATCAGTGTCCTTTTGGCAGGTGATGATCAGATAGTTCCTGTTGCAGATGATGATGATCAGTTAGTTGCCTGTTTGCGTGATGATCCGGTATTCCTTTTTGGCAGTGAGGTAGTAGTTCCTGTTGGTAGGTGATGATCAGGTAGTTCTTGGTAGGATGATCCAGGTAGGTCTTTGGGCAGGTGATGATTAGGTAGTTCCGGGGTAGGTGATGATGCAGTTTGTTCCAGTTGGTAGGTGAATGCAGGCAGTTCCTGTTGTCAGGTTGATGAATCAGGTAGTTCCTGTTGGCAGATGATGATCAGGTAGTTCCTGTTGGCAGATGATGGTCAGGTAGTTCCTGTTGGTAGGTGATGATCAGGTAGTTACTGTTGGTATGTGATGATCAGGTAGTTACTGTTGGTAGGTGATGATCAGGTAGTTCCTGTTGGCAGGTGATGATCAGGTAGTTCCTGTTGGCAGATGATGATCAGGTAGTTCCTGTTGGCAGGTGATGATCAGGTAGTTCCTGTTGGCAGGTGATGATCAGATAGTTCCTGTTGGTAGGTGATGATCAGGTAGTTCCTGTTGGTAGGTGATGATCAGGTAGTTCATGTCGGTAGGTGATGGTCAAGTAGATTCCTGTCGGATGGTGATACTCCGGTAGATTCCTCTCGGTAGGAGATGATCAAGTAGATTATTGTCAGTAGGTGATGCTCACCTGAGATACCTGATGTCTAATAGCAGTCATTACAATATACTTTGCATATCCTATTAGCCTATCACCCACGTATCTCAGGTGTGCTCTTTTATTTAGCACAGGTGTCTCTCCACTTGTTGTCTGAAGGTAGGTTTTAGGAGCTACATATAGCACTTGGGACTATACTAAAATCTCTATCTCCCTTTCCCCTCACCCTCTCTCCCCTTACTTTAAGGTCTGGAACGTCTCGGCGAATTGGATGTTTACTCGTTTGCGAATCGAATGTGCGGTGGCGGTCCCGGGTTTTACACAAAGGTAGATGAATGTCACATTTTAGATCTAAGCCGTGAATATCCGTGGCTGCGAAGAAACGCCGTTTTAAAGCAAATTTGTATATCTGCAAAAGATTTGCCCATCTCTATCAGCAGATGATGCTTGGATAAAATCCTATCATTTTGTGATGCTCACCTAGATTCCAGCTAATTGGTGATGCTTTGGTAAATTCATGTGGGTAGATGATGCTCATCATCATCATCCATATTTTAAAGTAAAAGCACGCCTCCACTTAAGGTTGCACCGCAATACTTTACATTCAGTTTAAGAACAAACTACAATGATATACAATTAAATTTAGACAGGAAAAGCCAGAATGAAGATATAAGTCTTACACCGTGTCCGAAAAAGTGGTAAGGTCGATATACAACTGAGCTCTGGTGGGAGCGTGTTCCAGACCCTGAAGCTGCACTGGAGAAGGCCTGCCCACCCAGCGTAGGGTGCAGTAACCTTGGCACAGAGAGGCCCCCCCCCCTCCACCTAAGGACCTGAGATCATAGTCCGTATCCTTCCGAGGCATCAAAAGAGACTGCAGATAAGCAGGGCCTTGGCCTTGCAAGGTTTTACAGGTCATAAAGGCCAACTTGAATCGACCCCGGAGGATCACTGGAAGCCAGTGCAGATCATGCAGGATGGGAGTAATATGCCCAAAGCGAGAAACACAACTCAGCACCGGAGCTTCAGCGTTCTGCTAAAGCTGGAGCCTCCGTGTCAGGCACACCGGTAATTTTGCATATAAGGCATTCCCGTAGTCCAACCACATCGACACAAAGGCAGGGACCAGTGACTGAAGGTTCATAGACGACAGGAGTACAGTAGATGCAAACTCTGAAGCAACCTCAGATAATAAACAGACTTAACAACTGAGGCCATGTAGGCTCGTATGTTGAGACTCTAGTCAAAGAGTTTCCCGAGAATATGAACCTGGAACACAGGCAGCGACTGTACACCATTGATTAGGGGCAGCTCGCAAACCTCCTATACCATACTCAGGCATCTCGCCAAACCTTTGCTCACTAGTTCCATCTTTTCAGGATTGAGCTTCAGACAATTTATCTCTATCCATGCCGCCACCTCATCTAAGCACGCAGGGAACAACAGTCGTCCCTAGGCTGTCCTGGAAAGAGACATAGATCACCCATAGACATATCATCAGCATACTGGTGGCACCTCAGACCATGTTTTTGGATTATGAAATAGTGTTGTGTGTGGTGCACAGCTACAAGACCAGGTCATGTGGCAATAAAAAATTGTGTTTATTCACGCTGCATTAAAAGACGGTGAAGAGTACAACCCTCCTACGCGTTTCGTGCTGTTAGCACTTTATCAAGGAGTTACCTGATATAGAAACAACAAACAATTTATACACAACCTAATGACAGAGAGATTTGCGCCAAAAATCGAAATCTTACCCATGATGCAACCGTGTTATTGGCTACACCAATTCCGTGAGCCCATCTGTCCATAGGGGGCAACGGAAGCCGCCGTCATGTGCGTTCTGTCCCACAAGCACGGCCCACCCCAGACCGACTAGATGTGCATGCGCGGGTCTCTGGGATATGCCTGAAAACACAGCGTAGGATCTGGCATAAAGGGGAAGGAATGGAGGCATCAGTACACACCGCCCCCTGTGCAGTACAGGTGCCATCAACCAATGAATGGTGAATACACCAGCTGTGTCACAGGTATCGGGTGCACTCTGCTCCCATCTCTCCCACTGAACATGTTTCTGGATTATATCACCCAGTGGTCTTACATACACATTGAACAGGTGTGGCGATAGCACTGACCCTTGAGGGACCCCAAAGGGGACCTGACCCACCGGTGACACATGAGACCCTATAGCCACCTGCTGGGTCTGGCCCTGCAGGAACGAGGCAACCCGTTGTAATGCAGTCCCACCAATACCAGCTAAGCACCTCATAATCAATCGTATCTAAGGCACTGAAAAGTCCCACATGGAAAGGACCTCAGGTAGATTCCTGTTGGTTGGTGATACTCAAGTAAAATCCTGTTAGATGTTGAAGCTCAGGTAGAATCCTCTTGGTAGGTTATGCTGAGGTAGAATCCTGTCAGTAGGTGCTCATACTTAGGTAGATTCCTATTGGTAAGTGATGTTCAGGTAGATTAAATTGTTAGGTTATGCTTAGGTAGACTCCTGTCTATAATTGATACTTATGTAGATTCCTGTAGTAGGTTCTGCTCAGGCAGATTTATTTTGGCTGGTGATGCTTAGGTAAATTTCTGTCAGGTAGATTCCTCTGGGTTAGTAACACTCAGGTAGATTCCTCTGGGTTAGTAACACCAGGTATTCCTTGGTTAGTACACTCGGTTTAGTTCCTCTGGTTAGTAACACTCGTAGATTCTTCCTGGGTTAAAGTAAATGACTCAGGTAATATCGGTTCTGGTTAGTAACACTCAGGTAGATTCTTCTAGGTTAGTAACACTCAGGTAGATTCTTCTAGGTTAGTAACACTCAGGTAGATTCCTCTGGGTTAGTAACACTCAGGTAGATTGCCTCGGTTAGTAACACTCAGTTAGATTTCCTCTGGGTTTTACACCACTCAGGTAGATTCCTCTGGGTTAGTAACACTCAGGTAGATTCCTCTGGGTTAGTAACACTCAGGTAGATTCGTCTGGGTTAGTAACACTCGGTATATTGCTTCTGGGTTAGTAACACTCAGGTAGATTCCTCTGCGTTAGTAACACTCAGGTAGATTCCTGTCCGTAGACGATGTTTATGTAGAGTTCTGGTGGTTGCTCGCGTAGTTTCCTGTTGATAGGTGTTGCTGAGTTTAATCCTCTTGGTAGGTGATGTTCAGGTAGCTCCTGTCGATAGATGATGATGAGATTTCTGTCAAATGTAATAAGGAAAGAAATAATCCCTGTTGAATGCACTCACAGTGAGTTGTAGTAACAATAAAACCTTTTAATGGTAACCATTAAAAATAGTCATGAGAAATGGGATTGGTAATATTAAGTCCATGGCCAATCCCTTGGAAAAACACACTAATAAATTATATTAGTCTAACACTAATATAGCAGTCAAGCTCCCAGCTCTGATTGGCTGCTACAGCTACGATCCATTCTCTGATTGGTCGCCAGCCCCTTCTCCATGTTGAACATATGCGAGGTCTATGTAAGGAGACTGGCCGATCAGAGAACCAGACTATCTTGAGCTTGGTCCGGTGAAACGCTGTCCAGCTTTTCAAAAGTGCTTTGCTCCGAATAGCACGGCACTCGGCACGGAGTTGCCGGAGAAGCCTGGCCTAGCTGAGGACAAGTTCTGAGTTCACGGCCAAGTTCCATCTTTTGTTTTGCTTCCGGTTAGCGGGTATAGCCAGGTACCTTCCCTGAAAATGGTACCGTGAAGTTTCTGGATGTGGAGCGGACAGGGTAAGCCTTCCGAAGCAGGCGCCCTGGACCTAATTGAGGCTAGAGACTCCCCCCAGACCCCCAGATAAGTGTGTGATTTCTTGTATTTTGTGTATCATTGTGTGTCTGCTGGTCCCACCAGAATAAACCTCATTTTATTACACTACCTTGTTAGTGAATTGATCCCGAAAGGTAAAGGTGTTAAAAGTTCTGGTCTCCTGTGACAGTGACATTCAGTTAGATTACTTTTAGTAGGTGTTTAGGTAGATTCCTGTCAGTTGTTGATGCTCAAGTAGACACCTTTATGTTAATGATGCTCACGTAGACTCCTGAAGGTTGTTGATGCTCACTTAGACTCCTGTATGTTGGTGATGTTCAGGTAGATTACTGTTGGTTCGTGAGGCTGAGGTAGAAGTTTCTTGCTAGGTAATTCTCAGGTACATTCCTGTCTGTATGTGATGTTTAGGTAGATTGCGATATAAAATATGCACACAGCACACTGGGGATCAGTGTAAAATATTTAATAAAGGTCCCATAAACCTAACAAAAAGTTTGAAATGACCAAACATATGACAATTAAACTAAATCAGGGTTTTAATAACCGTACAGTAAAAGAAACTCAAATGAGACAACAGTATAAAATTAATGAAAAATGTAATGAATATAATATATAGTATGCAAAATTAATAATAACTCAATAATAAAACTAGAGTACAGGCATACCCCGCTTTAAGGACACTCACTTTAAGTACACTCGCGAGTAAGTACATATCACCCAATAGTCCAATGGCAGCTCACGCATGCGCCTGTCAGCACGTCCTGAACAGAAAAGTTGAACTCCCTACCTGCACCGAAGCTGTGCACAAGCGGGGAGACTATAGAGCCTGTTACAAATGCGTTATTTACATCAGTTCTGCACGTATATGATGATTGCAGTACAGTACATGCCTCGATAAGTGGAAAAAAAGGGAGTGTTTCACTTCAAGTACATTTTCGCTTTACATACATGCTCCGGTCCCATTGCGTACGTTAATGCGGGGTATGCCTGTATCAGATGGCAAATGCCACTGATACATAAATATAAACAAGAATGACAATAACCAACCCCATTTACCCTTACATCTCAGCTGTAATTTCCCTCTATACACCATCCCGATTATTGTGTTCTGCTCAAGAATATCTTCTATCTGCCCCTTTTGTGTCTAAAGCCCTCTCCCACCTAAAACCTTTCTCACTGACTGCCCCACACCTCTGTAATGCCTTTTACTCAATATTTGACTAGCACCCTCCCCATCCACCTTTAAGACCCACCTTAAAACCCACCTCCTTAACGAAGCATATGAGTAGCTCCGTGGCTGATACTATACACTTCATAAATCGACCTTGGCCCCTTGCAGACGCACTTACCAGAACACCTTCCTACTGTCTCTGTACGTTCTTCATACTTACCAATTAGATTGTAAGCTCTCAGGGCAGGGACTCCATTTCCTAATGTTACTTTTCTGCCCGAAGCGCTAATTCCCGTTATATGTTACTTGTATTATTTATTATTTAAATTATTATGTCATGTGTATCACTGCTGTGTAGCACTATGTACATTATCGCGCCATATAAATAAAGACATCTGTACATACAAATATACACAGAGTTATGAAGACAATACATGGTTATATTAAATGAACAGGGCTATACATTTTATTTAAAGATATTTCAGGAACAGTTACAGTAAAGATAATATATATTATAGGCACATGTAACAGTTACAGGCCAGATTCAAATGGGAGAACTTAGACTGGTGGCGGCCTTGTGAGCCTCAGGTAGTTTGTTCCAGTTGTGAGGTGCACGGTAAGACAAGGAGGAGCGACCGGAATCTTTATTGAACCTGGGGCCATGAACAATCTTTTGGCGTCAGATCTCTTGGTAGGTGATGTACAGGTAGATTCCCTTTAGGCATGTGCTGCTCAGGTAGATTCCTATTAGTATGTGATGCTCAGGTAAATTCATGTTGGTAGGTGATGTTTAGGTAGATGCTCAGGTAAATTCCTGTCGGTAGGTTATGTTTAGGTAGATTATTGTCGATGGGTGCTACTTAGGTAGATTATTTTCGATAAGTGATGCTCAGGTGGATTTCTGTCAGTAGGTGATGCTTTGCTAAATTTCTGTCTGTAGGTAATTCCTAGGTAGAATCCTGCTGGTAGATGTTGTTGAGGTAGAATCCTCTTGGTAGGTGATGCTAAGGTTGGTACATGTTGGTAGTTGATTCTCCGGCAGATTCCTGTCGATTGGTGATGCTTAGGCAAATTATTGTTGTTTGGTGATGCTCAGGTAGATTCCAGTTGGCTGGTGATGCTCAAGTAGATTCCTGTCAGTAGGTGGAGATCAGGTAAATTCAAATTGGTAAGTGAGGGTTAGACAGATTACTGTCTGTGTGTGATATTTGGGTAGATTCCTTTTGGAAGGTGATGCTCAGGAAGATTCTTGTTGGTAGGTGATGTTCAGGTTGATTTCTACCAATTGGTGATGCTCAGGTAGATTTCGCTCAGATGCTGATGCCTAGGTAGATATGATGCTTAGGAAAATCCTTTTGGAAGGGGATGCTCAGGAAGATTCTTGTTGGTAGGTGATGTTCAGGTTGATTTCTACCAATTGGTGATGCTCAGGTAGATTTCGCTCAGATGCTGATGCCTAGGTAGATATGATGCTTAGGAAAATCCTTTTGGAAGGGGATGATTAAGTTGATCTATTTTGGTAGTTGATGCACAGGCAAATACATGTTGGTTGGTAATTATTAGGTAAATTCCTCTTGGTAGATGATGCTCAGGTAAAATCCTACTGGTACAGTAGGTGATGCTCAGGTTGATTCCTGTAGTTGGTGATTCTTACATAGATTTCTGTTGGTTGGAGAGGCCCGGCAGATCTGTCGGTTGGTGATGCCCGGCAGATCTGTCGGTTGGAGATGCCCGGCAGATCTGTTGGTTGGTGATGCCCGGCAGATCTGTCGGTTGGAGATGCCCGGCAGATCTGTGTGGCCAGACAGACTTACCAGTCTGCCAGAAGACTTTACCCTCTGCCAGGAAGACTTACCTCTGCCAGAGAAACACTAACACTCTGCCAAAGACGTAACCTCTGCCAGGAAGACTATACCTCTGCCAGGAAGACTTACCATCTGCCAGAAGAGACTTACCTCTGCCAGGAAGACTACCCAAATCATATGCAGAAGCAAAGCTTATCCTCTGCCAGGAAGACTTACCTCTGCCAGAACTTACCTCTGCCAGACAGACTTACCTCTGCCAGGACGATATACAATCTGCCAGAAAAGACTTAACCTCTTGCCAGAAGACTAACTCTACAAATAACTGCCAGGAAGACTAACCTCTGGCCAAGGAAGACTTACCTCAACCAGGAAAAGAACGTACCACAATCTGACCAGAAGACTTACCATCATGTAGGAAGGACTCCTCTGAGAAACTACTCTGCCAGGAACTCTATCAGAGCTTACCTCTCCAGTTCTTGGCCAGATGAAGACTTACCTCTGTCTTCATCAGAAACATTATAAAACTTCTTTATAAAAAAGAGAGAAGGCAATAAGGTTAAGCAACATCATCACCATAATATAACCAACGCTTGAATGGGTTGCTCAAACACAACTATGGGTGGAGAATATTTGCACATATGAAATTAAGCACTTAGTAACATTTTTTTTGTAGCATTTAAAGATAATTAGTATAAAATGTTCCCTAGAAGAAGACAAAATACGTTTGCAGTTAATGAACGTGTCCCAAAAATCAGGACATTTGATCCTTACCAACTAGTTGCTTTCGGGCTGATCCTGCCAATATCTGAAAAGAGCCATTTTCTATAGGACAACGCCGGCCATTTCTATAGGAACACACGCCGGCCATTTCTATAGGGACCAACGGCCAGCACTGCCGAGACTTTCTTACACTTGTAAAAAGTGATTACAAGAAAGGAACGATTTTTCTGCTCAACAGAGTATCCGAAGGAAAACAACCGTTTTTTTTTTCTTTAAGAAAGATGGGCGATTTAGCAAGTGATCTAGAAAGTAGTTCTTTCTGAAATGTACTTAATGTTCTGTGTCTTCAAAGAAACTCCAAGAGACATTTCCTCATATTGTTCACGAGGAATGTGCTTAGAGGGGGTTTCATTGTCAGCTTCAGCCCCCACCTAATTTATTCAGTCATGTCAACAACCAGTGGTGTATACCATATGGATGTGTGCAAATATCCCTCCCAAAAAGTACAGGGCCCCAACTGGAAGCGTCGAAGAGTGCAAGTGAGATTCAGAGATGCCAAACCATATTACACCCTCTTTTTTTAATCTTCCATCTCTGGTTATAGAAAACGGCTCACATAACTAAACCTATGTCTATATGAATAGTGGCCAACAGTCATAGTATCTTAAACTCTAGGTAAATGTGGGACTATGACACAAATGTGGCACTCCACCAGAGATGGCATATTACAGCCAGCCAATAGCAGGTTACCAATACCTCTGCCCCTTAAGCACCATCTAAGTGCATTTAAGTGAAACAGGTTGTTCTTCCTCACCATCAGTCTCTCCTCATAAGAGATCCAATTGCGATCTGGGAAGTATTTGCAATTATTCACCACCCCAGAGGTAGAGTTAGATACTCATAATTACTTGTCACTGCGGGTGAAATTTTCGTAGGCTTTGTCAGTTTATCTATCTCCCCTGAGAGAAGTGACCGCGCAAGCGCATGCAACGCTAGGGTCAAATTTAATAGCTATACCTGACGGGACTGACAGTGAGCAGTGCGAACAGGCGTGTTATCGAACCACCAAGCAGGAAGAAGGCTTTCCCCTCAAGGTCCGACCCCCAGTGGTCGGAGCATCCGTGCCTTTGAACGCGGGACTCACGGGTGTGCATCCACGAACACTCCATTGTCACCGGAGGACAAGCTGACACTCCACTGCGGTCATACATGCCAATGTCCTGTATACACATGCACAACCATCTTGTGATATGGTCCTGGTTTTAACCCAACCGGACCAGCGGTCTCATCACGTCATCCTCATATCAGCATTTATTGTTTTATATAAATTTGTATTAAGATTACTTTTTCTATATTTTTGAGCCTTGCTATTTCTTTGTCATTATTTGTCCATGTTGGTTGTGGTATTGTATGTATTGTTGGGCCCTTTTATAGGGGCGGGCGTACACGCTATGGAGAGCTCATGCGTGCAAAGACGCGAGCATAGAAAAAAAGATTATTTTATACTTGGCTGACGTTATCAGCCCTTTCTATAGATTGCCGTCTCTGCATAGCGCACGGCGGGAGAGGGAGCCGCAGCGAAGCATCGGCAAGATAAAAATCTCATCTTTTTGCGTCCGCTAGCCTGCGCTCAAAAATGTTTGTAATGGGATAGTGTCATTGTGTGTTATATGTGTTAGTGAATGCACTGTATGCGGGTTAATGATTGTTTGTATGGATGGTGTTTGTGTGTCATGTGTAAATGCCGGATGTGATGATGGATGTGTAGACATGTTGCGTGGTGTTTTTATGGAAATGCATGTAATAGGATGTGGGTATGCATGAGTTGGCGTGATGTGTGTTTGTTGTTAGGTATGTGTTTTTAGTGGGATATGTAGCATGTATGCGTGGAATGTGATGTTTTGTAATGGTCTGTGTATGTGTAGTGGTATGTATGCAATGTAGCCGTGGATTGTGTGTTTTGTATGATGTCGATGTGTGTATGTTATAGCTATTAGTGCTTGAGATAAATGCGATGATGGATTTTTAATGTATGTCAGATGTTGTATGTGGTCGTATGTATGCAATGTATGCGTTGCTGTGTGTTTTGTATAGGATTGTGATGATGGTATGTGTGTAAATGTTGCTGTATGGTTGGATGGTGCGTGTTTAGATGTTGGATGTTACTGTATGATGTGTATAGTGGTATGTTGTATGATATGCATGTATGCGTGGTGATGTGAGTTTTTGTATGGATGTGTATATGTGTGTTGATGTGTGTATGCATCGTAAGGGCATTATGTGGTGTCTGGATTTAGTGTGTAATGTGTGAATAGGTGTGCGTCATGCTATGCGTTAGGTGCTGTTTGTTATGTATGCGATACATAGCGTGATGTGTGTTTTTATGATGTGTGTTTGATGGATATGTGTGGGGGTAAGTAAAAAACAATTTATTTAAACTTTATTTTATTTAAAAACAAAAATCTTACTTACACACTACACTAAAACACTGTACCACCTACACACTACACGCATATACACCACATACACACAACCTCATATATACATTCACCTGCACTCCCGGCACTATATACGGAAAAGCATCGGCAACGTGCACCTAACTGTTCGCATAGTAACGTGCGGGCTCGCACGGAAAGGATCCTGATATAAAAAACAGCACCCGTTAGTCATTTTGGTACTGTGTCTCTTTCATGTAGGTGTATGTGGTATATATGTGTTTGCGCCAGCATGTGGCACTATGATCTCTCTCTGTGTTTGATGCGCGTATCACGGAACGCACGGCCGTACCATCATCCAATCACCTGGAAGCGCAGGATCAGGAGAGTTCTGGACACTTCCGTCACTTTTTGGACTTTAAAGACTCATACATATGGACTTGTAAGGCGCCGGTTCTTTTTGTTTATTTAAGTTTCTACAAAGTGATACCATCTTTAAATTACCCAGCATTGCTAAAACGGGACGAGGTAACTCTTGCGCTGTTGCACATCCACATGACACAGTACCGTGTGGCAGGACAGTAATACTGTAATTATGTTGTCATGTGAACATATTCACATTCATAGTCTCCTAAAACAAAAAGGGGATACTGTATATGTTCGTAGCTCGCCAGCATTTTATACACAGAGTCAGATTTCAGCCCCTTAGTAGAGAGGAAGCCTTCCGAATATCTGTTCAGGAAAATCCCGTCTTACACGGAGTGCACATAGAACAGGGCATTTTTCGGGAAGAACCCTCGAGCAATAAAAAAATGTACAGACGTGTGCAATCCCAAAGCTCAGCTGCTTTCACAGGAAGACACAGGGTATCTGGCCATAAGCGATCTTCTGCCATGCGGCACTGAAGGACACCTTAAAGCCCGTTCATGTCAATGGCCAAAGAAGTAGGTGTCTCACCATCTAGCGGCGGGAGTTTCCTTATGGGGAACAAAAAGGTAAGACTACATAGTAGACATATGAAGGCAAATTTCATTATTGCAAACATTTCTGTTACTAAGCACCTCCATCTGTGCTCCCTCATTAAAACGCTTCATTATAACTGCGTACAGTTGGTGGAGGACGGGAAAGTAACATTTTACTTTATGGCAATTTAGCTTTCAAAATATCTCTGATCATTAGGAATCACTAGGCACATAAAATCAGTTGTTAAACACTGAAAAGGTTACCGCACACTATGATGTGTTGTAGGTGTATATAATATATGTAAGGTAAATCCATATCCCAAAAAGAAAAAAAAGGGAAAAAAAAAAAAACTGTTGACACGAGCTTATCAATCATCAACGACAACAATAAAAAACAAATGATCAAAAAAACTGAACGAAAACAAATAGGATGACTAACGAAAAAAAAACCGGTATCATCTCTTTATTTTTTGATTAATTCATAGTAATACTCTACGTGGAAAGAATATAATAAAAAATATAAAATAATATATAAAGATATATATATACACTAAAAAAATATATATAAAATAAATATGATATAAAATATATATAATGAACGAGAGAGACTAGACTGTACCTAGCCTGACTGTGACTGAAAAAGCATTTCTGTTGTTAGGGTAAGCAAGGAGAGCACACAGTTGAGGGCTCAAATATAGTGGGAATTATGTGGGGGCACATAAACATAGAGCAGAGGAATGATCTGAGGTTATTAGGGTAGCCGAACACTCTAAGGGCTTAGTGGTAATCAGTCACTGGGAAGGGAAAAAGGAAAGACGCGGATCCAAGAGGATACGAAGGAGATAACACATGTTTAAACAATTTGCCTACCCACCCTGTTATGTATTAAACGTTGCAGTCCTGGAGTAGCCCCGTGGGAAAAAATTAACAACAGAAGACTTTTTTGCGCGTCAAGGGAAGTTGTGCTTCCATCTTGGTTCACAATTATGAGGTTTGCCATTTCATAATTATGCGCCCATCTTTAGTCTTGGTCATTGCCGTTGCGGCTCTAACCATTCATAAAATAAAAAAAAAAGAACGGATGTCTTGCAAAATCTGTGTGAATTTCATCCATCCTAAGCGGAGGGGGGGAGGAGAAGTCCTGATCATAAGGGGCTGAAAAGGAGCATTAACAATGGTGTTTCTCTTTTTAAATAAAGCACATAGCCTTCCAAACGAAGGTCCGCCCGAAACGACAATATCAGAAGACCCCCCAGTCCGGTCTTCTAACTCTGTGAAACGGTTGAATAGTGAAGGAAGCTCAGGTCTTTTGTGAGCGGGCAGGGACATCCATGCGAGGGTAAGTGTAAGTTTCACTCTGGTGCAGATTGTGCTACGGTGATCTGGGTGAACCGAGTTTTTGAGGAGGTATCTAAAAAGCACATTCGGGTTGATTTTGGGTCTAATTCTGAGCAAAGGGCTTAGATGTCTACCTGCCTGTTATATTTTAATTCCAAACACCTTGGAACCCATGCCCCATAGCACTCAAGATCGACTCTACAGGAACAACATCGGCAATATCTAGAGGCATGGTGTGCTCCGTTCTCAACCGACCTTGACAGATAAATGGCTGAAGTTAAGTCATCACTAATTTGTTGTACCTTATATGGTGTAGCATGACAAGCGACAGGGAACGACTTGGTGAGTTGGGTAGAAGTGAAAGTTCTCATGAAAACAGGATAGCGAAATGGAACGGACGCTGTTTCCCTAACAGGACCCCCTGATAACCACTACCACGGAATCGTAACCGTGAGGCATCACCACCATAACCAACATGAAATCTACCGTGAGGCAAATAAGAGGACACCGGACAACGGGACAGGAATCTACCTGGAGCAATCACCCTACCGAAAAACATGAATGCTACCGGAGTATAACCTACCAACAGGAAACTACCTGAGTCATGGGGCCCGCTAACCACAGGATCTACCTGAGCATCGGGCATCACCTGTGGTGTACCAACCGGAATCTACCATGATCAGCTACCTACCAACAGGAATCTACCTTAGCAATTCACCTACCAACTCGGACCTCCTGAGTCTAAACCTGACAACATGGAAGAATACTAAAGGGGCAAGTGTAAAAGCTTCCCCTAACCAAAAAACGGAAATCGACCTTAAGAACTCACCTACCAACAAGGATCTACTGAGCATCACCATCAACCACAACGAATCTAACCTGACACATCAACAATACCAAAGGAAAATCGGATACCTGGCATAACCACCTACCACAGGATCTACATGAGCATGGCACCAAAAATACCACAACTATCTGAACCAATGAAAGTACATCGAACATACCACAGGAATCGTACTCTGACAGCATACCCTACAACAAACAAGGAAATCTAGCCTGAGCATCACCTACCAACAGGGAATCTACCTGAGCAACACCCCATAAACCAACATAGAAAAAAAATCAAACCTGAGCATCACCTACAACAAAATGTCACACATCACCCTGAGCATCACCTACCACCAGGAATCACCCTAAATGAAAAGCATCACCTAAACAACAAGGAATCTACCTGAGCATCACTCTAACAGGAATCTATCGAGATACCGAGCCTAAAAAGGACACTACCTGGAGACCCCACCGAGGAATCTCCTGAAGCATACCTACCAACAGGAAATCTAGCCTGAGCATCGGACCTGAACCATAGGAATCTCATACCTGAGCATGGCACTCAGCAGCAACACATCATACCGAATACCAACAGGAATCTACCTGAGCGATCCACCAATTACAGCACAATACAACAGAAGGGTCTATCTGAGCATCAACCTAAAGGACTAATGAGCCGACACCTGACCACAGGACACATAAGCAATCAAGCCTACTACAAATCTACGACAAACCTACAACCAAGAATACTGAGCCACCACAACAGGATCTTACCTGACAGCAATCACAACCCTAACCACAGTTGAATTAACATAGAGCAAATCACCTACCAACAGGAATCTACCTGAGCATCCCCACCAACGGACTACCAGCATCACATCCAACGGAATCCGACCTCTCAACGACTACTGGCATCACCTACGCACACAGGAATCTACCTGCCCATCCAGGATCACAGGACTCACCTACCCAACAGGATCTCTACTGAGCATACGACCGATTCGACCATACCAGGAATCTACCTGAGGCATCACCCATACACAGGAGAATCTACCTGATCATCACCTACGCGAACAGGAATACGACTGAGTATCACACCTACCAACGGACATTCTGAGCCAATACACCTACCACAGGTAATCTACCTGAGATCACTCACCAACAGACTACCGAGAACACCAAAATCTAACTGACATCATCACTACCACAGGAAATTACCGAGCATCACCTACCAACCGAATCTACCTGAGCATCACCTTACCAACAGGAACTCTACCTGAGCATCACCTACCACAGGAATCTACCTGAACTCAACCTACAAACAGGAACTACTACACCCACAACAACGAACTTAGGACCAATCACCATACCAACAGAGAATCTACTGGCATCACCACAACCAACCAGAGGAATCATAACCTGAGCATCACTAACCAACAGGATACTACCCCTGAGCATCACATACCACAGGAAATCTAAACTGAGGCTCACCTACCACAGAAAAATCTACCTGAGCATCACCTACCAAGCAGGAATCTACTGAGCAGTAACCTACCACAGGCATCCTACTGACATCACATAACCCAACAGGATTACCTGAGCATCAACCACCAACAGGAATCTACCTGAGCACACCTACCAACAGGAATCTACCTACCGAGCATGACACCACCAACAGGAATCTACCTGAGCATCAACCATACCACAGGAATATACCTGAGCTCACCTACCAACAAAATCTACCTGAGCATCACCTACACAACCAGGAATCTACCTGAGAATCATCCAATCGACTACCTTGACATCCCTACACTAAAATCTACCTGAGCATCACAACCCACAGGTAATCTACCTGAGCATATCACCTACAACAGGGAATCTACCTGGCACTCACCCTTAACCAACAGGTACATCTACCTGAGCATACCTCCAACAAGAATCTACTGAGGCATCACCTACCAACGAAAAACAAATTCTACCTGAGTCATCACCTAAACACAGGAATTCTACCTGACATCACCTACCAGTACCAACGGATCTACCTGAGCATCACCTACCAACAGAATCTAGCCATTGAGCGCACACCACCAACAGAATCTACTGAGCATCACACGCTACCAAAAGGAATAATACCCTGAGCATCACTCACCAACAGGAATACTACACTGAAGCATCACCTACCAACACGGAAATCTACCTGTCAGCATCACCTAACCAACAGAATTCCAAAAATCACATAACACCCGAGATATCCTACCAGAGATTACCTGATACCTAACCAAAGGAAATCCTACCTTGAGACATCACCTACCAACAGGAATCTACATGACATCACCACCACAGATCACCTGCATCAACAAAACGGGAATCCTACCTGAGCATCACCCCAAGATTCCTGATCACCCCAACAGATCTCCGAATCCCTACCCAGATCTACATGAGACATCACTACCACAGGAATTACCTGAGCATATACCTACCAACCGAATCTACCTGAGCATCACATCCTACCAACACAGTACCGAAATCGTACCACAGAGCATACCTAAATCCACTACCAACAGGAATCTACCTGGATTCACCTACCAACCCCCAGGTAATGCTAGGGCCTGAGCATGCCACCTTCCAACCAGAATCTACCTGAGCATCACACCTACCAACGCGAATAACTACCTGCGCATTCAACCTACCAAGCGAAATCTACCTGACGCACACCTACCACTAGGAATCTACTGTAGCATCACCTACCAACTCAGGAATCTACCTGAGACATCACTCTACCAACCGGAATCGACCGTGAGCTATCACCTACCAACACGATTAAATCTACCTGAGCACACCTACCAACAGCAATCTACGAGCATCACACTACCAAACAGGAATCTACCTGAGCATCACCTACCGACAGGAATCACCTGAGTATACACCGTCAACAAGGAATCTACCTGAGCATCACCCAACAAGATCTCACCGAAGCTCACCTACCCGGAATCTACCTGAGCATCAACACCTACAACAGGAATAACCTAGCATCACTCCACAGATCCATATAACCTACCAACCATGAATCTACCTGAGATCACCTACAACGATAACTACACAAACCAGGAGAATCTACCTGAGTATCACCTACCACAGGAATCTACCTTGAGCTACCTACCAATCAGGAATGCTACCCTTAGATATCACCTACCAACAGGAATCTCCGGTACCTCGGACTACCTGAGCTATCCCCTACCAACCAGGAATCTACCTGAGCATCACAACCATTCACTACCACATTAATCGTACCTGAGCATCACCTACCAACAGGAATCTACCTGAGCATCAGCCCTACCAACAGGAATCTACCTGTGAGCATCACCTACCAACAGGAATCTACCTAGCATCCTACGTGATCCACTATTACCCACACGGGAATCGTAGCCTGAGCATGCACCTACCTGACCAGGAATTAGGGCACTCAGGAGATATCTACCGGTACTACCAAAGAATCTAACCTGAGCACATCCCCACCTACCAACAGAAATCTAACCTGAGCCACCACTACCAAACAGGAATCTACCCTGAGGTATCACCTACCACAAGGAATCCCTACCTGAGCATCCCAACCTACCAACAGGAAACTACACACTGAGCATCCCATAACACACCGGAATCTACTGAGCATCACCGGTACCAACGGAATCTACCTGAGCATCACCTACCAACAGGATCTACCTGAGCAATCACCTACCCAACGGAATTACCTGAGCATCACCTATCCAACATGATCTAACTGAGCATACCTACCAACAGAATCTACCTGAGCATCACCACCAACAGGGATACCTGCGAGCAATCCCAAACCTACCAACAAATCTACCTGGCATCACCTAGCCAACAGTGAATCAACTCTGAGCATCACCTACCCACAAGGAATCATGCTCAAGCTCCCCGACATACGAGTTACCTACCAACAGTAGATCTACCTGAGATCACCCTACCAAACAGAATCTACTGAGCATCACTAACCAACAGAATCTAATACCGTGAGCATCACTACCAACAGGATTACCTGAGCATCACCTACCAACGTCTCACCTGGAAACCAGATCTACCTGAGCATCACCTACCACACGAATCTACCACTCGAGCCATCACCTACCACCAAATCTAACCTGAGCGATCTCCTACCAATAGGAATCTACCTGGAAGCTCACCGACCAACGGATCTACCTGAGGCATCCCCTACCAGAATGAATCTACCTGAGCATCCCCTACCAACAGGAAGCTACTGAGCATCACATACCCAACAGGAATTACTGAGCATCACCTACAAAGGAATTCTACCTGAGCATCAACCTACCAATGAGGATCTCCCTGAACAATACTACCAACATGAATCTTACCAACGGATCACTACCAACAGGAATCTACCTGAGTCATCCACCTAACAACCAGAATCTACCTGGGCATCCCCTACCAACAGGAATCTTACCTGAGTATCACCTACCAACAGGAATCTACCTGAGTCATCACCTATGGACAGTAATTCGCCCTCGTATCACCAATCAACTATATTAAATCTGAGACATCATCCACCGATTGAATCTAACTGAGCATCACCCAACCTAATAGGCAATCTACCTGAATATCACCTACAAAAGACACTACAATCCCTGGAATTCTAATTGAGCATTTTCTGACAAAGCATCACCCACCAAACGATGAATTTGTCCTTCTGAGCTTCCCCAACAACCGGCATCTATTAAACATCCATCTACCAGAGGATTCTTGGGTTGCGGGATTATTGGTTGCATCACCACAAAAGCTCAAGTAATATAACTTTTCCCATATATATGAATCCAAAACTCCAGAACATTGTATGCAAATACGAATAAACCATCCCAGGGTGAAAACAGGGACTTGTGGTGCCCCACACAGCTAACCAACCCAAAACTTCGTCTCCATGAATGTAGTATCGTCCCTGGGTAAACAATGCAAATCAGTCCAGCAAAGAAGGTGAAATAATGGGCTATGCCTTTACCTTCCTGATTGGTTTCCAGGTAGTGGGTTCTTTGGCATGATGCTCCTCGGAAGGGAAATGCAAGACGTAGAAGAGAGAGATGCACACAGCACCACGTTCAGACGCAGGAATAAGGCAACTCCAAAACGGGGAATAAAATATAAATTTAGCCTTTAATGGTCAGTTGAGGCCAAAAATGACCACCGCACCTACGCGTTTTCGTCCCTCAACATTTCCTCAAGAGGATCTACCTAACATCACCATCACAGGAATCTACCTGGGCATCACCTACAGCAGAAATTTCCTACGAGCACTTACCAACGAAGTCTACCTAAGTATCACCAACTGACAGACCTGAGCATTCTTACTATTAGGAATCTACCAAAGCATTGCCTACAAAGAGGATTTTACCTGAGTATCACCTAATGACAGGATCCCACCTGAGCATCACCAATGACAGTATCCCACCTGAGCATCAACCTAATGACAGGATCCCACCTGAGTATCACCTAATGACAGGATCCCACCTGAGCATCACTATAGAGCAATTTACCTGATCATTACAGCCAACAGGAAGCTGCCTGTCATAACTACCAACAGAAATTTTACGTAATCAATCCCCTTCCAGAGGATTCTTCATAAGCAATTAATCTCCCGGAGCACACCAACAACAAGGAATCTATCTGAACATTTGCTACCAAGAGGGAAACTACAACCGAACATCACTACTGTACCAAGGAATAATCTAGAAATGTCTACCTAGAAGAGCATTCACCTCAGCAAAACTCCAACAAAATCTACCTATGAGCATCATGTACAACAGACTCTACATAAGCGTCAACATTGACATAAATCTCCATGAGCTTCACCTACCAAGAGAATTCTACTTTAGCATCGCCTATAAAAATAATCTAACCCAGTGTCGATTCAGCAATCAACTGGAATCTCCCTGAGTTCTGCCAAACAACTGTAATTTCCTAAGCCATCTCTTATGTACAGGGAATCTACCTGACATCAGCTCACGACAGAAATCTACCTGAGCATCACCTACCACAGGAATCAACCTGAGCATAACTACCAAAATAAATGACCTAAGCACAGCTACGACAGGTGAGAACAATCCGATAGAAATCTACCTGAGGAACTCACCCACCAAGAGGAATATACCGGAACATCACCTACAAGAAGGATTCTAACCTAACACATCACCTACCAACAGGGATCTCCCTGAGTATCACCTACCAAAATATGCCTATTCAACCACTACCAACAACAGAAATCTATCTGAGCATCACAACCCAGATCTGCCGGGCTATCCAACCGACAGATCTGCCACTATCCACCACCAACAGATCTGCCGGGCATCTCCAACCGACAGAAATCTATCTGAGCATCGCACCGGAACCAACAGGATCTGCCGGCATCTCCAACCGACAGATCTGTCGGGCATCTCAACCGCACAGATCTGCCGGGCATCTCCAACCGACAGATCTGCCGGCAGCTCCCAACCGACAGATCTGCCGGGCATCTCCAACCGACAGATCTGCCGGCATCTCCAACGCGCATCTGCCGGGCATCACCAACCAACAGATCTGCCGGGCATCCCACACCGCAATCTGCCCTGCACCAACCAACAGATCTGCCGGGCTCTCCAACCCGAGACTGCGGCATCACACCACAATCTGCCGGCTCCACCAACAATCGATGTAAGTCACCACTACAGGAATCAACCGACATCCCTACGTACCAGTAGGATTTTACTGATCATCATCTACCAGAGGAATTTACCACTAATATTACCAACCAACATGTATTTGCCTGTGCATCAACTACCAAAATAGATCACACTTAATCATCTCCCCTTCCAAAGGATTTTCCTAAGCATCATATCTAACTAGGCATCAGCATCTGAGCGAAATCTAACCTGAGCATCACCCATTGGTAGAAATCACCTGAACATCACCTCCACCAAAACGATCTTCCTGAGCATCCCCTTCCAAAAGATTTTCTCTAAGCATCATTCTACCTAGGCATCAGCATCTGAGCGAAATCTACCTGAGCATCACCAATTTGGTAGAAATCAACCTGAACATCACACAACCCTACCAACAGAAATTGTCCCTGTCCTCGGCAGTCATACCTTCCAAAGGAATCTACCCAAATATCCACGACACACGACTTAATGCTTTCCGTAAACAATAAACCACACCCTCAAAAAACCCCTCTACCCATTTACCAATTTGAGTTTTTGTCCCCATAACAGCCAACTTGATCTTCACCTGTCTAATCGCTGAACACGGACTCACGAAAATACTAGTTATCAATAATAACCCCCTAATCACCAAGCGGACGGATGAACCCACTTTCAATTCTGTACACATTTCCTACAAGAAACTCCCCTTCACCTAGATCCACCCCCCCCACCTTAGTGCCCTTAGTTCATTTTCACAGCAACCTTCCTTCCCTCCCCTGCCGCAACTCCCATGTGCGATCCATCCAGTATGACTATCCATCGCATCCTCGTCCCTAAACTCTGCAAATGCAAAGGTAATTCCGTTCCTCGCTGCCGATGTTCAAGCCCTCTTTCCAAATTCCTTCTCCACAACACCTCACTATCCTCCGCGGTCGATCATCCGCAGCTCCCAAGATCATCGGGTTAAAGGGCGCCCTCTTCCATTCAAAGGCGGAAAAAATGGCCCCGGCCTTTGTGAAGGTGGGCGAGTCTACGGGGACTTAAGTAAAGCGCCTGAGACGAAATCCCCATGTGGTCCAGCTTCCCCCACCCCTTAACAGAGGCTAGTTAATCCCTACCACCGACTCCAATACTGAACGGCTCAAACACAATTGAAATACAGGCAGGGTGTCCTCCAGTGGCAGACATCGGAAATACACCCTATCGGCGATAGGATTCGTATCTACGCGTCACCGCCCCTCAACAGACCGCTCCCATTCTATCTAGTAAAACGCTCATGCCACACAAACTTCCCCCTGTATAACCGTCTTCCCCATCGATCAAGACACCACCCAAGCCCAACACAAATAAACAAAAGGACAAAAAACGACTACATAACAGTACAAACAAACACAGACAAAGGAAGAACTCACCTCAACTCCCCCCCGCAATACTCCGTACCGAAAGTTCCAAACCCATCAAGGACGAACATACGCTGTGTCCCGGTTCACTTCATCGAGGGAGTACCTTGAGCGCTCCAACACCACAACACAGGCCGGGGCGGCACCACAACCCCATCGGCCTTCCGGCTCTCTCTCAGACCCCCGTGGGTTCGCGGTCCCAGATTAGCTCGGGTCAACCATCAGCCGTAAGATCTCCTGACCTCGGGGGTCGTCAGTATGCCTCTTATCGTGGCGGCGCTATCCCCAGGATAGTCAATCGCGGTATCTCCTAAACGTAGACCTTATGAGCCTCACTCCGTGCCCGCCTCCCGTCCCAACAATAATGATAATAGCTCGCGCCCCATGACCCGTAACTTTAGACCACGCTTCTGTACTGTCTACCATAGCATGCGCCGTGTCATAAGTAGTCAGCCTATAGACAGGTCATCCTCAAACAGCCACGTAACGTCATGACGCTAGAAGTCCGACTTCGAGTGGCGATGATCCGAACTCCGAAAGCTTCCTCACATGATATCTGCATAGTGGCCTCGATCCTTCCGCTCAATGTGTACTACGAGCTTCTCTATCGACGTCCTTTTCTACTCTTGTTCTGCCACGCTAACCTCCAGTCCATTTAAGAGCGTGCGAGCCCGAAGAGCGGAAGGGACCCGACATCGCGCGAAGACGCAGGAAAAAAAACAGTCACCCGACCCGACCTCTTCGCATCGCGCGTCCTATCACCCCGCCGAGGTCGAAAAGGAGAGCCGCGGAATAGCACTCAGCATCGCGGTAGAACGTGTATGCCTCCCCACCAGCACTTCCTCTTAAGCTGTCGCTCGATGTACCCACGGGGACGAGGGCTTCTATGGCCGGCGAGCTATGGCTCGATTAAACATTAGCTAAGCAACGCATTTCTGTGCGAGTTGAAATAATCTACGTAAGGTAGATCCTGGTTTCCTACCTACCCGCAGAGCGCGCATCACCTAGTACTCAATAAAAATAATTCTTTTCTATTCTGTCTATTTCTTATCTGAAATTCTTAGCTTTAAATTCTTCCTATAATTTCTCAAACAACCTAAACCATATTACCTTCTAACAAATCCTAGTCATCCCATAGTCACCCGCAAATATACGCCTAACCCAAGATCGACATGTCCCCCCCCAGACGCCCTGACGTTCCGGTCTGTAATTATCTCAGCACTCTTAGGCAACCCCTACAATCACACAACTCTCATGACTCCGACGAGAGGAGCGGCCGCGTCCCGCACAGATAGACGCTTGGCGCAGGAATCCCGCGGGGACTGCGTGGCATCACACCCCAGGCGCCCTGGGTTATCTCCAGACCATTAGACCGCTGCATACCCGGGTATAGAGTCGTTCCCGTAGAGCGATGAACCACTCCTATTTGTAAAAAGCTCGCAGTTCTTCAACACTCCGGATCCCCTTCCGTAGGACCCCGGAGGTACCGGGCGAATTTTAACCATCAACAAAATCAACAGAAATCACATCAAAGATTCTAATTTCACTCCCTCGCCCCCCCTCCCTACTCAAGCTCAAGTCCACCCCCTAGCTTCCCTACAATCCCCCTTATCCATCACTTTAATCGAAAATAAATCTAACCTAAGTATACCCATCTACAATCAACCTCCCATCAAATAACCTACCCTACATTGATTTACCTAGAGCATACTATACACTAAAACATCACTCAAACCAACATGATTTTACTCTGAGCATCACATACTAATAGGAAACTCTACCTGGAGCATGCAACTTGCCCTAAGGGAATCTACCTGTACAATCACCTACCAAGGGAATCTGACCCAAAATGTTCATGGCCCCGAGTTCATAAAAAGATTCCGGTCGCTCCTCCTGTCTTACCGTGCACCTCACAACTGGAACAAACTACCTGAGGCTCACAAGCCCGCCAACAGTCTAAGTTCTCCCATTTGAATCTGGCCTGTAACTGTTACATGTGCTATCATATATATTATCTTTACTGTAATGTTCCTGAAATATCTTTAAATAAATGTATAGCCCTTGTTCATTTAATATCCATATGATTGTCTTCATAACATCTGTGTATATTTGTATGGTACAGATGTCTTTATTTATAATGGGCGGTGCTAATGTACATGGCTACACAGCAGTGATACACAGACATAATATTTAAATAATAAATAAGTACAAGTAACCATAATAACGGGAATTAGCGCTTTCGGGCAGAAAAGTCAAATTAGAGAATGGAGTCCCTCTCCGCCATTCCTGGTGAGAGCTTACAATTAACTTTGAGAGAAGAAAACCGTACACAGACAGTAGGAAGGTGTGTTCTGGTAAGTGCGTCTGCAAGGGGCCAAGGTCGATTTATAAGTGTAATAATGACTAGCGCACGGAGCTACTCACTATCTTCGTTAAGGAGGTGGGTTTTAAGGTGGGTTCTTAAAGGTGGATGGGGAGGTGAGTGCTACAGTAATTGAGTAAAAGGCATTACAGAGGTGTGTGGGGCAGTCAGTGAGAAAGTTATAGGTGGGAGAGGGCTTTAGAACACAAAAGGGCAGATAGAAATATTACTTGAGCAAACCAATAATCGGGATGGTTATAGAGGAATTACAGCTGAGATGTAAGGGTAAATGGGGTTGGTTTTGTCATTCTTTGTCTTATATTTATGTATCAGTGGCATTGCCATCTGATACAGGCTACCCCGCATTAACGTACGCAATGGACCGGAAGCATTATGTAAAGCGAAAATGTACTTGAAGTGAAACAACTCGACCTTTTTTTCCACCATTCATGGCATGACTGTACTGCAATCATCATATACGTGCAGAACTGATGTAAATAACGCATTTTGTAACAGGCTCTATAGTCTCCCGACTGTGCACAGTTTGGCAGGCTTCGGTGCGTAGGAGTTCAACTTTTCTGTTCAGGACGTGCTGACGGCGCATGCGTGAGCTGCCATTGACTATGGGGTGATATTGACTTTACTCGCGAGTGTACTAAAGTGAGTGTCCTTAAAGCGGGTGTATGCCTGCCTAGTTTTTATTATTGAGTTATATTAATTTTGCATACTATATATTATTCATTACATTTTTTCATTAATTTTATACTGTTGTCTCATTTGAGTTTTCTTTTACTGTACGGTTATTAAACCCCTGATTTAGTTTAATTGTCATATGTTTGGTCATTTCAAACTTTTTGTTAGGTTTATGGGACCTTTATTAAAACTATTTTACACTGATCCCCAGTGTGCTGTGTGCATATTTTTATCGCAATCTACCTAAACATCACTACAGACAGAATGTACTGAGAATTACCAGCAGAAAACTTCTACCTCAACCAACCTCGCGCTCACTAGAACCAACAGTAATCACCTGAACATCACCAACATACAGAGTCTAAGGAGCATCAACAACCTTCAGGAGTCTACGTGAAGCATCATTAACATAAGGTTGTCTACTTGGCATCAACCAACTGACAGGATCTACCTAAACACCTACTAAAAGTAATCTAACGAATTCACTGTCACAGGAGACCAGAACTTTTAACAAACCTTTACCTTTCGGGATCAATTCATAACAGTAGTGTAACTAAAATGAGGTTTATTCTGGTGGGACCAGCAGACACACAATGATACACAAAATACAAGAAATCACCACTTATCTGGGGTCTGGGGGGGTCTCTAGCCTCAATTAGGTCCAGGGCGCTGCTTCGGAGGCTTACCCTGTCCTCATCCACTCCAGAAACTTCACGGTATACCATTTTCAGGGGAAGGTACCTCTGCTGATACCGCTAACCGGAAAGCAAAACAAAAATGGAACTTGGCCGTGAACTCAGAACTTGTCCTCAGTCTAGGCCAGTTCTCCGGAACTCCGTGCGAGTGCGTGCTATTCGGAGCAAAGCACTTTTGAAAAGCTGGACAGCGTTTCACCGGACCAAGCTCAAGATATCTGGTTCTCTAGTCGGCCAGTGCCTTCCATAGACCCTGCATATGTTCAACACTGAGAAGGGGCTGGCGACCATCAGAGATGGATCGGAGCTGTAGCACCAATCAGAGCTGGGAGCTTGAATGCTATATTAGTGTTCAACTAATATAATTTATTAGTGTGTTTTTCCAAGGGATTGTCCATGGACTTAATATTACCAATTCACCATTCTCTCATGACTTTTTTAATGGTAACCATTAAGGTTGTTATTTTACTACATAACTCACTGTGATGCATTCAACAGGATTCATTTCTTCCTTATTACATTTGACAGAAATCTCATCATCATCTATCGACAGGAGCTACTGAACATCACCTACCATAGATTAAACTCAGCAAACACCTATCAACAGGAAACTACGCGAGCAACCACCAGAACTCTACATAAACATCGTCTACGGACAGGAATTACTGATGTTACTACCAGGAATCTCCTGAGTGTTACACCCAGAAGAATCTACCTGAGTGTACTAACCACAGAGGAATCTACCACCCTGGTGTTACTAAACCCAGAGGAATCTAGCCTGAGTGTTACTTAACACCAGAGAATCTACCTGAGTGTTACTAACCCAGAAGATCTACCTGAGTGTGTACTAACCCCAGAGAATCTACCTGAGTGTTAAACCGAGAAATCTACCTGAGTGTTTACTAACCCAGAGGAACTAAACCTGAGTGTTACTAACCCCGAGAATCTAACCTGTAGGTGTACTAACCCAGAGGAATCTACCTGAGTGTTTCACTAAACCCAGAGGAATCACCTGAGGTTCTAACCCAAGAATCACCTGAGTGTAACTCAATTCCTAACGAGGAATCTACCTGAGTGTACTAACCTAGAAGAATCTACCTGAGTGTTACTAACCGAAGAATACCTGAGTGTTACTAACCGCGAATGTACTGAGTATTACTAACCCAGTAAGAATCACCGAGTGTTTACTAACCCAGAGGAATCTAACCGAGTGTTACTAACCAAGGAATCTACCTGAGTGTTACTAACCCAGAGGAATCCT